>JBBGZY010000573.1:6445000-6587500 GCA_037952925.1 Lithobates clamitans | reverse complement strand
GGACCCCGAAAACCAAGCACTTGGGATAGCTGCTAATATTTTCTTCCACGATCATCTAGTTTTTAATCACCTGCCTTTTCTTAATGGACTTTCACTGAGTGGATAACCATTTGATACTTTGTTTAAGTGGACTCTTAAGCAATTTCATTGATATTTTTAAATATTTGCTATTTTTGCACTAGCGCTGCTAATGTTTCAAAAATTTTTCTTTGACATATATTTGATGCATCTCGTTTTAGTATAGCAGCTGCTGACTATTGTTTTATCAATATTTTCTCTGTGTGCGCTGGGGGAGGGATACTGAACATAGTTTTTTTATCTCTCATTCTTTGAAAACCAAGCACCGCCTTAAGGCTTTCTAAGGGTGTAAATTTTTGATTTCACTCCTCACTGCCTATCACAGTTTCGGAGGCCATGGAATGCTCAGATGGCACAAAACCCCCTCCCAAATTACCCCATTTTGGAAAGTAGACACGTTCAATTCGGATCAGATGATTGCAAGTCTGCCCAGGGAGAAGTTGGTTAGGATATGTCAGATGATTCATTTGTTCGTCTGGTCCTCAGTCTGCTCAAAAAGGGATTTACAGTCACTCTTGGGCATTGTTTTTACCCCTGTTTCAGCACAGTGATTCGGTCGTTTGCCTACAAGCTGACGCGCGAGCTGATCTTGTCATGTGGGATCAGTTCCTGCGTGACTTGAACAGGACTCGAACAGGAATGCCTCGTACACACGGTCGGATTTTCTGATGGAAAATGTCCGATCGGATCGTGTTGTCGGAAATTCCGACCGTGTGGGGGCTCCATTGGACATTTTCCATCGGATTTTCCGACACACAAAGTTGGAGAGCAGGAGATAAAATTTTCCGACAACAAAATCTGTTGTCGGAAATTCCGATCGTGTGTACACAAATCCGACGGACAAAGTGCCACGCATGCTCAGAATAAATAAAGAGATGAAAGCTATTGGCCACTGCCCCGTTTATAGTCCCGACGTACGTGTTTTACGTCACCGCGTTTAGAACGATCGGATTTTCCGACAACTTTGTGCGACCGTGTGTAGACAAAACAAGTTTGAGCCAACATCCGTCTGAAAAAATCCTAGGATTTTGTTGTCGGAATGTCCGAACAAAGTCCGACTGTGTGTACGCCCTAGAAGGGTGTGGTATAGTAACGCTATGTTTGTTCCAGATGAACTGCAATTTTGTTTAGTCTGCAAAAGAAGGGATTAACTAACCATCCCTATGGATCTCAGCTCTGCCTATCATACAAAGATGTGTTACATTTTTATATTATATTTAAATAAAATATTATACCGCTTAAAGGAAACCTGTAGTAGGAGCAACTCAAAGGCTCCAAGTTCGGGTTTGCTTTTGAAAATTCTAAGTGCCAGCTTTTCTATGACCTCACTAATCTGCAAATGTTCTCAGTTGCTCAGAGTAAATTGAAACCATTGGATCACCATGACAGCCAGGAAACTAGTATTTTCAAAAAAGATCAGCAGTGGCAGACTACATACTTTCCTACTCCAGGTTTTCTTTAGGACACTGAAAATATCTAATTTTTTTACAGATATAAAGGTTCTAATTTTAGACAAACATTAATATATTATATATTAGGGCAAAACTAACTTTTCACATAAAAATAAAAATCCCTGTTATATTTGGAATATGCATTCAAGCCCAGCTCCACACCATTTCTCAGAGGACCCCAGAGTTTAGAATCTCCTATCAGCTTTAACCACTTCAGCCCGGACCATTTGACAGCTTAATGACCGGAGAACTTTTTACAATTTGGCACTGCGCTGCTTTAACTGGTAATTGCGCAGTCATGCAATGTTGTACCCAAACAAAACTTGCGTTCTTTTTTTCCCACAAAAAGAGTTTTCTTTTGATGGTATTTGATTGCCACTGCGATTTTTATTTTTTGCGATATAAACGGAAAAAGACCGAAAATTTAGAAAAGAAAATGATATTGTCTACTTTTTGTTATAAGAAAAATCCAATAAACTTAATTGTAGTCATACATTTAGGCCAAAATGTATTCAGCCACATGTCTTTGGTAAAAAAAAAATGTCAATAAGCGTATATTTATTGCTTTGTGCAAAAGTTATAGCGTCTACAAACTAGGGTACATTTTCTGAGGTGCTAAAATGGCAGGGCAGTACAACCCCCCCCCCCCCCCCAAATGACCCCATTTTGGAAAGTAGACACCCTAAGGAAATTTCTAAGAGGCATGTTAAGCCCATTGAATATTTTATTTTTTTGTCCCAAGTGATTGAATAATGAAAAAAAACAAAAAAAAAATTTACAAAAAGTTGTCACTAAATGATATATTGCTCACACATGCCATGGTTATATGTGAAATTGCACCCCAAATACATTTTGCTGCTTCTCCTGAGTACAGGGGTACCACATGTGTGAGACTTTTTCTGAGTCTAGCCGCGTACGGGGCCCACTACCTTCAGGATTTCTAAGGGTGTACATTTTTGAATTCACTCCTCACTACCTATCACAGTTTTGAAGGCCATAAAATGCCAAGATGGCACAAAACCCTGCCAAATGACCCCATTTTGGAAAGTAGACACCCCAAGCTATTTGCTGAGAGGCATGTTGAGTCCATGGAATATTTTATATTTTGCCACAAGTTGTGGGAAAATGACAAACTTTTTTTTTTTTTGCACTAAGTTGTCACTAAATGATATATTGCTCAAACATGCCATGCGCATATGTGGAATTACACCCCAAAATACATTCTGCTGCTTCTCCGGAGTACGGGGATACCACATGTGTGGGACTTTTTAGGAGCCTAGACGTGTATGGGGACCCGGTCAAATTAGGACCCGCAGTTGTGTTTATACAGCTGCTGCATCCCCGCAGCGTCAGTAGGATGCCTACACACAGCTCCAGGCAGCACCAGCCACATAAACACTGTGCTGTGTCACACTGTACAGGCCACAGAGCTCATGTTATTCAACTCCAAACGGGGGCGAGGACCCCAACACATACAAGCAAGATCAGGTGCCGATTCGGCCAATTCAAATTTGACAAAGCTTAGACAAATAAATGGTAAGTGCGATTACATTTAGAGTGTGATTATTGGCTCAAACATACAACTCTTAGTTGAACTTATAAAAGGTAAGCTCACACCCTATTTCAGGTAGTATATTCGGGGTGTTCCTCGCCTACTTTTTCCATTTTACAACCATATAAGGAAAAGAGAGAAAAAGACAAGAGAATCGAGGGGGAATTAGCAAGGACATAGGAGGGGAGGGGGGCAAGGGAAGGGGAGAGGGCATGGGAGACACGGCGGTGACATCTTCAACAAGTTATACAGGACTAGGTCTTTAAGGGGATCGAAGAGAGAGGAGAAAGTTAGCTGCTAAGCAATTGTTGACCTTCATCTGAGTAGATGAAGATATTCCAGATATCCCAAGTATGCTTGTGTACCTCTTGTTTTTGTTGCGCAGAGAGAATCAGGTCTTCCATTTTCTTGATCTCTTCGACTTTACGTATCCACATAGATGTGGATGGGGGGCGACTTTGTTTCCAGAGGAGAGGGATACACCCTTTTGCCGCATTTAGTAGATGTCGAATTAGAGATTTCCTATAAGCTTTGATGGGGATCGAAGATAAATGTAGGAGAAAGAATGTAGCCTCATCAGGGATAGCATAGTCAGTGAACCTCTGAGTAATTTGCCTGACCTCTCCCCAGAAGTTCCTCAACTGAGGGCAAGACCAGAAGATGTGAATTAGGGTTCCCTCCACAGAGCTCATGTTAATGAGCCTCAAGACCTCATTCATACACACACAGAGCTTTATTTATTAACCTAATACAGTTTTATCTTTCAGATTTAGCAGAAATGTTATAAGTTATGTTATGTTTAATGATTTTAGTGTATTTTTATCAAAAATTTAATTTAGATTTTTTTTGTTGTTGGGGGGGGTGGGGGGTAGGTGCTTGTCAGGAAGCCTGTAAAAGGCCCCATGATTTCTAACAGCAGCCCAGCCCATGCCAATCACATTGGTTGGACAATAAAAGCCCTTGATTGGTTGCTATGGACAATAGATCTGCTTCTCCTTTCCTCTAGTTATTTTTTTTTTATCTCTGAGCCTATTATGGATTGCCTGTAATGTATACCAAGCAGAGTGTTCATTACCCAACTTGGAAATTCTGCAGATTTATCGCTGGGGATAGTTTACTAAAAGGCTTAAAGTTTCATGCTAGCTTAGTGCATCTGTGTTTATTTTTCTCGGTTCACTGCGCTGCCCATATTGAATACAAAATCTATTTAATTACTGACCATCCAAAGTTTATTGTGAATTTAGATTATTAAATAGGAGTATGGGTTCTATCACACAGAGTGTTTGATACTAAGTTTTCTTTTCAATATTTTTTATTGAATAGGTATATAGAACATAGCAGCAAATACATATGAAGTAAAAAATAATTATGTTAAAGGCCTACATGGTCCAAAATAACAAATAGCATATGACATATATTTGAGGAAGGCAGGTACAGTAAGTTGCATATAGTACACATAAATCTATCAATTCCTGTAGTTAGATTCTATGAGCCCTATCAATTGGTATCTTTCCAGTTCAATTTGGGGCCTTGATCCATATCTCTCCAGGGGAGACGATCCCAAATTGTCTAGTGGTGACGGACCAGGCCAGTGCCAAGCCCCCTGGGATAACCACTTCACCCCTATGGGTTCACACCGTGGAGTAATAGAGCCCACGGTCTCGGTTTAAAGGTGGGTCCCCTTCCTTCTCCCAGGGAACGAAGACCCCGGAAGAGCCCTAGGTTGTTATTTTGGGGGCAAGGGGAGTGGTATATACTTGATTCAAGCCCAAGGAGTCCAGGAACGATCTATCTTAGAAAGTTACGTGTCGGAGAAAAAGTTGCCTTCGAAATGCATTGAAAATTCTGACTAGACATGTGCAGAATGAAAACATTTGTTTAGTTCAATTTCGATTCGTAAAAAAAATTGTTTCGTTAAATTTATTTCATTTGTTTAATTTGTTTTTGCAATTCATTTCGTTTATTCATTTTCGAATCGTTTCGAAAAGTTTTCTAATCAAATTTTTTTTTTCTGTTCTATTCCTTTATGTTCTATTCTATTTAATTCTTTTTGGAAATTTTAAAACTATTTGAAAACTTTTTGAATTTGAAAACTATTTGATTTTGAAAAGTATTCGAAAATGATTTGAGAAGAATTTCGGATTTGTTTTAATTCGGTATTATTCTAATTTGGAAATTCGGATACATCCGAATTTCCGAATAATGAAAATTTGTTCGAATTTTAATTCAGAATGAAACGAAACCGCACATATCTAGTTCTGACAATATGTGTAGTAAGGTATAGCGAAAGGGGAAAGATAATAAGGACAGAGAAAGTGGTGAAAGTCAAGGAGGAGATAGGGGGAAATAGGCCCTTCTGAAGAATCCTTTAGGTAGATAAGTGGCCAGGGTAAAGTGGGACTTTAATGTATAAAGCCCAGGGTTCCCATACCATTCCAAATCGTTGAACTGTATCCAACAACTCAGCTACTATTTGTTCCTGGGACATGATCCATGATATTTTCCGCTTAGTTGCTAAGATCGAGACTGACGTTTCTTTCCAGGCTTTCGCTATCGTGAGCTTGGCTCCTAGGCACATAAAGATAATAAGTAACTGTGTATGTTTTGGGAGGTTGTTCACCTTATGATTCAAGAGGGAGTAGGACCCCTGTCACCTTACGCAACATGTGAAAGAATTTGTTCCAGTAGCTTCTGATACGAGGACATGTCCATCAAATATGAAGCATCGTGCCTACATAACCACAACCTCTACAGCATAGAGGACAAGCCTCAGGGTAAAGCTTAGCTAGTCTAGGGGGGACATAGTACCATCTCGTGAACACTTTAATACTGGCTTCAATTAAAGAGATGTTCATAATACCTTTAAAGGATCTATGGAATGCTTGAAACCACAGCTAGTGGTTCAGCTGGATTTCCAGGTCGGACTCCCAAGATCGGGCGTACGAGGGAGTATTCACCTTGTCTGCCAGGGAAGAGTATATAATGGAGATTCCTCCCCTCTGATCCATAATGGCAGATCACCATTGTTCATATAGAGTAGATTTAGGGGGTTCCGACTTGTCAGTCCATAGTGTGCGTAGAAAGTGTATAATTTGAGAGAATCTAAATTTCTCAGTGTTAGGCATGTCCAGTCTACTCAGACAGTACCCTAAGGATACAGGTCCGCTTGAGGTGAAAAAATGTCCCATTCTAAAGAGACCCTTGTTTAGCCACCATTGGAGTACTAGAATATTCATACCGGGAGGAAATTTGGGGTTGTGAAATAAATGGGGGAGGGGCTTCAGTTTGGAGATCAAAGGAGCTTGTTTGTGCAGTTTGTCACAGAGTGCTAAGGAGTGGGAGCCATGATAACAGGTCTCTGTTTAGCGGATTGCCAAAGGAGGAAATCAAGCATGTGATGTGGCACAGCTTGTCTTTCTAGGGAGACCCAATCCGGTTTGCGACCCCTGGAGTAGATGATTGAGAATTGGGCCAGTTGCACTGCCTGGTAGTACAGCCACAAATTAGGGAGACCTAGCCCACCCTGATTTTTAAGGCGGAATAGGATCTCCTTAGAAGCAATGTCCCCTGTCCCCCCAGACAAATCTGACAATTTTATATTGGATCTTAGTTAAAGGTAATTTTTTGATAGGTATAGGGAGGGCAAGAAATAGATACAGTAGGCGGGGAAGTAGTGTCATTTTAATTGCACTGATCCTGCCCAGCCAGGACAGACCACATTTCTAGGTTTTTATATCTAGTTTGCAGAACATGGGAGGGTAGTTGGCTGCATATAGATTACCTACGTTGTTAGTTCGTTTAATTCCTAAATAAGGAATCGTATCCGTTGCCCAAGCAAATGGGAAGTGTGTTTGAGCTAGTCCACTAGTTTCAGTTGGACAGATAAGTTTAACGCTATGGATTTGGATACATTGACTTTAAGACCTGAAATGGAGCCAAAATCCTGCAGCAGCCGAAAAACATTGGGGGTAGATATCAGTGGTGAGGTGAGAAATGAAAGCATGTCATCGGCGAAGAGGGCGCATTTGTGCTCTTCTGGCCCACACCTAACCCATCTAATGTCGGGATTCGATCTGATGGCTATTGCTAATGATTCAGTCGCGATTACAAAGATCAAGGGGGAAAGGGGGCAGCCCTCTCTAGTCCCTTTTGTGATATAAAAGAATCTGAATACTGACCCATTAAGCGTATTTGTGCATCGAAATAGTGTAGAGGGTGTGGATAATCTTTACAAAAATTTAGCCGAAACCCCATCTTTCTAGAATATCAAAGAAGTATGACCAGGAAACAGAATCAAAGGCTTTCTGAAGGTCTATTGATAATTGATAGCCCTCCTGTGGAGGTCCCCCGTCCCAATGAGAGTGGAGCAGTGAGATCACATCTATTGCCCTTCGTATCTGGTCCGAGTCCTGTCTCCCTGGGATGAAGCCTACCTGATTTTTGTGTATATATCCAGCAATGAAGCTTGAAAGTCGCATTGCCAGGATTTTCCTCATGATCCTGAGGTTGTTATTTATAAGGGAAATTACCAACATCACTTATATATCTTTCCCTGGTTTAGGTATGACCATGATAAAGGCTGAATTTAATTCATTATTAAAGGGGGCTCCACCCCAGAGAGAGAGTTAAAAAAACACCCCATAAAGGGGGCCAGGTGGGTACCAAATTTCTTATAATAACAAATCGAGAATCCATTGGGCCCTGGGGAAGAGGACATCTTTAAGGATTTTTGATTTTAACTATTTCTTCCGAAGAGAATGGTTTGTCTAAGAGCTCTTGATGAGTGTTTTATTTTGGGAAGGTTAATGTCTTGGAGAAATGCCTCTAGTGTCTTAAGAGTATAAGCGGGTTGACTGTCATATAATCCTGAGTAGAAGGCAGTGAAGGTTTCCATGATTCTCATGGGATTCAGGGTCAGGTTGCCTATCGTGGTGCGAACTTTGGGGAAGCCTAGTGTGCATAGTTTGGGGCTATGTTTTGCTGCCAATTTAGAGCCTATCTTGTCTTTTTGTGAGTAGAAGCGTGCCCTGGTCCATCTTAAGTGTTTTTCTGCTGAAGTGGCTTGGGCTGCATCAAGACGAATTAGGTTGTTGGGGGTAGGGTTACATTTGTGGCATTTACTGAGTGGAAGAAATTCTTCCGTTAGCTTCCTCATTTCAGCACCTTGTTCACGTTTCAGTTGAGAGGAGAGATGAATGAGTGTACCTCTCATCACTACCTTGTGGGCTGCCCACAAAGTCTCTGGGGAGACTGTGTCATTATCGTTCTCCGCAAAATATTCTTTTAATGCTTTTTCTAAGATCATACAATAAACAGGATCACTCAATAGGGCCTCATTAAGGCGCCATTTAAGGGGAACCTTTACCCTAGAGGTGCCAAGTAAAGTTAGTGTCATTATAGAGTGGTCCGATAGGGAAGTGTCATGGATTTTAGAGGCAAACGCTAATGGAATAGCAGTGGATTGCAGGACGATGTGGTCTATCCTGGAATGAGTGCAGTGTGGAATAGTCCACTTCCAGGCTTCGTCTGGGGATGAGGGGGGGGGGGTTTGGCTTTTGGTGTCTTTAAGTTTGACTCGTCTAAGGAGAAGTCAAACGGCATATTAGAGTCACCCCCTAAAATAACTGTGCCTAGGTAGTACGGCTTCAAAGTTTGTAAGACAGATTCAAAGAATCTCCCTTGGCCTTTGTTAAGTGCATAATAAGAGATAAATGTGTCCTTCCATCTAGTGTGCTAGATACCAGTAAGTAGCAACCCTCAGGATCACTACGAACCTTAGTGAACGAGAAGTTAACGTGTTTAGAAGAGCAGAATGCCACCCCTCTCGTTTTGTTCTCAGCATTCGCCAAGTAGAATTGCGAAAACTCTTGTGGAGGAATGAAGGGCTGTATGTGGTTGGGAAGTGAGTCTCTTGTAGTAGTAAAACATCTTCCTTTATTGTGTGATGCAGTTGCAGTATTTTGTCATTTTACTGGGGAGTTAAGCCCCTGAACATTGTGGGAGACAATCTGAAGTTTCAGATCTTGAGGTGGTATATTAGGCATGGATCAGGTGGGAGGAAAACTCGAAATAGAGAGTGGTCTTACCATCTGAAGGCAGCTTCCCTGGCAGTGTGTAGACTTCATAGGTTCCATAGTGTCCCGATCCTGTGTACACTGAGGTAGGAACTCCAAAAAGGCTCTGAGAAGGGTGGAGTTCAGGAGGAAGAGGAGGAGATGGGGAGGAAGAAAGAATAAGAGGTGCAGGAAAAAGAAAAAGAAGATGCATTAGTTAACAAATTACTCAATATAACCCAAATCCCAATAGAGCTGGAGTGGGGACCACCCCTGCCCAACCCTATACCCAGAAGTAAACCAGGTAGTCCTAGTCAGGACGAGTTAATCTGACTCCGATAGGAGAACAAACTAGAAAAAGCCTATCGGCATCACTGCAACTGCTGCAGTCGCCCTAACTGTAAAGTTTAACTATAACAACAATATAAAATACATAAAGTCTGAACTCTGTTTTGTTGTCATAGAGAATGGCCAGACTTGCACAGCCATCTTTCCCGCTCCCCCACTGGACAACGCGTGACACCATGAAATAAAAAAGACATGGCGACGCCCCCTACTGGATATGGAGGGCCAGGAGATGGCAGCCAGGGGCTGGACGTTAGAACTATTTAAGGAGGGAACCACAATCTAGGGGATTGTCCCAAACAGTGCTTCCTGCCGGAAGTGTACCCCAAAGTAAGTTGAGGTGACCCATTGGATTCTTCCTCATACTAAAGTCAGATGAAGATGTTGAAAGGTGGATATATATCCAAGTCCGCATGTTGTTTAATACCTGCAAGCACAATCTAATATAACAGCCTAACATAACAAAATAGCAAAATAACATGGAAAGATGGAGAGTCCCTTGGGGTTCCGACCCCAGTACGGTCCCCCATTAGGAACTTTGGGGTAATCCAGAAAGGAATGAATTGTCAGTTGAAATGAAATGTCAGTTTCAAGGAGGGAGGGTATCCCCAAAGCGAAGTTCCAAAGAGAACTGAGTGGAAGAGCAGCTCTTAAAAGTTGTCTGTCAGCGTCATGGAGGATGAGAATCCCTTGATCTCTTAGGTTGTTTCCTCTGCCATACATTACTCAGGGGGCTTGGTAGTGATGGTCGATTAGATGACAGAGTCCCTCTATTAGATGATGGTTGGGGAATTTCTTGGGTGATCAGCCCTAAGTGTAGGAATAGGCATTCACCTTACGGAATGGAGGAGAAGTTGTAGGGCTTGTTGCGGTATGAAAAGTTCATGCAAAGCAGGAAGGCCCATCTGTACGTTATATTTTTGTGTGCCAGAACCTGAAGTAACGGGTTTAAATATCAACGCTTTTGAACAGTGTATGGTGACAGGTCTGCAAAGATTTAGATTTGATGGCTCATGATTTCCAGCTTGTCAGAGGTGCGGGACAACGTCATCATTTTCTCTTTGACCGCATAGAAGTGAGGTTTCACTATAATGTCCCTAGGAAGCCCGTCTGATCACGGTGGTTGCAGATCTCTGTGTGCCCTATCAAGCTCCAAACGGTGAGCTGGAATGTCAGGAATCAAGCTTTTAATAAACTTTAATAAACTGCCGGGTGCACCACTTTAACAGATTCTGGAAGACCCCTGTTTCTGAAGGTGTAGCGTCTTGATATGTTTTCAAGGTCGTCAATTTTGGAAAATGCTGACTCCAATTGGTCCTGAAGATCCTGTATTCTGGCAGAGTTCTGATTAATTCTGGAGACCACTTGGCCTGCTTTCTTTTCAATCACCTCAATCCGCATCCCTATTTGTTGCAAGTCAGCATGGATTGATGCAGTGATCTGGGCTGCTGTTTGGGACAATCCCCTAGCTAGCATTTTAAAGAATGCTGTCATCATGGAGGGGAAGTCAATGGAGGTGTGAGGGTTATTATGGGCCTCCTGTTCCCAGGGATTGGGGCTGGCCAGCAAGTCATGTATTGGTGTTAGGACAGGGCCACCCATTGATTTCCCTATCAAGGATTCCGTGGATGCAGGGGGAGGAGCCACTTGCTGTGGGGTACTAACTGTGACTGTTTCACGACTGATGGCAGAGGAGGAGGCTAGGTCTTGACCAGCAATGGATTCCTCCGATACACAGGCTGTGCCTCGTGTGGTCGCGGCAGCCATTTTGCATAGGCCGGGCCGCGGGGCTGCAGAGTCCAGCTGAAGGGACAGATCTCTATGAGCAGTGCCTGTGGACATCGGGCGATTCCTTGGTTCTCCCCCGGTCGACTGGTGTTGATGCCGGCCAGGAACGAGGGTTCAGACAGCTGTGGTGCGGGCTACAGGGCCGGAGCTCCCGTGCTTTGAAACCATCTTTGGTGCTGCCGTGCATGCGCCTTCTTGATACTTCGTTTTATCACATGGGTTGTGTTAACCATGAGATAATTGTAGAATGTTGCTTAGTAAAAGGGTGGACAGTGCCAAACACTGCGTGAAATTCCTGGTGTCAGAACACAGAGATGCTGTTTGAACTCAATGCATAGAAACCCTGCACAGGAAGTGGATATTAGGGCCATATCTATGAGTGATCCTGTCACTGGTAGCAGCTCATCAGCGACAAGATCGTCAAAAGACTGTTTACTTATTTCTATGGAGTCCCTCCCTAAAAACCCAGGATGGCAAGATATCAACAGTGAGAGAGCTTTGGGCATGCAAAGGAATAGTTTCAGAGAGAGCAGAAGAATTTTCTTGGTGATTCACTCATGTGAGATGACCCCTAGTTGAGCCATGTAGGCAATTGCAACCTCTGTTAGTTGCTATGGGTGCAAGATAAGGTAAGTATACTGTAAAATGGCTAACTTGAGTGTTAGGGGTGAATCTCTGGGTTACCTCTAGCCAAAGTTTATACACTGTGTGCACAATTATTAGGCAAGTAAGTATTTTGACAAAATCATCATTTTTATGCATAATGTCCAACTATCAGGAACCATAAATCAGACCGAGACCGAAGTAAAGTTAAATCACACTTGTTTAATAATAATAAGGTAAACAGAGTAAGCGTAGTCAAAACAAGCCAGAGTTCAGTAACCGGATCGGATAGTCAGCCAAGCAAATGTCAGAGAGCCAGAGATAAACGTAGTAGTACAGCAAGCAGGATCAGGAGCCAGAAGGAACTTCAGCCGAGCAAGTCTTCAACAGGAACGCAGGAGAAAGTCTCTGTGATGTTGACAGGCAGGCGAAGGCAGAGATCAAGTGAACTGAACAACTTTAGGTAGACAGGACTGATGAGCAGAATCAACAACAGCTGGGCAACTGTGGAGAGAGATGGGAGCTGGCAATTAGCCGACAGCTGAGCGGCCAGCTCAGAGAAGGAAGGGCTGAGCCCAGCCCTGACACCAACTCCAAGCTGTATAAACTTGAATGCTTATTGTATTTAAGTATATCAGGTGATGTGTATTTGTGTAATGAGAGAGGGTGTGGCCTAAGGAGACCAACACCCTATATCAAGGTGTGCATAATTATTAGGCAGCTTCTTTTCCTCAGGCAAAATGGGCCGAAAAAGAGATTCTGACTCTGAAAAGTCAAAAATTGTAAAAAGTCTTTCACAGGGGCGCAGCATTCTTGAAATTGCTAAGATATTGGGGTGTGATAACAGAACCATCAAATGTTTTGTTGCAAATAGTTAACAGGGTCGCAAGAAACATGCGGTGAGAAAAAGATGCAAATTAACATCCAAAGATTTGAGGAAAACCAAATGTGAAACTACCAGGAACCAATTATCCCCCAGTTCTGTCATATTCCAGAACTGCAAGCTACCTAAAGTGCTCAGAAGTACAAGGTTTTCAGTGTTCAGAGACATGGCCAAGGTAAGGAAGGCTGAAACCCGACCACCACTGAACAAGACATAAAAGTTGAAACGTCAACACTGGGCCAAGAAACATCTGAAGTTTTCAAAGGTTTTATGGACTGATGAGAGGAGAGTGACTCTTGACAGACCAGATGGATGGGCCTGTGGCTGCATCAGTAATGGGTACAGAGCTCCACTTCGACTCAGACGCCAGCAAGGTGAAGGTGGGGTACTGGTATGGGATGGTATTATTAAAGCTGAGCTAATGGGACCTTTTTGGGTTTAAGATGGACTCAAAATCAACTTCCAAACCTACTGCCAGTTTTTAGAAGACACTTTCTTCAAGCAGTGGTACAGGAAAAAGTCTGCACTTTCAAGAAGACCATGATATTTATGCAGGACAATGCTCCAATAACAGTGTGTACAGTGTGACTAGCCAGGATGATTGTGTGCTCTCGTAGCGAAGGGGTTACTGAATGCAACCCCCTCCCTAGCAACTGGTGCCCCTGTGTATCCGGGACCAGACCCATGTCACAGAGCCCCTATGTATCTAGCTGTATGTCATGGGAAAGAAAGAGTGAAGAGGATCCTCGAGAGTCGGCTTGATTCACGTAGCATGTCACTGGGGGTGAGGTGATATCAAAGCTGGGCTGGAGAGTGAGATACAGGCTCTGTGGTTTCCCCTTAAAAGTGCTGAAACATGGCAGGAAGGCTATGTACAGTTAGTCAAGTGTAACATCGATGGAAAGTGAATGAGACACGAAGAGTTAATTGTTCCATAAAGTTACATAGTTACATAGTAGGTGAGGTTGAAAAAAGGCACAAGTCCATCAAGTCCAACCTATGTGTGTGATTATGTGTCAGTATTACATTATATATCATTATATAACCCTGTATGTTGCGGTCATTCAGGTGCTTATTTAATAGTTTCTTGAAGCTATCGATGCTCCCCGCTGAGACCACCGCCTGTGGAAGGGAATTCCACATCCTTGCCGCACTTACAGTAAAGAACCCTCTACGTAGTTTAAGGTTAAACCTCTTTTCTTCTAATTTTAATGAGTGGCCGCGAGTCTTGTTAAACTCTCTTCTGCGCAAAAGTTTTATTTCTATTGTAGGGTCACCAGTACAGTATTTTTATATCGAAATCATTTCCCCTCTCAAGTGTCTCTTCTCCAGAGAGAATAAGTTCAGTGCTCGCAACCTTTCCTCATAACTAAGATCCTCCAGACCCTTTATTAGCTTTGTTGCCCTTCTTTGTACTCGCTCCATTTCCAGTACATACTTCCTGAGGACTGGTGCCCAGAACTGGACAGCATACTCCAGGTGCGGCCGGACCAGAGTCTTGTAGAGTGGGAGAATTATCGTTTTATCTCTGGAGTTGATCCCCTTTTAAATGCATGCCAATATTCTGTTTGCTTTGTTAGCAGCAGCTTGGCATTGCATGCCATTGCTGAGCCTATCATCTACTAGGACCCCCAGGTCCTTTTCCATCCTAGATTCCCCCAGAGGTTCTCCCCCTAGTGTATAGATTGCATTTATATTTTTGCCACCCAAATGCATTATTTTACATTTTTCTACATTGAACCTCATTTGCCATGTAGTTGCCCACCTTATTAATTTGTTCAGATCTTTTTGCAAGGTTTCCACATCCTGCGGAGAAGTTATTGCCCTGCTTAGCTTAGTATTGTCTGCAAATACAGAGATTGAACTGTTTATCCCATCCTCCAGGTTGTTTATGAACAAATTAAATAGGATTGGTCCCAGCACAGAACCCTGGGGAACCCCACTACCCACCCTGACTATTCCGAGTACTCCCCATTTATCACCACCCTCTGAACTCGCCCTTGTAGCCAGTTTTCAATCCATGTACTCACCCTATGGTCCATGCCAATGGACCTTATTTTGTACAGTAAACGTTTATGGGGAACTGTGTCAAATGCTTTTGCAAAATCCAGATACACCACGTCTACGGGCCTTCCTTTATCCAGATGGCAACTCACCTCCTCATAGAAGATTAGTAGATTGGTTTGGCTGGCATCTAAGTTGGAGTGCCGCCTTAATGCAGATTTCTCATGACTGTGGCCTCCGCCTGGATTGTTGGGCATTAGCGAGCGAAGAATCTGAAGTTCCCCTTTAGGATGCCTTAAGCCCTGCCCACAACCATGAGGTGGTTCTATTTTTCGAATGTGCTCTGTTTCCCCAGGGGACCAAGTACATGTAGTACTTTATACCATCTTCCTATGTGCTGTCTAAGGTTAGCTGTGAGGCTAGACAGGACACCCCTCCTCCCTCCATGGGTGTCCCACCATCTCACCATCAATGCAGGGGAAGGGGGGCTTGTCAGCTAAAATCTCCCAGAAAAGTGGCAAGTGCTTGGAATAAGAGTAAAGAGCCTCCTGTAAAAGCAGTGTACTCCTTGTTGGCTTCGTTGTTGAGCAGGCGAGGGAGTAGGGGTGCCTGTCTGGCCTCATAGTTAGCCTTAGACAGCATATAGAAAGATAGGACAAAGTACTACATGTACTTGTCCCTGGAGAACAGAATAAATTAATACAAATAGATGTGACACTTTAAAGTATAGCTAAACCCCAACATACATTTTCCCTAACCTATTGGAGACTGTCCCTAGCTGGTGTGGATATATAGAGGTTGAATTACTAAAGGCAAATAGACTGTTGCCCCAGTTGCTCCAGAGCTTAGTAAATGAGGAAAGCTTCACTTTGAATAGAATACCCAATCATGTGCAAGGAAAATAAAAAATACAAAAAAAACTGTATTTTTGCTTGCACCTGATTGGATGATGGAAGTCAGCAGAGCTTCCGCTCATTAACTAAGCTCTGGAGCAACTGTTCTTGCAGAGTGCTACTGCACTGTCCAAAATGCATAGCTTTTTTGCCTTTAGTAAATCAATCTCGTGTATATTTACATACAACTTTTTTTTTTTTTTAAACTCAATAAGTATCTTCTTTGCTTGTAAAGTTCATGCACCATACCTGTCCAACGTGCTGCTCTCATTTGCTCCTATTTTGTGCACTTTTGTCATAGGCACGAATGCATGTTCCTTCTCAATGACGTTGACACCCTTAATGCTTTGCACTCCCTGCGGACTCCAAAGTGTAAATGCTGGCTTGATGTGGAATCATCAAATCCTAGGGTGAACATGGCTTCTGCCCAGAGAGCATTATCACCCTAGGACTGGAAGCCAGGGAACTGGAAAAATCATCATGAACAAAAAAAAGCAGAGATTGAAGAAAAGAGGCAAACAACGACACCATTGGAACGAGTGGAGGGTAAACTAATATTTCTATGATCTGTTTTAGGTTTGGTTACATTATAACTATTCCAAGCTTGAATAAACAATAATGTGTGGGACCCCTTCTGGAGACTGGCTGCCATAAAGCTAACTGTAGATTTCATATACTGAATCATGTTTGTCCCTGTCCCTGGCCTCACAATAATTTAGCTTCATGAACTCAGTGTTTGAAAGAAGTTTAAGGGGAAAGATGCAATTTCAGGGGCTAAAAAGAAAAAGTGCTTGGCAGCAAGAAGAGCAAACATAGGCAACAACAGGCACAAGTATAATCTCTGGCACCAAATTACAGCAAAACAGCTGAAATAATGTAACAATTGTTTTTTTTAATGAAGTTACTTCTTCGTAGTCTCTTTGAGATCATCACAGGGACTACAACAGGAAGGATCAGAGAGTCAGTGCTGGGCACAGCTATCTCCTTGCTTAGTTGCTGTGATTAAAAGCAGTGCTGTCCAGATCGTCTTGGGGAAAGGGAGGGAGCATGCATAGTCCTACAAGGGGCCCTAAGTCTGATAAAAGATGTGGCATCATGGCAATAGTTTGTGCAATTCATCTGCACTGCACCATATCTAAATATGGCAAACTAGATCATAAACAGTTTAACTTAGGTCCTTGGATGTCTGTGTTTGCCACTGTGTGTAGTGTGTACTGGACCCAGGGTCACCATACAAATTTAATATCCCTGCAATGAGCTATGCAATGAGCTAGCACCTGTATACATACAATGAACTATGCTGAACACCTAGCACTTATATACATACAATGTGCTATGCTGAACACCTAGCACCTGTATACATACAATGGGCTATGCTGAAAACCTGGCACCAGTATTAAAACAAAAATTGGCACAGGAAATGCATTTAATTGCCATTCTGTATGTATAAGTATCTCTGCTATACGTTATTTCTCACAGGCTTTGTCTCATAATGTGGAAATGGTGTTGCCTTCACAGCTGGGCAACAGGCAGGAATTTGCCCCTTGGCGTTTCCCAGTGTCTGTGCTGAACAATACACCCTGCAAAGTCCAAAGTGATTGGTGCCAGCTGCCACATGTCTGAAAAACAAAAAGCGTTCCCAGCCACATCGTGTTCCATCAGAGGTCACTCCGCAGAATACTTTTGATTTCATATTTTGCAGAGAGATTGTTTATGGCGGGGGGATGACTATAAACCTCTATAGAAAAAAAGTTTCACATAAGGTTTAAATGAAATGAACAGCCGCTAAGCAGGGAAATTGAATGAACACTTTTATTTAATTTGTCATTGTTTTTTCTTGCACAGTCCTATTTATAGCAAACAGAGAATACATTATAGAGGAAATCATTGGACAGGTAGTCATTTAACTCGTAGCCCATTGACACTTCCTCCAGCTCTCTAACTGAAAGTCCTTACCATGGTGTGGACAAAAGTGGCTACATTTATTATTATTATTATTATTATTATTATTATTATTATTATTATTATTATTATTAACTGTTGTTCGTTTTAACACAGTAGTAACATGTAGTGTGGTCAACCTTTTTCAATCAATCAATTTGATCTTTGCAGAGCAAAACAAATCAATTGAATGGCTATATTGAGAAATGACTGTGGTTTTCGACTGGGATCAGCAATGAGTATGTTGCATCATCAAAAGAAGTGCTGTGAGAATAGAAAAAGAAAAGAGGGTGCACTGGCCTAGTGCATTATCCAACAGATTTATTAAAAAATATGAATAAAATCATAAAGATGTCTACTCAAAAACATAAGTTAAAGGGGTTGTAAAGGTAAAAATGTTTTCACCCTAATGCATTCTATGCATTAAGGTGAAAAAACTTTTGACAATACCGCCGCCCCCAGCCCCCCCGTTTTACTTACCTGACGCCTCGAATCTCCGCTGCTCGTTCTCGTCATCTCCATTGCAGCTCAGCCTGGTCGCTGATTGGCTGCAGTGGATGGATTGAAAGCAGCGCTGCCATTGGCTCGCGCTGCTGTCAATCACATCCGATGATGCGGCGCGCCCGGGGGGCAGGGCCGAGTGATACAGCGAGCGGCTATAGCTGCCGGCTGTATCACGGGAGCGCGCCCGCAAGCACTCACCACCATGCGAGGGAGCTCGCATTAAGGTGGTTAATGCTTGCGGGGAGGAGCTGAAACAGCCGCCGAGGGACCCCAGAAGACCAGGTTCGGGGCCACTCTGTGCAGAACGAGCTGCACAGTGAAGGTAAGTATAACATGTTTGTTATTTAAAAAAAAAAAAAAAATTACCTTTACAACCCCTTTAAAAACACGCTTGTCAGGCCACAGGTGTGGCTATCTCTCTGAAGAAGAAGGCCAGTCCTTCGAATTGTGTCAGCCTGAGGGGGTCTCATACAGGACCCCCCACTCCCAGGTTCGCGGATTTGAGCAACCGATGAGAAATAGACACACATGTGGCCTGATGAGCTTTTTTTTAACTTATGTTTGTGAGTAGACATCTTTATGATTTTATTCATATTTTTTAATAAATCTGTTGGATAATGCACTAGGCCAGTGCGCCCTCTTTTCTTTTTTTATACTCATAGTGAATGCGGGGTCCTGGGTTTAGTAACACGTAATTTGAAAACAGTTTTCCTTAGATATTCGATTAATATTTTCCTATTGAGAGGGCATTCACAATTGGGATGCATAAAAGGCTGCTTGTCCATATAAATGAATATAGATTTTGGTTTCATTTATACAAGTGCCAGCACCCATCCTGCGTACCAACTGCCTTTGTTTTGGCATCTGCTTTCAGCTGCATGCAGGCAGCCTACAGAGGTGGATGCAGACACAGTAGCCGCATGTCAAAATCTGAGAACCATACAGGGAAGTCTGCACAGCCCCAAGCTATCTCCCACATCTATAGGCTGCCTGCACACAGCTCAAGGCGGATGCAGATGGCAGAACAAAGACAGCCTGCATGCAGGATGGGTGCTGGCGCCTGTCTAAATGAAAACTTTTTTGCATGGATGGATAAAGCTGTGCAGGCCAGGACAGTTTGCATTGGTGACTGAGCAGCTCCCAATGGGATGCACAGTAAAGGTCTGGCATGAATGAAAGCAGGAGAGTATAGAACTCTGTGGCAGAGGTGTCACTTAAAAGATTTCTGTACTGTACAATTATACTTTATAGTTAGAGTTATAGTTAGGAACTCCAAAGCATCCTAAAAACCATACCAGCTATTTGGAACAGTTCACTCTTTTTTCATTGTATCAAAAATCGAATACATCTTTATTTATGCTGATGCAAAAAAAAAATGGAACACTTCTCCATTCCTTTTGGCGCGTTCATGATCTGCGTGAGCGATTCTCTACAGTCCAAGTTTCTGTGTTAAGTGACTCCTGGCATGGGCATCATGCTGTGAAGTTTGGACAACATTGCAGCCCTATGAGAAGGTGTCTGCCAGATCTTGGCGAGCTATCGCGGCTGGAGAGAGAAGGAAGGGAAGCAAAAAATTATACATGGAGGGATTTTTACTTTTTTCAAACTGCTAAAAAAAACATCTAGCTTTGAAAAGGAGCTGATGGAAGCATAACTGAATAATGTACAAAACGATACTTATGAAACATGTAAAACGCTGTATCGAAAATCCATAATAGCTGGGATTTCGAGTAGAACTAAAGGCAAAATTTTATTTTTTTTCATTTTGCATAGAGTAAGATGGTTATAACCTCAGTCATTTTTTTTTTGCCAGCTGTGTCCCACTGGGGACATTTCCCTTCGCTTCCTGTCTCATAGCCAAAACAGAAAATGAGAGGAAGTCCCCCAAAGTGAGGCAATACCTGATTGTCACCAGCCTCACCAGAATGTGTGTCCCCATTGAAAGATTTCCCCTTTATTCTTGTCATGGGGACAAGCCAAAAATTGTGATTTTCTTTCAGGCTGGGTTGACACTATTGCAAATTGGATGCTGGTTTCTCCGCATCCAATTCGCATGTCAGGCGATTGTGACTGTGGCGATCTAGGGTTTAAAGCAGCATATGCTTTCATCCAGAAATTTATTTTTAAGGTAAGGCCTTGCATATTTCAGTAGGACAATGCTAAACCGCATAGTGAATCTATGACAACAGCGTGGCTTTGCAGTAGAAGAGTCCAGGTGCTTAACTGGCCAACCTGTAGTCCAATCAGGGCCGGACTGGCCTACCGGGATACCGGGACATTTACCGGTAGGCTGCCTGCCCTGTGGCCACTGTTATCTATGAAATCTATCTATGAAATGAGGGCACGGTGAGGCTGCAATGAGAGCACTGAGCAATGAGAGCACAGTAAGGTGGCAATGATGGGCACAGTAAGGCGGCAATGATGGGCACATTGAGGCTGCAATAATGGGCATGGTGAGGCTGCAATGATGGGCACAGTAAGGCTGCAATGAGGGCACGGTAAGGCGACAATGATGGACACAGGCTGCAATGAGGGCACGGTAAGGTGGCAATGATGGACACAGTAAGGCTGCCATGAGGGCACAGTGAGGCTGCAATGAGGGCACAGTAAGGCGGCAATGATGAGCACAGTAAGGGTGCAATGAGGGCACAGTAAGGCAGCAATGATGGGCATGGTGAGACTACAATGATGGGCATGTGAAGCTGCAATGATGGGCATGTGAGGCTGCAATGATGGGCACAGAAAGACTGCAATGAGGGCACAGTAAGGCGGCAATGATGGGCACAGTAAGGCTGCAATCATGGGCATGTGAGGCTGCAATGATGGGCACAGTAAGGCTGCAATGAGGGCACGGTAAGGCGGCAATGATGGGCACGGTGAGGCGGCAATGATGGGCATGGTGAGGCGGCAATGATGGGCATGTAAGGTTGCAATGATGGACACGCTGTGGCTGGAATAATGGGAACAGTGAGGCGGCAATGATGGGCACAGTAAGGCGGCAATGATGGGCACAGTGAGGCTGCATGGACTGGCACAGAGGCTGCATTGATGGGCACAGTGAGGCTGCATTTGATGGGCACTGGTGAGGCTGCATTGATCTCTTATATCATGTCCGCAGTCTTTGACCATCTCTTGTACCATGTCTGCAGTCACCTCGCACTCCATCCGTGTCTCCAGTTGGAACGGGCTGTCTGTTTGTGCTCCGGCCGGTGCAACAGACGTTCGGCTTTTATACATCCAATTTCGTGTAAGTGCATTACTTGTCTTTTTAATATAATATCGTTGGTTTTACGCTATTGGAGTATCTATTTTCTCCTATGTACCACGACCTTGCTTTGCTGGTTCGAGCTACCTTAGGTGATTTCCTACCATCTGGTGTCTGCCTGCTGTCCCATGGAGCCGGGGTTTAGTACATCACATGCCTTCCCTGATCCTCTGTAATGGGAGGATCATGGTATTCCGGTAAGGGCGCATTCCCATTGATTTGTGGTGGTGGATCTCACTTTTGATTGGGACACAATATCGATTCACAGATCTATGCCATTTTGTTGGACCTTAATTTTTATTTATATTTTTATTTTTATTTTAAATTTTTATTTTTCGCTGGTGTTTACTTTGCTATATTGCTCATAGACCACTGATCATTTTTTCAATAATTTTTGATCACTGGACATTTGTTATATTTTTTGGTATTGATTTATGCAACAGTGTTGGACTTTTTTACATTATTTTTTTAAATCTCACTGGTGCTCATCACACCAAATTGTTTATTTATCACTGATCGTTTGTGATCAATGCCCACCAATCACTGAATATTTATCATTGTTCACGCTATATATTAATTTTTCACTGTATTTTATCATCTGCATGCTATTATTATCACGCAGGTTGTCATATATTTACATGTTTATAGCATGATTTAATCTTCAAGGGTAGCGCGATTTTTTATATTTTTCTTGATTTGCATGTGTATTGATGTGTACATACTAATTGCTGCTCCCTATTCGTTAGTTGTCAATATCCTGCTACCATTTTTTATTTTATGTAGTTTTAATTGCTTTGGTTCTTTTACACCATTTTCTATACAAAGGCTGCATTGATGGGCACAGTGAGGCTGCATTTGATGGGCACTGGTGAGGCTGCATTGATCCCTTATATCATGTCCGCAGTCTCTGACCATCTCTTGTACCATGTCTGCAGTCTCTGACCATCTCCTGTATCATGTTTACATTTTCTTAACATCTTTACTATCATGTCCTCAGTCTCTAACCATCTCCTGTAATATGCCTGCAGCCTCTGACATCTCCTGCACCATGCCCGCAGCCTTTGACATCTTGACATCTCCTGTACCATGCCCACAGCCTCTGACCATCTCCTGCACCATGCCCACAGCCTCTGACCATCTACTGTACCATGCCCACAGCCTCTGACCATCTCCTGTAATATGCCCGCAGCCTCTGACAATCTCCTGTACTATACCCGCAGCCTTTGACCATCTCCTGTACTATGCCACAGCCTCTGACCATCTCTTGTCTTATATCATGTCTGCAGTCTCTGAGGGAGTCTGGAGAGGAGTCAAGAGTGGGAGCGCCGCCCGGGATGGGGGTCATGGGAGAAGTCAGACTTGTGGACTGTGGAGAGGAGGCTATAGGAAAACCAGAACCACCAAGCTGGAGCCGACTGACTGATCCCTGCATGGTGCACCTGAGAGGAGGTCAGTGACAGCGCCGCCAGGCCAGTCTGAGGGGGGGTCACTGATGTAAGGGGGGAGTGAATACAATAATGTAAGGGGGCACTGATATATAGGTTTACTCCCTATATCCGCAACCACTCCCTCTTACCTTAGTGTATTTTCTGCGGAAGGTGGTCTCTGGTCACCAGAGTCCCTCTCACATTCCCAGAGTCCCAGGTGCCCCCCTTGATGATTGCTTCACTTTTAACTGAAATTTGCTGTTTTATATATACAGTATCTCACAAAAGTGAGTACAACCCTCACATTTTTGTAAATATTTTATTATATCTTTTCATGTGACAACACTGAAGAAATGACACTTTGCTACAGTGTAAAATAGTGAGTGTACGCTTGTATAACAGTGTAAATTGCTCTCCCCTCAAAATAACTTAACACTTAGCCATTAATGTCTAAACCGCTGGCAACAAAAGTGAATACACCCGTAAGTGAAAATGTCCAAATTGGACCCAAAGTGTCAATATTTTGTGTGGCCACCATTATTTTCCAGCACTGCCTTAACCCTCCTGGGCATGGAGTTTACCAGAGCTTCACAGGTTGCCACTGGAGTGCTCTTCCACTCCTCCATGATGACATCACGAAGCTGGTGGATGTTAGATACCTTGCGCTCCTCCACCTTCCATTTGAGGATGCCCCACAGATGCTCAATAGGGTTTATGTCTGGAGATATGCTTGGCCAATCCATCACCTTTACCCTCAGCTTCTTTAGCAAGGCAGTGGTCGTCTTTTAGGGATGTGTTTGGGGCCATTATTGTGTTGGAATACTCCCCTGTGGCCCAGTCTCAGAATGGAGGGGATCATGCTCTGCTTCGGTATGTCACAGCACATGTTGGCATTCATGGTTTCCTCAATGAACTGTAGCTCCCCAGTGCCAGGAGTACTCATGCAGCCCCAGAACATGACACTCCCACCACCATGCTTGACTGTAGGCAAGACACACTTGTCCTTGTACTCCTCACCTGGTTGCCGCCACACACGCTTGACACCATCTGAACCAAATAAGTTTATCTTGGTCTCATCAGACCACAGGATATGGTTCCAGTAATCCATGTCCTTAGTTTGTTTGTCTTCAGCAAAGTGTTTGTGGGCATCCTTGTGCATCATCTTTAGAATAGGCTTCCTTCTGGGACGACAGCCATGCAGACCAATTTGATGCAGCGTGCAGCATATGGTCTGAGTACTGATGGACTGACCCCCCCACCCCTTCAACCTCTGCAGCAATGCTGGCAGAACTCATATGTCTGTTTCTCAAAGACAACCTATGGATATGACGCTGAGCACATGCACTCAACTTCTTTGGTCGACCATGGTGAGGCCTTTTCTGAGTGGAACCTGTCCTGTTAAATCGCTGTATGGTCTTGGCCACCGTGCTGCAGCTCAGTTTCAGGGTCTTGGCAATCTTCTTATAGCCTAGGCCATCTTTTTTTCAGATCCCCAGAGAGTTCTTTGCCATGAGGTGCCATGTTGAACTTCCAGTGACCGGTATGAGAGAGTGATAACACCAAATTTAACACACCTGCTCCCCATTCACACCTGAGAACTTGTAACACTAACGAGTCACATGACACCGGGGAGGGAAAATGGCTAATTGGTTCCAATTTGAACATTTTCACTAAGGGGTGTACTCACTTTTGTTGCCAGAGGTTTAGACATTAATGGCTGTGCGTTGAGTTATTTTGAGGGGACAGCAAATTTACACTATTATACAAGCTGCACACTCACTACTTTACATTGTAACAAAGTGTAATTTCTTCAGTGTTGTCACATGAAAAGATATAATACAATATTTACAAAAATGTGAGGGGTGTACTCACTTTTGTGAGATACTGTATATATCCCTAGCCCTATGTGGTTTCATATCTGTCTTATCTATATATAATACGCTCCTCAAATGTGCTTTGGTTTTCCCTTTCATGAACAAGAAAATAATGATGTTGGTCTGGTATAATAATGCTATGGGGCTGGTATGAAATAATTTCCAGGGCTGGTTTTTATTCCCAGTCAGGCCCCGAGTCCAATTCTTTTATCAATTAAATATATTTGGTGCATATTGAAATGAAAAATACAACAAAGAAGACCCAGGCCTGTTGAGCAGTTAGAATCCTATATCAGGCAAAAATGGGACAACATTCCTCTCCCAAATCTCTAGCAACTGATCTCCTCAGTTCCCAGATGTTTACAGAGTGTTGTTAAAAGAAGAGGGGATGCTACAACATGGTAAACATGGCCCTGGGAACCAAGGATATGGATGTGAGCCACTCAGGCTGTGCAGGAAAATCGATCCTGTTCCTGCCACTGCGAGTGCTGGCCGGGAAGGGAGCTTGTCTATGCTCCAAGCAATAGAAAAAGGAGCCAAGGTGTCCCGCGAGCTGCACATCAAGACAGAACTCGCTGCATGGTAGTGAATGGCAGTCTCAGCCTGGACCCCTGTCAGGCTCCACCCCCTTGCTTACTCATGGGGCAGAGTGAAACACGTTGGGGGCATGGCCTGGTGGAGGTCCAGACTGAGGTTGCCATTCACTACCATATAGCGTGTTCTGTCTTGATGTGCGGCTCCCAAAACATGGTCCTATCACAACTTTTTTGAGACATGTTGCTGCCATCAATTTCAAAATGACCTTATTATTTTGTTAAAATGGTACATTTTCTCAGTTTAAACATTTGATATGTATTCTATTTTCTATTCTGAATTAAATATGGGTTTATACTTCAATGCAATCATTGCATTTTGCTTATGATGAACATTTGAAGATTATTTATAAGATTATTATGAAGATTTTTCACAGTGTCCCAGCTTTTTTGGAGTTATAATTCCTCTCCACTCTATATTATAAAAAACGTTTTTCCTTGCCCAGTCAAGCATTACATTTTTGATGTGTTACCTGATGTTGTCATCAAAATGAACCTAAATCTGCAGAAGGAAAAGAATGGGTAGTGCAAGAGACATTTTCAGAAAATCAATGTGTTAAAAAATTGTATGCATTGGAATCTTGGTGAACATAGGATATAAGGATATAAGATGGTAAATCCTTTTTTTGGAGGTTTACAAAAAATAAAAAATCAGCTCTGGCTGCATCATTTACCCTCAATGTGGATCTGTTCCCTGCAGTACCACTTCTATGTGTAGCAGTACCCTCGTGAGGGCTGCTGAGTATTGTAGTCCACCTGTCACTCTGCCCAGCCAGGCACACAATTTCCAGTCAAGCCTCATACACACGTTTGGATTTACCGCCAACAAAACCGTGGACTTTTGTCCGAAGGGTGTTGGCCCAAACTTGCCTTGCATACACACGGCACACAATTGTTGGCCAACAATCACGAACGTAGTGACGTACTACATGGTTTTTCAGCTCTTTAGCGCCACCCTTTGGGCTTCTAAAGACTAATTTCGTGTTAGTAGAAGTTTGCTGAGTGTTGATTCATGCTTTTCTTTTTGCGCTTTTCATTTAGCGATTTTCAGTTTGCGTTTTTCATTTCGTGCTTTTCAGTTCATTTCTGAACGGCCGTTCGTCAACCAGACATGTTGCAGAATCAGAGGAGATAACGTGTTATTTATTATTGGCCTTGGAGTTATTGCTTTGACATTATTTTTTTTGGTTGAATAATGATTTGATTTGTTATATTTTCTATATTTTTGGATGCATAGAATGCACTTTTTGGTTAGGTTCTATTGGCAGATAGCATGTCTAATATTATTTGTTTTCTTTTTTTAATGCACAGTAAAAAAAAATATGTAGAATAATACTTGACTTTGTGTTTTACTTCAAATGACAGTTTGGGAGTAGGCAGTTAAATTTTAAAAAATACAATGTAAAATTGACAAGGGACACCAACATAGTAGTATCTTTGATCTTAAAAACTACGGAATAAAGGTGTTGTGGTAACTTGCCCAAAAAAAAGAAAACAAGCATAATAATATTATTCTTGACATCACTATAAAATAAAAGCCTTTTAAAATATGTTCGGCAGAACTCCATCAGTTTCACCAGCAAAGCAGCTTCATTATTATCCCATTAAATAAGAATAGAATGTGCGCTACATTTCGAGATTTCATAATTTGCTGCTTCACGAATGTTAATTCTCCATTACGAATGCTAGTTTACAAGACCGACCACTTCTGGCTCGTCCTTGCTTCCGAGCATGCGTGTTTGTACTTTGGACTTTTGTCCGACGGACTTGTGTACACACGCTCGGAAAATCCGACAACAGACATTTGTCCACGGAAAATTTATAAACCTGACATCCAACATTTGTCCACAGAAAGTTGGCCAACAATTGTCTGATGGAGCATTCACACGGTCAGATTTTCTGCCAACAGCCTGTCATCACACATTTCCCGTCAGAAAATCAGACCATGTGTATGAGGCTTTAGACAGAAAACAGTCCATGCACTTTGTTTTGTATTTTTATTGAGAGAAATTAACTTGGATAGGGTAAGGGTATATGGGATGCCCAGTTGATTGAAGAAAATTTACATGGGACAAACTATATACACTCCAGTCTTTACTCCAGCACAACACTTTCTTGCAGACTATTACTCCTCAATACCTCCAGCACTTCACTTGTTTATATTTCCTGGACCAGCTAGCACTGAGTTGTAGGCCAGAACTGACTCATCCAGGTCTAAGGTAGATGCCCTTTGTAGGCAGGGACCGTGGGCCCTTTTTTTTTTGTAACAACAAAAATAAGGTAGTTCTTTAGTGCTAGCTGTCCATGTGGCTACTGAGCCCAGTACCACATCTTCAGGCCCAGCCAGCCCTCATGGCTGCAGCTGCCTCTCTTCACTGCCCATGTCTCCACAGTTCTCTCACCTAGTTCTGCACCTATCTCAGACTGCAATGTCCCAGTCCTCTCAGGTCTGCCTCCCCAGTCCTTTCTTCTGGTTCTACACCCATCTCAGACTGCTCTCTATCTGTCCTCTCAGGCATGTCTTCCCAGTCCTCTCCACTGTGCTTCACCCACCAGCCCTCCTGGCTGCGACCTGTTGTTCCTCCTTGGAGACTTGCCTGGCAGTGCTCTCTCCCGCTGTCTTCTCCTTGCTCCTCTTGGCCAGGACACCTCTTTGTGTTGTAGGAGGGTCCCGTCTGCACCCAAGCCCAGGCCCAAGGTCACCCCCCCAGACTGGGGGGCTCCCTCCAACGCAACCGATAGCCTAGCACTTCATTTCCAACTTCCACCTGAACAACTCCTCCCTCAGCTGGGCTGACCCCGGGTAATGAGGGAGGTCTGCCCCCTGCCAACCAAGATTGGGGATTGGTCAGGGCTCCTCAGAATACCCCAGGCAGCTCCACCTCCCCTCTCCACCTCTTTCCAGAAAACATCAGAATGTTCTGGAAAAATGTAGGAGGTCCTGGTGATGCTGTCCATGAGTCACCCAGCACTACCCTGAGCCACTCCCAGTCCAGATCAAAATAAACAGGCCTCGCTGCCAGTCAGGCCTGCCTAAACTTTACCTACTCTGCCAAAAACCTATATGCATACTCTAGCAACCTAGAGGGTGCTACATGTGCCACAAGTTTCAGTCTTTTGCCTTGAATAACACCTAAATCCAGAAAACATACCACTGAAGTGAGGATTGGACTTAAAGCATTTCTAAACTCAAAAACAAAAATGTAATATCTTGCAACTTAACAATCCTAAAATGTAGTGGCAGCATTAGTTTTCTGTTTTTAGTGTTTTTGGCTTTATTTCCACCTGGTGATCCGGCCAGTAAATCACAGCAAGTGCCAAGGGAGCAGGGGTGGGGACAAGTCTCGCTGTCTGTGTCAATAGACGTAGATGATGAGGCTCGGGAGCGAGCCCGCATAAGTACCCCCCATAGCAAGAGGCTTGCCATGGGGGCACTCAGCTGGGGGAAGGAGCCTGGACCGCCAGCAGGGGACCCTATAAGAGGAGGATGGATCGGGGCTACTCTGTGCAAAACCATGGCACAGAGCAGGTAAGCATGACATGGTAATTATTTTAGAGGGAAAAATATATAAAAAATAATATGTTTAGAATCACTTTAAGCAGTTACAGGAACTGTTCTCTTTTACTTTTGGGATAAAGCTCACTAAATGAATAAAAGCTTACCATTGTATACACCTCTGTCAGTGCTAAATGGTTTGTCTGAACCCCCTAACTTCCACTTTTACTGCACAGCTTGGTCTGTTAAAGGAAGTTGAACAATAACAGAAGGATCAACAGATAAAAAACTGAGGCTTCTTTCACACTTGAGCCTGTGAAAAAAGGCAGCTGAACCATGGTTTTACCTCCTCCTGGCTGAAAAGCGATCCTCCACAAATTGCTTCTCAGAACATAGGCTAGTGTGAATATAGCTTTAGTTATAGGGGCCATTCAAAAAAACAAAACTGTAGATTTAAATTCTAGTGACAGACTCCATCATATATTTCATTTTCTATTTTGCCTTTATTACTACTTTAGGCAGATTAAGGGAGACCAGGGTTGGGCTTTTAAATTGAACCTGTGGTCAATTTTAAACTAGGAGGAAATGGACTGAAGTTGGTATTTGCACTCCTTAGTGTGTGATGCTGTGTGTAGTAATGCAAGGTATGTGAATCTACCTATAGCTATAGCCTTGATGCCTGCTTTTAACATCGTCTTCCATTTTACTGGTTGCAAAGTGACTACACTTACCACTTTCAATAATAATTAGATATGGTAATCAGGAAATCAGGGAATGGTGAGCAAGGTGTATAATAACTTCCCTCTAATGTTCCCAATCTTCTAGGCTTCCAGCTGTACTTATCAGTATGATTCATCTTCATGAGTCAATGTGGCAGTCCCAAAATATTGTAATGAGAGACATTGGACCTGCTGTTACTAACCTTCCTTGGAACATTTTAGTTGCCTGACTGTGTCTGGCTTTAATACTTCAAAGTTGCACACGCTAGACCAGATATTCAGCAAAGGAAAAGAAATTCAGACATACCTAAATTTATACACTACCGGGTCTGTCAGTCAAAGTATTACTGCCAGTCAGGCAACTAGCATTTTTAAGAGAAAGCAG
Organism: Lithobates clamitans; assembly: GCA_037952925.1. Lineage (NCBI taxonomy): Eukaryota > Metazoa > Chordata > Amphibia > Anura > Ranidae > Lithobates > Lithobates clamitans. Next base: position 6,557,646 of record JBBGZY010000573.1, on the reverse strand, counting down.
TGTAGGGAAGGGATTTTATTGTATTGCATCTTATTGTTTCTGCTGGGAAGATCCATCCTTTTTGTTTTTCTCGTGACTGGGACAGAATGTGACAAGAAATCCACAGTGTCACAGCTGTCACCAGAGCAGAAAGAGAGGAAATATTCAAAACATCAACACTATCTCAGGGGACAACTGTCCAGGAAGGGACTTTCGCTGATATTGAAGAAATGTCCTCACACTTCCTCTTGTGTTTCTGGGACAGACAGTGAAGGGATATCCAAGCAAAAGTACAAAGATAGCAAAAGGAGTTATGACCATTCCCAACTCAGTCCAAAACTATAAAAATGTTTTGGCTTTAATTATACTTTAAGTTTTCCAGTGGTCCTTTAGATGTTATGAGGTTTTTAATGTATGATTGTGGATTGCTCTTAGATTACAGCTGAAAGACAGAATGAATTGGAACATTAAAGGAATTGGCACACTCAACTGATTGTCCCCTGGCCTCCAGAATGATAAAGGTAAAGTCATCCTTTAGTAAACTAAGAGCTTAGAGCAAGGGTAGGCAACCTCGGCACTCCAGCTGTGGCAAAACTACAAATCCCATCGTGCCTCTGCCTCTAGCAGTCATGCCTGTGATTGTCAGGGTCTTGCAATGTCTCATGGGACTTGTCGTTTCAAAACAGCTGGAGGGCCGAGGTTTCAGAAGATGAGACCAGGAAAAGAGATGTGCCCCAAGGGGGATACTATGGGCAGTGTGTCAACGGGCAATGAATGAATGGTGCATGTGTGAAATACACAGTTAAGGTTTAAAAGTTGTATAACAAAAGTTTATTAAGTAACAAGATACACACAAATCTAGGATATAAAATCGCATGAGCGGAAGAGGCAAAAAACAATGGTGATCAAACTGCTAACATGCTAGGTATAGTATCCCAGTAAATACAAATATGACCCGCTGGGCTAGAAATACGATAGCATATAATACTCTACATGTTTCGGAAAGTAAAGAGGTTGTATCCTCTCTATATGGTGTATTTCCTTCTTCAGGAGTTTCGGGGAAGCAGTTATGATATTTTTAGGGCATGTGACTCTTCAGCATATATATTGTACACAGATGTATCACGAGAAGGACTCCCACTTCCTACAGCTCGAAAGGTTATATCGCTCGGTTAGAGATCCAGATACTGGATATAATTTTCAGGGGATAAAACCCAAAAGGGAAGATATGGAGGGATTTACAGACACTGGCCCTGACACAGATCCCCACATGGACGGCGAGCCAGGGCTCACAAGAGCCACCAATGCTGGGCGGACTGCACAAGCACCTGGTCTATGGTGTTATAGTGTAGGTAAATCCTGCAGGGAAGGAACACTCCTCATGGTTTCAGAAGATGGCTGCAAGTCCTGGAGCTGGTAAAGCAGCACACACAATGGGGGATCTGAAACACATCTGACACAAAGGGGATTTGGAACACATAGAAAACCCATCAGACACAATGAAGGATCTGGAACACATCAAACACAATAGGGGATCTGAAACACAATAGACACAGTGTGGGATCTGAAACACAACACACACAGTGGGGGATCTAAAACACATCAGACACAATCAGGACCTGGAACACAGCAGACACAATGGGGAATCTGAAACAAAGCACACACAATTGGTTCTGAAACATATCAAACCATCAAACACAATGAGGAGTCTGGAACACATCAAACACAATGGGGGATTTGGAACACTTTAGACACAATAGGGGATCTGGAACACATCAGACACAATGGATGATCTGGTACATATCAGACACAATGGGGATCTGGAAAACATCAGACACAATGGGGAATCTGGAACACATCAAGCAGAAAGGGGGATCTGGAACACATCAGATAGAATAGGGGACTAGGAACACATCAGACAGAATGGGGGACATGGATTACATCAGACAGAATGGGGGATCTCGAATACAGTAGAAACCATGGGGGATCTAGAACATGGTGAACACAGAAGGGGATCTGGAACACAGCAGACACAATGGGGGATCTGTAACATAGCAGACACAATAAAGAATCTTGAACATGGCAGTCACAATGTGGGAGATTTAGTAAAACTGGAGTACTCAGAATCTGGTGTAGCTGTGCATGGTAGCCACTTAGCTTCTAACTTTAGCTTGTTCAATTAAGCTTTGACAATAAAACATAGAAGCAGAGCTGCACCTGATTTTGCATGCTCCAGTTTTAGTAACTTTCCCCCCCTTGGGGGATCTTAAACACAGTAGACAAAAGAATGGAAAGGAAATCTCCCCAGTAGGAACAAGAGAGAGCAACAAACAAGGATTGGGGAAGGGGCTAATATTCTGTCAGGCTTCTTTTTCTGTCAAGGTTATCAGGTCTCAGTGACATCCATTCCCCTTAGTTTTTCTTCTGAAGTCACAGAGACTTGAAGTGATGGGAAATATCCCCAGTGAGGACACAAGAGTAAAAGTTCTTTCTCTTGCCCCTATTGTTCAAAACAACAACAAAAAGTATTGTCTGAAAACAAACTTTAATATTTATGCCCCGTACACACGGTCGGACATTGATCGGACATTCTAGGATTTTTTCCAATGGATGTTGGCTCAAACTTGTCTTGCATACACACGGTCACACAAAGTTGTCTGAATATCCGATGATTCTGAACACGGTGACGTAAAACACGTACGTCGGGACTATAAACGGGGCAGTAGCCAATAGCTTTCATCTCTTTATTTAATTCTGAGCATGCGTGGCACTTTGTGCGTCGGATTTGTGTACACACGATCGGAAATTCCGACAATGGATTTTGTTGTCGGAAAATTTTATAGCCTGCTCTCAAACTTTGTGTGTCGGAAAATCCGATGGAAAATGTGTGATGGAGCCTACACATGGTCGGAATTTCCGACAACAAGGTCCTATCACACATTTTCCGGCGGAAAATCCGACCGTGTGTACGGGGCATAAGAGTGCTTATCCCTTTTAATTAAAAAAAAATGTTTACTGGAGCTGTTTAATGATACTTGTTTGAATGATTCTGGTCAAGTTAATAACATTATGTGTCAGTCAGTGTGTGAAACACTGGCAGACAGAACCTCATATATTCCATAATGGACACAGTGTTAAAATATATTTAAGATGTGCTTCTGTCGCCATCAGTCTTGGTGGGAGAGGAGCTATTCCCAAGAGTAACCATATGCAAACTTTTTTTAAGACAAAACTTCTCTTTCCTTTCCATGAGACTTTCCATGCTCTGATGAGAAATTAAACATATTTGTTGTGTCTTGTCTGTTTCCTGTATAAATGTTACTGCCAGGCTAATATGTGGCACAAAGCTTATTACAAATAAACTCCCTGCAATGAGCTTAATGTGACACAGATACTGCAAAATGAATAACGCTTCTCTGTATCACTACAGACTAAATCCTGGAAGCCACGTAGCCCCTTTTGCCAATATGCTTCCTGTGATCTCACTCCACATTGTGGTCACTGTGCTGTTAGTTAAATAGTTTGATTACAAGAGAGTAAGCAGAAGCCGATCAAGATGGTTCCTATGGTGCAAAGGCTGTTACTGGTTGCTTGCCTTCATGTGACTGAACTAAGTGAGCAAGGCTTAGAAGTAGGGCAATTTTGTAGGTTTACAATTCGATCTTTTTCTTGGTCAACCAGCATGCTCTAAATAAGGGTTGGATTTTTACGAGGGTGGTAAGGGTTTTTAGGGGGAACTCATGTATTTTTTTTTTTGCATTGGGTCTGCTTTAAAATTTGACCCCGAGGGGAAAAATTTGTCTATTAGCCTTTTGTTTACAGATTTGGCTCTCATTGATTTTAATGGGGTTCGTGTTTGACATCCAAACTTCTTTGAAGTTTACTGAACTCTGCTCGAACCTAACCCTGGGCAGTTTGGCTCATCGCTACTATTGATCTTGCCAGAAATCTTGATTATTTGTGCTCTTTGTCTGTGTTGTGTGGTGGAAAATATAAAGCTTCTCCTATAAGCAAATAATTCCATGCACTAATAAGCACAATCATAGCTCTCTGGTATAATGCCAGGAAAGTGCGCTTGTTTATCTCCAAGTAACACAGACAGACGCTGGTATCACGTTGAGCTTGGCAAAATCCTTTCTACCATGGTATGCTGCTTTTATTTATACTGTAAACATGAATAACAAAGGAAGGTGGTGGCTTCAGAATCAGCCAATCAGACACTTGTATTCTTTCAAAAGAACCAATCACACACATGTATATATTCAAATAGAATTCCAGTAGTGTGCAGATGGTCGTGTGGAGAGCCATGCGGCACAAAGCGTCACACAATTTGAACACTATTACAGGGCTCTGAACACGATCATGTGCACATTCCCACTGCTACCAATGACATGAGCCGTACTTTATCATGGCTCAGTGGGCCATGATTTTTGTATGAATATGCTATTGATCCCATGTACGCAGATCTGCTTGCTTGGAGCATTAATGCAGTCGCCATGAGGTGGCCAGTCTCATGGTGAGGCATGAACAAACATCCCTAAAAGAGCAGAGAGATCTGCCCTGTCCACAGGAAGGTTTCCGCAGCCAATGGTCTTCTACCAACGCCTGTATGTGCGAACATGTTCGCATGAGCGTATTACAGCAAAACGGACACTGGGGGACATCTGACAACATACATTAATAAAAATTTCCACAACAGCTGTATTCTTATCATTCACATTGTTTCTAGTTATGTCTAAAGGACTACATAACCCTTCCACTCAATGTTAAGGAGAAGAGGAGAAGGGTAGGTTTCTCTAGTTCTGTCCTGTTTCTGTTGTCCTGATACGGTACAGTAAATGAGAGTTGTCACTTTAGGACAGGGAGTGTGCTACTAGCAAAATAACCAGGTGAAAGTAAAGGATTAAAGGCTAAAAAACAATAAGGACTGGTAAGTGGCAATATATTCGATTTTGTGTACCCACCCTGCCATAAGTAGAAGTGTCTCTTTAAAGTTAGACTTCATGACCGTAGTCAGCTTGTGCAAATTAATAGTCTGTCTTGTTCAGCTTCCTGTAAGTTCAGCCTGTCTGTCAGCTATGTATGTGAGTAGGTGGCACTGTCACCTCTGGTATTAGTGCGAGATCACACAGTGTGCTTAGATTATAAATATTCATGTTCCCACTGGGACGTGGCCTGGGGAGGGTGCATGTGGATTAGGCTGCTTCTTGAGGCCTGTCTAAAGAAGTCTGTATGTGATTGGATTTGTAAGCTCTTCTTGTCCGAAAGCAGGATGGAGACCCAGTTGATGCTGGTGGACTCTGCTGCAGAAGACTAGGAATGGGATGAAGACACAGTTGGTGCTGGTGGACTTTCCTGCAGAAGATTGGGTATATGATAAAGTCCCAGGTGGTGCTGATCGACTTCCCTAAAAGAAGGCGATGATTGCTGTCCACAATACTTGTTCCAAAGTGTAGTGTTATACCACGCTAAGGTGATTTTTTTTTTTAAATATTTATATAACACCAGCAATTAATCCCAGTGACATAATCAAGGAAATCAGTGTATACAAAAAAATTATTGTGCTAGTAATACACAATAAAGTCTAGTGCATATAAATAATTTTAAAAACTCTAAACAGTTAAAGTGCAAAAAAGTCCTTATGACTATATCAAGTCCAAGTGAATAGGAAAACTCAATTATAAAAGTCCACCTCCAAGTAATAGTGCAGAGCTTCCAAAAAAATGACACTTCACACCCAGTGAGCAGGGATGCTTACCAGATGGGGTGGACCACCTATTGCTAGGATGGTCGAACAGGCAGACAGAATATCCCTCTGTGGGGTAGACAAAAGGAACTCCTCAGAAATATCTCTGGTATGGAACCAGACCCTCTCTGCAAGCACACTCAGACATTCCACAGCAGGAATAATGCAGCCAAATAATGATCATAAGGAGAGAAAGGAACTCCAATAGTGAGATACCATTCGGACAATTTATTGAAAAATTAGCAAAAGCCATCTCGTTAAATAGAGTAACCAATTATATTTACATTCTACATTTTAGTTTGATGTCAATTAGCACAATTCTGCTATCTATGATTGGTCACACGATCAGACATCAACACTGTTATCTGCATTTACAATGTAATTGTGAATGATACGAATGGGAAGGAGACTTCTATCTGTCATGGCGGCTGTGTGAAAATGAGGCTGGGTTACTTTATTTAACGCGATGGCTCAGTGTGTCGCCCGTACCCCAGGAAGACGTCACGCAAGCCATGTGACCCGGAAGTGCAGGTGTCCGTGTCTGAAAGTTTGCCGGCAAATTTGCTTTTTATATGCGAGATTGACATTTTTAACCTTGTAAGTAGCCCTTTGGCTTTTGCTATTTTTTCAATAAATTGTCCGAATGGTATCACACTATTGGTGTTCCTTTCTCTCCTTACGATCATTATTTGGCTGCATTATTCCTGCTGTGGTCTCTCTGAGTGTGCTGACAGAGAGGGTCTAGTTCCATAACAGAAATATTTCTGAGGAGTTCCTTTTGTCTACCCCACAGCCCCACAGAGGGATATTCTGCCTGCCTGTTCGACCATCCTAGCAATAGGTGGTCCACCCCATCTCGCAAGTGTCCCTGCTCACTGGGTGTGAAGTGCCATTTTGTTGGAAGCTCTGCACGATTACTTGGTGGTGGACTTTTATAATCGAGTTTTCCTATTCACTTGGACTTGATATATGAATTATTCATCATAAGGACTTTTTTGCCCATTAACTGTCCACAATACTTACTGAAGGATCCCAGTCCATAGGTGTTTCGGATTTGACTTAAAGGCCCTTTCCTGTGCAGTAACTTGCTGAATACAATGAAAGGCTGGAGTATCTGTGACACTGACCCTCTCTCTCATAGACTGTGAGTAATAAATCTACCTCTTGTTTCATCTAAAGGGACTGGCACCCAATTCTTTAAATACCCTCCAACACTAACCATGGATCCAAATCTGAGGTGAAATGTGAGCCTGTCTCTAGAGACACTCCCCCTGCTCCTGGAGGCTAGTGTGGCATTTATTTTGTGTTTAGATTCACTTTAATGCAAAATACAGGTCAATACACCCAAAACGCAACTTGTAGATAGGGATGTAGGTCAGGAGCATTGGACATGCCTCCTTACATTTCAGTTACCTCCAGAAGATAAAAACAGATGCCTCCTGAATATGCTGGATATAGCTAGCCCTATGTGGAACTTTTTCTGACAGCAGTTTCATTTTTATGAGATATTCCTGTATATTGATACTCTGAATGAGGTGTTTGGTAATTTGAGTCCTCTGTTCTTTGCCTCAACTCTGTAAATAACCTTGGCTCCTCTGACACACCAGGTTAAAAGGATAGCATCTGCTGTACTGCAGAGAGCATAAGGCTATGTATTCAACCCACAGTTATAACTCTGTATCTGAAGATAAATACCAGTCTTGCTAGGCGTATAGAAGTACATTATATTGTAATTAATTGAAAGAAGTGGCAATATGCGCATAAAAACAGGTAGAATGTACATCTAATACAACTCTCCAGACAGAAAAGTTACCTTGTGGTAGTAGTTTAAAGTAATGATCACATTAGTTAGATGGCTCTATATCGGTGTTAAGCAAAGGCACAAACCACAACAGCAGTAATATTAATCAGTATTGACTGCTACCAGTATACCTTACCTCCCAACTTTCTAAGATGGGAATGAGGGACACCTATTAGCAAAAGTATGTAGGCATAGGACACACACCCTGCCACACCCCCTTAAAGGAGAATTATACAAAAAAAACTATTTTGGAATTTACAAATGCAGCAATTTAGAAATTGGATGAATGTTTAGCACTTGGAAACACATTTTGATAGATAAGTAGTGCATTTTATATACAACTATATAGAACATACCAAAACGAGGGACAAATGAGGAGGAAAAAAGGGACAGAGGGACTTTGTTCTGAATGAGGGAGAGTCCCTCAAAATCAGGGACAGTTGGGAGCTATGGTATACTATATGAGGTGTGTCTATTAAATAATGAGACTGATTAAATAACTCTCCTTTATTTATATGTATTACAAATTTACCAAACTAAATGTTGACTCACAATCATGTGAACGTCATAGAGTGTTGCTGCTTGTCATGCATGTTCATGGTCACCAGGCATGCAGTTATAACTGGTTCTGACTGCTTTGTTTACTAGGTGGGATCACAGTCTCTTTATTTAATAGACACACCTCGTATTACTAGAGTGCACCCTGGGGATGACTAGATATTAACTCAGATCTACTGCAGAGGTGCCCCTACTTCTACAGGCAATGACTAGAGTCCCTATAGAGCAGCTTTTCTAAAGAGGCAGACCTATGCCCTTCAGCCGGCTAACATTGGGGCCTGTCTTGACAATGGTGCACATGAATATAGTCTCAGTGGAAATGTGCATGTAGTGGTATAAGCTGTTGGTTCGGAGTCTAATCCCCAGATGCTTAGTTTCCCATAGTAGCAGACAGGTTATGGCTGCACAGCCCTCTCACCAATCCAGCAATACAGCCATGACAATCCCACTGTGCTGATGCCCTCTGGTTTGACCCAGTGTGACTCTGGTCCTCAGTTCATCAGACTACACTGCTCCAGCGCCTGTGCAGGAAAGGACTGTAACCTGCAGTAACTCAGTCCTCCCTCGGTCTCTGTGCACCACACTCGTTCTCCCTCTTACTCGTTCTCCCTCTCCACTCAGACTACTGACTTGTGTGTGGCAGGCACAAGCCCAGACAAAGAGCTTGCTCTGGACCCCTGTTGCAAAAGGCCACACTATTGAAACTGCAGTCCAGGAAATACAGCACCCTTCCCCTCCCCACACGTTCTCCTTGTGGGTACCGTAGTTCAGTGGTCCATAGGACTCCACAGTATGGTTCCCATTCAGGACTTCAATTCCCACAGTCCAGTGCGGCAGTATACAAGTCTATGGCGCTCCATTGGCTTGTCTTCTCCCCCTGCTGGCGGTGGGTAGGTAGTGTTACTAGGTCCCATGTGTCAGCTAAGTTTGGTAAGAGTATAGAAGGCACCTGCAGCAGTGTCCTAACTTGTTCTCTATTTAGCCAAGCTACATCTGTCAGAAGGATTGCATTGGCTGTTTGAATTTACTTTTTAACATTTAAACCAGCACAGTACAAATACATGAAAATGGCTGTAATTTACCTCTACAACTTGAAAGGTTAATTAGAATACCATATTTCCAAATGCTGGCTGCAGTGTATTTGTGTAATGTAGAAGTATATTCAGGTACAGTGTCAGCCCTAGCCAATACATTGATAACGCCACTGACGCTCTCCCCGGAAACCTACTGAAGAGGATGACTGCTACTGAAAACATCACTCTAATTGTTGCCACCAGGCAACGATGTCACAGGCGGAGTAGCAAATATTTGAGCATTGGCAGTGTTACAATATGACACTGCAGCAGCCTGGCAAGGGTATTCATCTCAGCAAGACTACTACCAGGCACACTCAACACAATCAACAGCTCCATTACTGTAGTGTGAAGTCTGGCATAGTCGTGGGGAGAATGGCCATTTGCAGCTTTTCTGATCTGTTATAGTCTCTGCTCCCACAGTCCATCTATAATGTTGTTGCTACAAAGCCTTTCTACACTCTTCCACCCAGCTTGTGCCAAGTTCTGCTCTCTCCGTCCATGTGTACCTTACCTACAGCAGCTGCTTTAAAGGAAAACTGTAATGGTTTTATGTCATTTTTTCTTTTTCTTAGATTTTTAAGAATTTTAAATCTTTGATTTACATGAAAATATGTAATGACATTTTTTTAAAGTGCTGCATAGAGAAGTAAAAGGTTAAAACTCCTGCCTGTTTTTTTTTTTTAATCTGTCTGAGTACTATTGGGAGGGAAACTTTACTCTAATGCCCCGTACACACGGTCGGACTTTGTTCGGACATTCCGACAACAAAATCCTCGGATTTTTTCCGACGGATGTTGGCTCAAACTTGTTTTGCCTACACACGGTCGCACAAAGTTGTCGGAATTTCCGATCGCCAAGAACGCGGTGACGTCAAGCACGTACGACGAGACTAGAAAAGGCCGGTTCAGAACCAAGCGAGGCACCCTTTGGGCACCTTTTGCTAATCTCGTGTTAGTAAAAGTTTGGTGAGAGACGATTCGCGCTTTTTCAGACTCATGGCTTTCAGATCGTTTTCTGCCGTTTAGTTTGTGCTTGTGGGTTTGTATCTGCTCTTCAGTGCGTGCAGTCAGTTCGTATTGGAGTTTTCTGTGCGATCTTGTCCGCTCGTTGCTGTTTTTCAGGTCGCTCTTCACAGGCCTTGCTGTTCTTCAGTGCGTTCTGTTACTTCGTTCTGAGCAGCCGACCGTTTTCTAGCCATGTTTCGTATGCGTACTCCTCGTGGAGTTTGTGCTGTGCGGGGGCTTGGTGTTGGGGTCCTGACCTTGACACAAGTCCAGTCCATGAACAGGGTGGGGAGGAGTTCATGGACCAAGAATTGGTTGCTTCAGCGTGACCAGTTCTGTCATATGCCTTTGCTCCGTGAGATCCGTGAGAATAATCCTGATGATTTCAGGAACTTTCTCAGGATGACGGACCCCGTATTTCACCGTTTGTTGGCTTCGCTGACCCCCTATATCAGCAGGCAGGATACCTGCATGAGGCAAGCCATCACTCCGGAGCAGAGGTTGGTCGCTACCTTGCGGTATTTGGCCACAGGGAGAAGCCTGCAGGACCTCAAGTTCTCGACAGGCATCTCCCCCCAGGCTCTGGGGATCATTATCCCAGAGACCTGTTCTGCCATCATCCAGGTCCTACAGAAGGAGTATATGAAGGTAAGATTTTTATCCTTTTATATCACATTTTATTGTATTGAATGTTTGATAATATATTGTATTTCTTTCCTCATTCCCTAATTACCATGATTGTAATATGCTGTGAATGTCCCCTTTGTCCTCATGCATGCTGGATTTTTATGTAATTATTATTTTAGGTCCTTCATACATATTTGCCCTTCAATAACCTCCCCAGCATGGTGTCTCCTGCCCTATATTCACCTCATGTAGTCACTTAACAATGTATTTTATCAGCTCCATAGTAGTGCTTTACCCCAAACACCCCCTAAAATGTTTGGAAATGTTATTTTTGATTTAAATTCAGGCAGAGGGCCAGAGGCTTTTTTTGTGGTGTCCCCAAATTTTTTGTAACCCTCCCTCCCCCAACTGCTAAGTCAGCTGATCCCAATTCTCTATCCTCAATCATCTATCTGCTGACTTTGCCAAACCCATACACACTATACCCACCTCTTTAGTGCTCATATTTATGGATGAATTCCCCAAAGCATGTAGTGCAAGGGCCTGCCTGTATACTTTCCAATGGTACTGTTTAAAGTTCTTGTATCCTATTATGATCTTGATAGGTAATAGCAGAATGTCCAAATGTGCTCAAATGTGTACAGTGTGTATTTATATCTTTGTATTATGACACTTCTTACCTGTCCAGTGGGCTGCCAATAGTGTAACTAAGGAGGGGCTGTTCCAAGTCATACCCATTATTTAGGCATTCATCTCTCAATGAAGTGAAGAGGGTTACCTGTCCAAGAGTTCCTCCCCCCTATAATGTTAGAAATGGCCCATGAGAGGGGGGGGGGGGGAATATGATAGGTGTACCTTATACTTTGTTGTTGTTAAATTCCCCTTAATAAATGCTATCTGGAGGTTGACCCATAATGTTTGTGTCTAATCTGCTTGCCATGTTTCTGTGAAAAAATAGTAATGTTTATTGTTTTTTCCTCAACAGTTTCCTTCCACGCCACAGGAATGGCAGACTGTGGCCTCCCACTTTGCCCAGCGGTGGGACTTTCCTAACTGCGGAGGGGCAATTGATGGGAAACACGTCCACATCGTCCCACCACCCAACTCGGGGTCGTACTATTATAATTACAAGGGGTTTAATAGTATAGTGATGTTGGCGGTGGTGTCGGCTAATTACGACTTCTTGTATGTGGACGTGGGGAAGAATGGCCAGATGTCCGATGGTGGAGTGATCGCCCAGACGGAGTTCTACAGGCGTCTCCAGAATGGCAGCTTGGACTTGCCACCTCCAGAGGACAATGTTAAAGGTCTCCCATTTGTGTTCGTTGCTGATGAAGCATTTGCGCTGGGGGACCACCTGATGCGGCCATTCCCGATGAGGACCCTCACCCCGGAACAGAGGGTTTTTAATTACCGGCTGGCCAGAGCCCGAAGAGTGGTGGAGAACACATTTGGAATCCTGGCAAGCCGGTTCCGATTATTTATGACACCCATCCATATGGCGGAGTATAAACTGAACCATATAATTCTTGCCTGCTGTGTTCTCCATAATTTTCTACGAAAACATTCAGCCAACTATGCTGGCTCAGTTGGGCCTGAGGCCGGAATCCCAAATACTTCAACAATGACGGCACTTGAAAGCGGCCGTCCTGGCTTGCTCTCCCTGAATGCACGTGATGTCCGGTTACGATACCTGGAGTTCTTTGCGGGTAGGGGGGCTATCAATATGCCAGACAATATGTGACACCTTTTTCAAATAAATAACAACCAAAAGAAATTCTTGGTGGACATTTACTGCTTGTGTTTGTTTTAGCTGACCCTGACAGAAATGTGTTGAGTGCAGAAAATGTCGTGATTGGGTAACCTTATAAAAAACAGTGTTGGCTGGTACTTCCTAAATGCAAAAACACATTTCACTACAAGTGCACTTGCAACTGCACTGAACCTGCACTTGTAGTGCAAAGAGGATTTGCCCTTAGGAAATAACCCCCATTTGTGCATAAAACAACAATTACATCACCCCAAAAGTGTTGTAGTGTTGAGACAATAATCCACACATTCTTGAGTAAGGCACTTTTTTATACCTGCACAATCACATGCGCATTTACCAAAGGTTTTTAAAACAAACCAACATGTTTGTTGTATAACAATGTTTGCAGTAGCATTATGAAAAATCAAAATATCCATTTCAGATAAAACAGGCCTGTGTAAAACCAACAAGAAAGCCAAAAAACTTGAACTTACAAAGTTCACATTAGGTAAAACCTGAAGGCTATATCAGACATTAGTATTTAGGAACTGGGTTTGATATAGCGTTCAGATGGGGGGAAATCACCCCTGGAAAAGCCAAATTTGGAAGATGCACACCAATTTACGAATGTCAACATGTGCTATCTGCCATCAGGGGGGATCAAGGGACGTGTTTTGGGGGAGCAAGCCCTTCCTCAACGCTACTTTATAATTGAGGAAGGGGTTGCCCCCTCAAAATGCGTCCATTGATCTCCCATGATGGCAGATAGCACATGTTGGCACAGTGTGTGCATCCTCCAAATTTGGCTTTTCTAAACATTGAAAAAAGTTTGGTACCATAAAACAGGTGATTTTGTGGGGTTTAAATTCGCCCCAAAACATCAATGATGTTATTATTTTTTTTAATAACATCATTGATTTGTTTCTGGATGTTTTGCAATTGGAGATTACACCCCATGATCTCCCCTATCAGTATCTGGGCACTTTCAGAAGTAAAGCGTTCTAGATCCCTCACATCACGATCACCTAAAAAGAGATAAAGAACAAAAAAAAAGGTCTCAAAAATCTGCCACCAGCCATCTCTTTTACCTGAGTCTGTGGTCGCAGACACTCACCTCACCACTTCAGGTCCGACCACCGCTTCCTGAGCTGATCTTTAGACCTTCGTACCCCGAAATTCCGCTCTACACTCCGGACCACTTTACCAATGATTTTGGCCTTTCGGATGTTGGGGTGGGGGTAAGGCCCATATTTTCCGTCATAGTCGGACTTCCTCATGATGTCTACCATCTCCAACATCTCCCCAAACGACATATTTGTGGCCTTAAAACGTCTCCTTCTGGATCGGGACGTGCCTGGATCCGCCCTTTCCTCCTCCTCCTCCTCGTTGCTACAATTAGCCCGCACCTGCTGTATGTCCGCCATCATGCTCTTTCCCCACTGCGCCGAACGAAAAGGGGCGGGGAATACACTAGAAAGAACGTCAGGGGCGGGCGGAGTTACACGCATGCGCAGTGTATATAAAGCGTAACATGCGTGCGTATTACGTTTGATCTGTGAGCGGAGGAAGGAGCATTGAACGCGGCGATCGTAAGAACGAAGGTAAGAGACAAACTTGGGCCTATACTGCTTCTATAGATTGAGGCCTATATTGTAACAAGATTAGGAGAGTTTGGTGTGACATTAGGCTTTGTCTTGTGTTGTGTCTTGCAGTGAACATGGATATGGTACTGGAAGATCAGGACTTCATTTCAGTCTTCATAGAGATGCTAAGGGAGCTGCCCTGTCTGTGGGAGATTAAACACCCCCATTACAAGAACCAAGCAAAGAGGAAGGCAGCACTGGAGCAATTGTGTGAAATTGTGAAGCAGGTGATCCCCACGGCAGACTTCCTTCCACGCTTCCTTCCCCCCCGGCTGAGGCTTCTGACGCCCAACCTGGGCCTTCCAGGCCACATGTGGAGGAGCCCAGATTGAGCCAGGTATAGCATTCCTCTAAATATTTCTGCTTGTCCAATCAATGATGTTAACTAGATGTTAGTTGGGAGTACTAATTTATGATTGTGATTGATGATGCAAAAACTAAAACCATGTCCCTTTTTCATACACAGGGAAGTCTCAGCCAGGAGGTGGCTGATCTGCAGGTCCCTCCACCCCCCCTGGAAAGAGAAAGTGGCAGAAGGAGGAGTACCCTAGAGGAGGCTGCTATCAGTTTTTTTTGTAGGGCTACAGAGGTCCTGGGAGCACCACACACCAGGCAGGAGAACCTTGCTGCATTCATAGCCTATAAAATGCAGAGGATGGAGGAGGGCCAAAAAGCCATGTGTGAGGCCCTCATATCAGAGGCTCTGGCGAAAGGTGTGAGGGGCCAACTTACACCTCACACACAGCTTTGGGATGGTCCTCCTCCTCCTCCTGCAGGTCCTACTCCTCCTCCAGGTCCTACTCCTCCTCCTGCCACATCTCCAACTGCACAGCCACAGCCCGGAAGGAAGTGTGAAAGGAAGACCAGACAGTGAGGACCCTGAATCCAGTCTGGTCGGCCAAAAGATGCAGCCTCTTGTGGTACCACAGCCTGGGGACACTGATGTCATCTGCTGCTATCCAAGTCTCTGTGAATCCCGGACCAGACTGCCCTCCCTTATATATGGACTCCTCAGGCCACCAATTTTGAGGTTTAAGAATTGATGTCTGCCGTGGGGGTCCCAGGCTTCACTAATTTCTCCTGTTGATCCAGTGTTGCCTTCCTCTTTGCTTGGTTCTGAGCCCTTAATAAAGGATTTTTGTTTTGAATTATACTCTCCTATGTGTTTTACTTCTTCAAAAATGATGGTTTGTTTGTGAGGATTCAGGTACATTTCTAATATACAATGTGAAATGAACAAGGGACACCAACAACAAAAAATCTCATGGAGATTAAATAATAAAAGATATCAATGGTGTTGGGGTAACTTGCCACACAAAACACACACAAAAATATTCTGGAGTAAAAATAAAAATAACATTGAACAAAGATCAGCCTTGGAAAAAATCCAAACATTAAAGAAAAAAAAAGGCTTAAAAACCAAAAAAAAAAAAACCTAAAAAATATAAAACTGTCATATGTGACAACTAATAACAATATATTGAGGGAATCCCACTAAAAAAACACAAATAAAACTTTGTGAGAAGTGTGTGTGAATATGAGCAGCAAAACTACTTAATTCTTGTCACATTATAAAGAAGAAGAGAGTGCGCTGTATTAAACCATTTTTTACATTGCAGCGTGACGAAAGTGCTGTATCCATTGCGAACGCTAAGTTTACCAGAACGAGCTGTCCCGTGTCGGAATTTCTTCTGAGCATGCGTGGCACTTTGTGCGTCGGAACAGGCCACACACGGTCGGAATTGACGCAATCGGATTTTGTTGTCGGAAAATTTTATCTCCTGCTGTCCAACTTTGTGTGTCGGAAAATCCGATGGAAAATGTCCGATGGAGCCCACACACGGTCGGAATTTCCGACAACACGCTCCGATCGGACATTTTCCATCGGAAAATCCGACCGTGTGTACGGGGCATAAGGGCTTGCTTTGCATGGAGGTTAGCGTCTTGGAGAACATTCATAGTCAGACGAATATTATCTGTGATGAGCCTATTCGGAAAGAATCCTGATTGATCAGAAGAGTTCAGAGTTTCTATAATATTAGCCAGTCTATCAGCCAAAGCACAGCCAACTCAGAGATGAAAGGGCTAGGCCCAGCCCTGACAGTACCCCCTCCTCAACGACCCCTCCCCCTCAGAGGACCACCAGGCTAGAGGGGAAAATGTCTATGGAAAACACAGAGGAGGACAGGGACATGTACAGTCAGGTCCATATATATTGGGACATCGACACAACTCTAATCTTTTTTGGTCTATACACCACCACAATAGATTTGAAATGAAACAATCAAGATGTGCTTTAACTACAGACTTTAGGCTTTAATTTGAGGGTATTTACATACAAATCAGGTGAACGGTGTAGGAATTACAACAGTTTGTATATGTGCCTCCCACTTTTTAAGGGACCAAAAGTAATGGGACAATTGGCTGCTCAGCTGTTCCATGGCCAGGTGTGTGTTATTCCCTCATTATCCCATTTACAAGGAGCAGATAAAAGGTCCAGAGTTCATTTCAAGTGTGCTATTTGCATTTGGAATCTGTTGCTGCCAATTTTCCATATGAGATCCAAAGAGCTGTCACTATCAGTGAAGCAAGCCATCATTAGGCTGAAAAAGAAAACAAACCCATCAGAGAGATAGCAAAAACATTAGGTGTGACCAAATCAACTGTTTGGAAAATCCTTAAAAAGAAAGAACGCTGCAACTTCTTAAGTGGAATACAATGAGACATTTTCGAGAACCAGTCAACCACCATAAGGATAACTGTGTTTCCCTGGGAGTTGGGTAACTCCACAATGAAATTCATAGACAGGTTGGGGTTGTAGGAGACCCACTGGAAGGTGTCGTGGAGTCTAATGCCCCGTACACACGGTCGGATTTTCCGATGGAAAATGTGTGATAGGACCTTGTTGTCGGAAATTCCGACCATGTGTAGGCTCCATCACACATTTTCCATCGGATTTTCCGACACACAAAGTTTGAGAGCAGGATATAAAATTTTCCGACAACAAAATCCGTTGTCGGAAATTCCGAACGTGTGTACACAAATCCGACGGACAAAGTGCCACGCATGCTCAGAATAAATAAAGAGATGAAAACTATTGGCCACTGCCCCGTTTATAGTCCCGACGTACGTGTTTTACGTCACCGCGTTCAGAACGATCGGATTTTCTGACAACTTTGTGTGACCGTGTGTATGCAAGACAAGTTTGAGCCAACATCCGTCTGAAAAAATCCTAGGATTTTGTTGTCGGAATGTCCGAACAAAGTCCGACCGTGTGTACGGGGCATTACTCTGAGCACACATGGAACAGGCAGCTACGAAGGCAGTTACATCAGCACATAGACTAGGCCACCAGAGTTGTTGGGAAATGGCCCAAAACAATGGATTCTTCCCAGGGCGGTCAGCAGCCTTGGGAGAGTGGTAAGTCTGTACTGCAGTATGGAGACTTTCTGGGAGAAAGCAGTGGTCACAAGGTTTCTCAGGAGGAGCATGGACCTGAGCAGCAAGAATTTTTGTCACCCAAAGGAGAAGTGAGACTGGTGCGAACTGTAGCCAGAATACAATCAGGAGGAATCACAGGAACCGGAACCGACTCCATCTTGGAAGTGGAGGAAAATTGTTGTGACAAAGCTTCAGCTCTTACATTCTTAGTACCGGGTAAGAATGAGACAATGTAATTGAAACTTGACAAGAAAAGAGCCCATTGCGCCCTTCTGGGAGAGAGGCATTTAGCCTCAGACAAGAATGTGAGATTCTTATGGTCAGTAAGAATGAGAACCGACACAGTGGTACCTTCGAGGAGATGTCTCTATTCTTTCAGGGCTAAAATGATCGCTAACAGCTCTCTTTCACCATTCTTAAAATTGTACTCCACAGGTGACAATTTCTTGGAAAAGTTGCCACAAGGATGCATAGCGCTCTCAGAGGTAGGACGTTGAGACAGAAGGGTGCCTACTCCATTCTCAAAAGCATCAACCTCAAGGATAAAAGGTAACATAGGTTCAGGATGTGCCAACACAGGAGCAGAAACAAAGGCAGCCTTGAGACTCTCAAAGGCCTTAATAGAATCTGGAGACCAACACTGTGGGTTACCGTCCTTTCTGGTCATATCAGTCAGGGGCTTGACCAGAGACGAGAAGTTATGAATAAACTTCAGATAATAGTTGGCAAAGCCAAGAAAACGCTGCAGAGGACATAAACCCACAGGTCGGGGCCTGCTACATCTATTACCTCATTGTTGTATCCAGGTTATATGCCTCTTCTGAGTGGTGCCTGACGCACCCCCAAAATGTGAGTACCCCCTTCTGGGAGAGAATTTTTTTTATCTGACCTTGAAAATAAACACTTTTTAAACGTTATTACACCATATGGTTCCTTTCTCTTTTTGCCTATGATTTGAGCCTATGCTGGAGCCTGTTTTCCTGTGATCCATACTGAGCCCAGGGTGGCTCAAAAGCGTTTCCTGACTCTGTCTAGCGACTTAGTCACATTCCCTAAGGTGAGCGCTTTACCTTGAGGGGGTCACCTTTTGTTTCACCATCGCATGATATGTGGCACATGGAATCGCAGCACGTTTGAATACATCATCACTGAAGCACAGTTGTCATCGCTTTCATTAAGGACTTTTGTGTTTAATATATGTCTAATTTATGATGGATGATTAAGTATATGTATTGTGTGACACTCTGCACTTTTTGGCTGGCACATGTTATTTTTCAGCATTTGTTTGCCTATACGAACCATTTATGAATTAACGTTATTTATTACTTTATATGTTTATTGCACCTTTAGCACCTGGTTTGCACTTATTCATTTTGGAGCATTTATTTGTTGATATTACCATTTCACATATTCACTGCACGGTTTATTTGTGCACACTAAGTTTGTTTACCTTGGGGGATATAGCACATATTGGGGTTAAATTATTTTACACTCTGTTGTATATGTACTGTATCTCTGTGTGCCAGGATTAGGGCACGGTTAGCACACTCTAGCGCATCATATTTATTTATTTATTTAGTGGAAATTACATAACCCTGGAATTTAACCTGTTCATGATGGAATTCGCACTTCTCCAATTTATAATAGAGTTTGTTCTCTTAGTTTCTGAGGCACACGACAGACATCTGTGTGGTGGCTCTCCAGGGACTTGGAAAATATGAGGATATCGTTGAGAAAAACCACCACACATAACTGCAACAAATCTCGGAGGACATTGTTAAAAAAAATTCCTGGAAAACTGGCGGGGCGTTACAAAGGCCAAAAGGCATTATGACGTAGTCATAATGGTCTGTTCTGGTATTAAACACAGTTTTTCACTCGTCGCCCTCCTAAATTCTCACGAGATTGTACGCCACTCTCAAATCAAGCTTTGTGAAAACTGTTGCTCCCTTGAGGCGGTCAAATAACTCCGTAATCGACAGAATTGAACGGGAATTCTTAATCGTGAAACGACTGAGACCCCTATAATCAATACAAGGTCTTAGTTCACCACTCTTCACAAGGAAGAAACCAGCACCAGCAGGAGATGAGGATTTGTGGATGAAACCTCAAAAAAGTGCGTCTGCAACATACTCCTCCATGGTCTTATCCTCCAAGACCGACAAAGGGTAAACCCGGCCACGAGGGGGTATGGCACCAGGTTGAAGGTCAATTGTGCCAGTAACAACCAAACGGCCCCTGCCCCCAACCTATAACTGGCCTTCACAGCAAGGAGCACATGGAAGGGCAAATACATGAAAGACAAAAAACAGGACATTCCATAGCTCAACTCACCAACCAGTCTGCCAACTGACCAAATTAACCTGTCCAACAGTCTGCGTTAAAAACAGGGGTTTAGTTAGCATGCATTTGCAAACGCATGCATAAGCTGCAAGGCCTCTTCACAGCACCCTGTGTATGCTTTCAGTCCTAACGCTATTGAAATTATAAGCGTCTCCACAATGGAAGCACATGCATGAAATGGATAGATGAGGGGCAGGTGGGCCTGGAGGCAGCCCAATCCCCTTAATGTAATTATATGCTTTAAACCCTGGTTGCAAGTTTGTGCACATTTTATTGTGAGTGAGCACTTGTAAGCTTTTTATTGTTGGTTCTTGATAAAGTGAGTATTTTCTTCTTTTTTCCTCTTGGCTATTACCTCAATGGGGAGAGTGAATTGTTGTGGAGGAGAGAGAGTGGTTAGTCTGGGGATTCCCTCTCTTAAAAGGGAAAGGCGCTACATGACCCACTTTCCATTAGGAGGTCACATGGTGGTCCGGTGAGTTGTTTGTGTTAAAGGTGGGGATTTTTACCTTCACTGAAGAATTGTTTAATTTACTATTACTACACTGAAGAGCATGGAACTGTTTTGATTTACTAGTATTATACTAAAGTGCATGGAGCACTGCATGGACAGATTTGATGGACATTTGATTTATTTCATGCTTGATTTATTGTTGCCATCTCATTGATTATATGATTTGTGATTGTAATGAATATGCATGTAGTTGTTACACCTAGAGCAGCTATAACTTGGATATACAATATAACACTAATGCCCCGTACACACGGTCGGATTTTCCGATGGAAAATGTCCGATCGGAGCGTGTTGTCGGAAATTCCGACCGTGTGTGGGCTCCATCGGACATTTTCCATTGGATTTTCCGACACACAAAGTTGGAGAGCAGGAGATAAAATTTTCCGACAACAAAATTGTCGGAAATTCCGATCGTGTGTACACAAATCCGACGGACAAAGTGTCACGCATGCTCAGAATAAATAAAGAGATGAAAGCTATTGGCCACTGCCCCGTTTATAGTCCCGACGTACATGTTTTACGTCACCGCGTTTAAAATGATCGGATTTTCCGACAACTTTGTGTGACCGTGTGTATGCAAGACAAGTTTGAGCCAACATCCGTAGGAAAAAATCCTAGGATTTTGTTGTCGGAATGTCCGAACAAAGTCCGACCATGTGTACGCCCTATTACACATTATTTGTGTAGGGGAAAGCAGCAGCTTGGTTTATAAGATTTCATATACAAAAAAATCTTTGTTTATTTGCACTTCAGAGTCCTGGGTGCAGGTTATTTGGTTGATTAGTGTCTTTTTATAGTTCTTTTGCTAAAGGGGTTGTAAACCCTTGTTTTGTTTTTTTAAAATAATAAACATATCATACTTACCTCCACTGTGCAGTTCGTTTTGCACAAAGTGGCCCCGATCCACCTGTTCTGGGGACCCCCCGGCGGCGCTGGTAGCTCCTCCCCACATCGGGTGTCCACGTTGGAGAAGCGCTCTCCTTGGTGTACACTCGTGCAGGCACACTCCCGAGTCCTGCTTCTGCATGTATTCACACAGAAAGCAGGAATCGGCCCCCACGTCATTGGATTTGATTGACAGCAGTGGGAGCCCCACTAACAAGCACTTGCTGTCAATATCTTTTCAGTCTCTATCCAATCTAAAATGGCTGATAGCATAAAATAATAGGCTGCAATGAGCAACAAAGGCATTTTTACAATACATAAAATAAGAGACTTATTTCATCTGTTTAGTGTACTGTATTATTATCAATGACACTTCTATGTACGTTAGTTGGTGTTTTTTGTTGGGTGGCCCTTTAAGGAATTACTGTTGTGCTTAGCAGATGTCACTAAATAACCCCGGATAGACTCTAGACAGAAGAGTCATTAAAGGCTCTGTTCCTTTTTTCAGGGTTGTAAATTACTTATTTTTACTTCCTACAGTGGGGCTGTTACTACTTGACCAGTAAATTGCTTACAGTAACCTCCTGTCCTCACAACGTACAAAGAACGTTTAAAGGACCAGTACACATCAGTTAATTCCTATGGAATATTTTTATAAAAAGGGGGGAGGGATGCATTATCTGTCAATTTTTATTGATGTATGTGACATTGTTGGGGGAATTTCCCATAGATTCCTGTACAAGTGACACAACAGGAAGTATGACAAATCTCACAGACAGCAGGCAAGTTCGGCTTTTTAGCCCAGCCCAAGGATATAATCCTGCTTCATGCTGCCCAAAGTGGATACAAGGATTTGCCTTTAGATACACTTTAAGATCATGCTAGGAATGTGGCTTGTCAAAAAGAATTCAGTCAGCAGCCTGTGCAAATATCAACATATTAAGGGTGGGGTTTAAAATCACATTTATTTGCCAAAAGCAATGCAGATGTGTGTGCAATAGTTCAGATGCCGAGATATTGATGCTATATTCGAGGGAACTTTATACATTGTTCAAAAGAAATTAAAGGAACACACTGAAAACACATCAAATATTAATGGGGAACAATATCATGCTGGATATCTATACTGATATAGATAGGGTAATGTGTTAGGAATAAAAGGATGCCACATTGTTTGATGGAAATTAAAATTATCAACCTAGAGAGGGCTGAATTCAAAGACACCCTAAAAATCTAATTTAAAAAATGATGCAGCAGGCTAGTCCATTTTGATGAAATTGCATTGTTTGCATGCCTGTCAATGTAGGGGCGTGCTCCTGATGAGATGACTGATGATGTCCTGGGGTATTTCCTCCCAGATCTGGACCAGGGCATCACTGAACTCCTGAACAGACTGAGGTGCAACCTGGCGGCATCAGATGGACTGAAACATAATGTCCCAGAGGTGTTCTACTGGATTTAGGTCAGGCGAGCAGGGGGGTCATTCAATAGTATCAATTCCTTCATCCTCCAGGAACTGGCTCCATACTCTCGTCAAATGAGGCCAGGAATTGTCATGTATCAGTAGGAACCCAGGACCCACTGGACCAGCGTAGGGTCTGACAATGGGTCCAAGGATTTCATCCCGATACCTCATGGCAGTCAGGATGCCATTGTCTAGCCTGTAGAGGTCTGTGTGTCCCTCCATGGATATGCCTCCTCAGACCATAACTGATCCACCACCAAACCGGTCATGCTGAGTAATGTTACAGGCAGCATATCAATCTCTATGGCTTCTCCAGACCCTTTCATGTCTGTCACATGTGCTCAGGATTACCCTGCTCTCATCTGTGAAAAACACAGGGTGCCAGTGGCTGACCTGCCAGTTCTAGTGTTCAATGGCAAATGCCATTCGAGCTCCATGGTGCCGGAAAGTGAGAACAGGGCCCACTAGAGGATGTTAGGCCCACAGGCCACTCTCATGAAGTCTGTTTCTGATTGTTTGGTCAGAGACATTCTCACCAGTGGCCTGCTGGAGGTCATTTTGTAGGGCTCTAGCAGTGCTCATCCTGTTCCTCCTTGCACAAAGGAGCAGATACCGGTCCTACTGATGGGTTAAGGACCTTCTACGGCTCTGTCCAGCTCTCCTAGTGTAACTGCCTGTCTCGTGGAATCTCCTCCATACTCTTGAGACTGTGCTGGAAGACAGAGCAAAATTTCTGGCAATGGCACGTATTAATGTGCCTTCCTGGAGGGGTTGGACTGCCTGCGCAACCTCTATAGGGTCCAGGTATGGCCTCATGCTACCAGTAGTGACACTGACCCTAGCCAAATGCAAAACTAGTAAAAAACAGTCAGAAGAGATGAGTAGGGAAAAAAAATGTCAGTGGCCTCTACCTGTAAACCATTCCTGTTTTGGAGGTCTCATTGTTGCCCATCTAGTACACCTGTTGTTAATTTCATTAACACCAAAGCAGCTGAAACTGATCAACAACCCCCTCTGCTACTTAATATCCCTGGAGTTTAATTGACTTGATGTTATACTCTGATTAAAAAGTGTTCCTTTAGTTTTTTTGAGCAGTGTATAAAACACAAATACATTTAAAACAAAAATTTAAACAGTGCTATGCGTGGTAACACACCACACTTTTTGCTTCTATAGGACAGCTAAGTAAAGGGAAATCTCCTCAACAGAACTTGACTAGAGATTTAACCATTTTCTTCCCAAAAATGAAAAAAAAAATGTTTTTCAGTATACCTTAAGATCTGATCAAGCCTGTTAATTAGGAACTGGTGGAATATAGGAATTTATGAACATTACTATTACTCAATATGCATTGTGGAATGTTTCAAGAAATTCAGGTTAAGGCCTATTGTGATGTGCATTGGTATATGCACGGGAATCCCCTTTTCTTCCAGAGGTTTTCATGCACACAAATGTACGCACAGTAAGGTGAGTGCTAGAAACCTACTGTATGTACACAAACATAAATGGCACCGATATGTGCCCTTCATATTGCATTTGGCCTGTGTTATTTGCATCACAACTTCCATTTACCAGAAAGGTGAAGGGAACTTTCCTGAGACAAATGTCAAACTGTTTGTCCTTTGACATACACTATTACTTTTCCTGTCTCGTATTTTAGTTTTGCTGCTCTTTTTTTAAAGCGGAGAATGGCCAAAGATATTTTAGGCAGGAGTGCACTTACTTCTGTCAGCTTACGTCACAGAGCCGCTCCAGGCTCTGGAAGGATCCCAACCATATTGTCAGAATTCACCCAGCTGCCTGACTGACAGCTAGCTCTGGCTTTCAACGAGAGGCTGAAGCTAGCTGTGCCTGCCCCTTCTCCAGCCTGACTCTCCAGTGAACGCTGGAGGGGCAGAGCAGAGAGTGGTGACTGATGGAAGACTGAGAACTAACTAATCAGTGGTCATGTGTTTTGCTCAGTTATTGGTCTTAGAGCCATTGGGGGACAGCTGCAGCATCACACTGATGAGTTTTTGGAACTTCAAACTTACCTTTTAATAACAGTTCCAGGCAACAAGTGAAATGAATGAGTAAGCTAATGCTAGCAAGGAAACAACGAATCTCTGTTTAAGGTAGAAATCCCTCTCAATTCACCTTAATTTGATTCTATGCAATCCTTTATAGCCAGATTCCAGAGCGTTCTTCAAATTTGACCTGAGTAATTTGCATCTAGAGTTTGTGCTATTTTACTGCCTCTCTCCCTCTTTGCTGGATGTATTACATTCATGTTTTCACAATTGTCATTTCCAAGGAATATTAAAGTCCAACACCAGATTGGGGGCTGCAGGGAACCTAAGAGGAGCCAATCTCCACAACAAGGCATCCATTTGGGTTATTACAAATATTGATTTATTATCTTTAAAGTCTAGTAGATTCTTCACAACTCCTAATTTAAAAAATCTTAGCAATAGTAAACATTGTTATGTTCCATTCTATCCAAAGTCACTTTGTTAAAGAACCAAACTTTAAATACTTGTATGAGGCTAAATAAGTCAACACATTACACTAGCCACACTGGGTACACAATGTATTGAGGACATACTTGTGTATCAATACACGCATATTTAGGCTCTTTTTTCATTTTTTTGTTTATATAAATAAGTCAACACAGGCAATGGCAAGTAAGTAAAATTACAATCCAGGCCCATGAGGCACATGCTGCAGTTAAATTATGTAAGCATTGTATCCTGGCCTGCATCTCTTAGCACATCTGGTTAGGCAAGAGGCATGGTGGAGACCAGCATCTTTTTAAATTCCTAAGTTGTGAAGGGATGTGTTTTATTGGTATTCAATATTTGTAATAGCCAGATGGAAGCAGGACACACTCTTGCACCCCACTACCCTTCTCCGTCAGACCGAAGACCTTGGCGGGCCCTGTGATGGTCCCTTTCAGGTAACACTTTACTGGCAGCAACACTGGATCATAGAGGGCAGTGCTTTACCAGTAATGCCGCGTACACACAACCGGACTTTCCGGCAGAAAAGGTCAGACGGAATATTCTGATCGTGTGTGGGCTTCATCTGACTTTTTCTTTCTAAAATTCTGATGGACCTAGAAATAGAAAATGTTTCAAATCTTTCCGACGGAATCAGTTCCTATCGGTAAAACCGCTCTTCTGTATGCTATTCCGATGGACTAAAAATGACGCAAGGGCAGCTATTGGCTACTGGCTATTGAACTTCCTTTTTCTAGTCCCGTCGTATGTCATTGCGTTCTAAACTATCGGACTTTGGTGTGATCCTGTGTAGGCAAGTCCGTTTCAGCGGAACTCCATCGGAAAGACCGTCGGAGTCTATTCTGACGGAAAGTCCGTTCGTGTGTATGCGGCATTAGACTGCAACCAGAAGAAAAATAAAGTTGCCTGGGCAATATATTTAAGAACTTTTGCTGACTACATTTATGCATCTATAAGTTGTAGTGAGAGCGGAGGGCTGGTGGTGGTAGCTACATGGTGGATACTCACGAAATTGTTTTGCTGGTCCACGTAACAGTGGTGGAAATGTGTTGCTTCAAATGAACTGGTAGATTCTTCTTTATATTTGTATATTTATTATTTTAAATATGGATCGATGGACTGTATCATATTGATGAATTGGACTGTGTGATATCAATTTTATGGTTATAAATTTATCTAAAGAAGAAAGTACTATATGTGTGGTTCGAGGGTTCAAGATGCTTATATCATTTAGACATTGTGGTTTTATGTCCCTTCATATTTTAAATGTTTGTGATACATTGTAATAAATGAAGAAATGTGAATGTTGTTTGTTGTGGCACCATAAATTGTTGAAGGTACCTTTAAAGTCCAACTTCTGTCTTTAATTTTTTTTCTATTATTTTAAAACCCTCCTCTGCAGGGAATGTAAGGACACAGCTCCACAGGGTGACAATGCTGTTGTGAATTTACTGCAGATGAAATAGCGTCACCCTGTGGGAAGCAGGCCCATGGACTGGCAGGATCACCAGGCATTTATTTTAAGAATGAAAACAAAGTGAAGGCACTATGATTTATTGGTAATAATTGATAACAGGCAGAAATTTACATTTTGGGTATAGGTATACATTAAATGACACTGCTGGCTGCAATAAAGCAGCGTTGCTGAATTCAGCAAAAACACTTTGATACATTAGACATTCTTTATATCAAAGACAGCAGCCAGTCTACAGTGGGTGTGCCTGGGAATACTTCACAGGTAAAAAGGGTTCCTAGGTCACCAACAAAGATTAAGGGTGGGTTGGTGCAACATTGCCATACCTGTAAAAAACTGCAGGCCGTGTTACTAATTACAGTCTACATTGAAAGGCAGCCAAAAAGTTATTTTAAAGTATGACATGCGAATGTGACCAGCTTCTTGTAAATAGGCATATTATTTTATACTAATATGCAAAAACTTGTTTTTATAGGTCAATTACAGTATCTCACAAAAGTGTGTACACCCCTCACATTTTTGTAAATATTTTATTATATCTTTTCATGTGACAACACTGAAAAAATGACACTTTGCTACAATGTAAGGTAGTGAGTGTACAGCTTGTATAACAGTGTAAATTTGCTGTCCACTCAAAATAACTCAACAGTGAGTACACCCCTAAGTGAAAATGTCCAAATTGGGCCCAAAGTGTAATTTCTTCAGTGTTGTCACATGAAAAGATATAATAAAACTTTCACAAAAATGTGAGGGGTGTACTCACTTTTGTGAGATACTGTATATGTAAAAGAGGTCAGCTATATTTGCTGCTTGGTGGGCTTGATTTACTAAATGCAAATATGCTGTTCATTTATAAGGGAGATTGCAAGGAAATTTGCCCTAAAACTTAGCGAATGAGGTAAAGCTCTGGCTGACTTCTATCATCCAGTTCTGTACACACAAAAATGCTATTTTTTTTTTTTTCACGAGGGTTCTTCAAAAAGTCGCTGCTGAACCGGCCGGGAGTCAAACCGTCTATGGCCGGCTTAACCACTTGCTTACTGGGCACTTAAACCCCCCTCCTGCCCAGACCAATTTTCAGCTTTCAGAGCTGATGCACTTTAAATGACAATTGCGCTGTCATACAAAACTGTACCCAAATTACATTTTTATCATTTTTTTCCCACAAATAGAGCTTTCTTTTAGTGGTATTTAATCACAGCTGGGATTTTTATTTTTTGCTAAACAAACAAAAAGTATGGAAAATTTTGAAAAAAAAAATATGTATAATAGTTTGTTATAAAATTTTGCAAACAGGTAATTTTTCTCCTTCATTGATATGCGCTGATGAGGCTGCACTGGTGGGCACTGATAGGCACAGTTAAGGTGGCACTGATAGGCACAGATAAGGTGGCACTGATGGGGACAGATAAGGCGGCACTGATGGCCACTGATGAGATGGTACTGATGAGCATGGATGGGAGTCCCATAGACTCGCTGATCACAGAGTGTGCTACGCGCGCCCTACAGGTGGCGCGCAGGCCGCTCGGGCAAGGGAGGACATCAATGGACGTCCTCCCGGCAAAGCAGGTCCGCGCTGTAGCCATTCGGCTATAGTGTGGATCTGAAGTAGTTAAAGTGGTTGCAAACCCTTACATATACCCAGTGAAGTAACTGGCCTCAGGTGACACAAAGAGATGAAACAAATCCTACTACATAAGTTGTACCTGTCTGTCTACAGCCGTCTTTCCCCTACATCCATTCAAAGTGCTGAATAATAAAGCTTGTCTGAGAGTTCAAAAAAAGGGGGTGGAGAACTGAAGTTTCACTTTGCAGAGCTCAGTGAGGAGAGCTCTGATGAATGATTGGAGGGAACAGACACAGCCCCTCCACAAAGTTCACAGAAACAGAGCTGAGGCTGTCAATCAGCTGGAGGTCCCTCCCCTGTCATTTTTTTCATTGGTGTCAGGAAAACTTGTCAGAAGTGATTCATTTTGATGGCAGAGGAGTGAAACAGCAGACAGAAATTACATTTAGTGCTTTTAACCACTTCAGCCCTGAAAGGATTTACCCCCTTAATGACCAGGCCATTTTTTGTGATACGGCACTGTGTCGCTTTAACTGCCAATTGTCGTGCGATGTTGTACCCAAACAAAAATTTATGTCCTTTTTTTCCCCACAAATAAAGCTTTCTTTTGGTGGTATTTGATCACCTCTGCGGTCTTTATTTTTGCATTATAAACAATAAAACACTGACAATTTTGAAAAAAAAACAATATTTTTTACTTTCTGCTATAATACATATCTCAAAAAAATATATAAAAAACAAATGTATTCATCAGTTTAGGCCAATATGTATTCTGCTATATATTTTTGGTAAAAAAAAAAAAAATCGCAATAAGCGTATGTTGATTGGTTTGCACAAAAGTTATAGGATCTACAACATAGGGGAAAGATTTAGTGACTTTTAAAATTTTTTAAAATTGTTTTTACTAGTAAGGGCGGGGATCAGTGATTTTTGGCGGGACTGTGACATTGCGGCAGACAAATCTGACCTTAAGCGACACTTTTTGGTGACCAGTGACACCAATACAGTAATCAGTGCTATAAAAATGCACTGATCACTGTATAAATGGCACTGGCAGGGAAGGGGTTAACACTAGGGGGCGATCAAGAGGTTAAGTGTGTCCTAGGGAGCTGTTTCTAACTGTGGGGGGATTGAACTGAGGAGTACAGAGAGATTGCTGTTCCTGATCACTAGGAACAGCGATCTCTCTCTCCTCCCCTGTCAGATTGGGGATTGGCCTTTTTTTCATAGGCAGTGGTCTGGCGGACATCGAGTCCGCCGGACCCACGGGCTAGCTCCCACGGCGTGCGACGGGTGCGCCTGCAGTATCACATGCACAGACTGACATAGAGGTACGTCGGTTTGGGCAGCCGAACCGCCTTGCCGCAGTATATATGCAGAAGGCAGTCAGCAAGTGGTTAATTGAGACAATATAGAGGGATATGCTTTGTTCATATTTCATGTCTGAGGTTTACAACCACTTTAAGTCTATCAATTTTCACAACCTAGTTCAAAACTATACATTTTCTATGTGACTTATCTTACAATTATTTTTTTTCTCAGCAGCTGTGAAGCTGAAATACAATCTACTCCTCCAAATATTCAGATAGACAAAAATTTACCTAAAAGAAACTTCTAATGTGATATTTTCAAAGATTTCATTGCAAATATGCACTCTTTAGTTTCCTATAAAATGAAAACATAAACAAAGAAAAAGGCCATTCATTCCACCCCAGCTCACTGCATCCGGTAGAGTTAAAAAGAGAGGGAGCACACTAGGACCCTGGAGTGCCCTGGGCTGACTTTTAAAAGCTTTCCTTTTGGATTGGAGAAACTGGGAGGGACCAGCATCCCGAGCTCTCCTTAAACCTGCCAGCGCTGGTCAGATTCAAACAGATGCTACAAACTACTAATTTAATTGGACACCTCTTTCGCTTTTGTCTAGAGACAGTCTCTCTCTCCTTTCTCCCCTGTCTGAGCGTCCAGATAAGTTCAGGGAAAAATTCCAAAGTTCTGCCTGGCCTGGTTACAAACTCTCCACAGGGCTGGCAAATATACCTAAGTCTTAAAAAGTTTTCTTTCAGCTGTTAAAGCCTGAGGATATGTAGCTGGGACAGACTGGTGGATTCCAGATTAAAGTCTTCTTTTCCTTTGGAATAAAAAGCACTGACATTCCACAAAGATCTAATGGATTTCTCAGCATCTTTACAAGATTACTGACTTCTGCCCTGTTGCAGACGGCCAATATTGTTTGCAGTCAAGTTTTTCTAGCTTTCAAGGAATAGCAGAGATTAACCTAAAGGTTGGAGTACATCTCTTTTGTCCTGGCTGGGTTGGAGCCTGTGAAGTGACAGATTGTGCGACTTCTAGAACTGAGAAATGCCTGTAGGCACATGTTGCTGGAAGGGTTCCAACAAGTTTCGAGGAGAGATGACCGCCCCCTGACTTCTGCATGTTCCTGCTAAGACTTTATTCTGCAAAATCCAAACTGGATGGCGAGTTGGGCTTTTCTTTTCAGGAGAATTAATGTTCTGATGCCAGGACACTAGCCAGCTGACGAGAGCTTTTCCAACCTGTGTGACAGCCTGCTGCTCAGAGCGTGGATATGGCAGTTCAAACGCTAACAGGATTTTCTCTAGTAAGCCTGCTGAGCTTTGGTTATATGTCCTGGGATTGGATGAAGCCAGTAGTACTTGGAGACAGCCCCGGTGATGCTCCAGCAGAATTTCAGGCACCTCCTTCTCCAAGGCCTCCACACATCATCTTCATTCTTACTGATGACCAAGGGTACCACGATATAGGGTACCACGGGTCGGACATACAAACTCCCACGCTGGATCGCCTTGCAGCTGAGGGGGTCAAGCTTGAGAATTATTATGTACAGCCCATATGTACACCTTCACGTAGTCAGCTTATCACTGGCAGGTAAGTACACACTTTTCTAGGGAAAAGATGAATGACTGGTTTCAAGTGCTTCCTAGGGTCTGGTTTCTTTCTCACATTTTAGCAGTTCCTTTAGAAGGCACTAGCAGTTATTGTGAACGCAGTTAGTTGTAAGAGGACTCAAACTGTTGTCCAGAACAAGCAATACAATCCCTTGCTCAAAGTGGTCACAAGCCATGAAGTTGGGTCTTCTTACCTTAAAAGCTTTCCTAAACTAAAGAAAAACTTGCCATGGAAGTAAAAGTTTTGATCACCTACCGCAAAGCAGTAAAAACCTCCCGCTGTGCTTAGCTTCCAAGTCACATGACTTAAAGCAAGAAAGTTGGGTTATTTGACCTACAGCACGTCAGCTGAGTCTTCATTGACATATCATGACATATCATTGCCCTATAGTGTCTTATCGGTGCCCTATAGCGTGCCACATGTAACCTGGGACTGGAATACTGAAGAAACTGTTGTTTTACAGCCTGGGGTAAAATTATTGTTCTCTTAAATTTTTGGACATTGTGGAGAAAAAGATAAAACCTGATTTCTATGGGCTACAAATACATTTGTCCTTTTCACCAATTATACAATATCATTACAAGTTCAAGATTTTGCATAGTTACGACCCATGCACATCAAGGCATTCTGACAATTTTAAGTGTTTTATTTGTGACCACCTAAATCAAAATTTAAGTTAACTTTTTCCAAAGTTCCTTTACTGAAATGCCAATTGAAACCACACATGTGTATACATTTATAATACCACCGAGGTATACATTAATGTGGTTACATAAGTATGTGGTATTTTCAGACAATGTGGTTTCCTTAAGTGCATGTATATAAAAAGCCCCACGAGATAAAACTGAAAAGCAAGACAAAGGAGCTTTGTCTGCACCTCCTAGATATCCAAAATTCAAGCAAAGCGCGCAGATGTGATTGGATGTTTATTTTGTACGTTAAAACAATTTCTTTTGATATTTGGGAAACATTCAGAAGGATGCACAGTGGGGATGAGTGAACCTCTGAAAAGAAATAATTTAATGAGTAATTGAATAGTTTATGGCTTCCCAACTGTGTAGCTGGAAAGGAAATGAGTAGTTAGAAATATACGTCTGTCCCAAAAACAATAGTCCTGTTATTGCCAAGGGTTATTCTATGTGTTAGGATCATTAGGATCTGCTGGAGCTAGCATACAGGCTATAAAACAAGCAAAACAAATGCTGATGCCTACTTTGTTTTAATTTAAGTGGGTCCATTTTCCAAAAAGAAAACCAAGATGTATTCAGTGCCAGAAACTCTTTGGGTGTGGGACTTTAGATTCTTAAAGCATACATAAATTTCCCACTAGGCACCCATTCTTCCCCAGCTATCATCCATCCTTAAAGCTGAACTCCAGGAAAATAAAACATCCTCACTTGCAGAGGACACGAGAGGACCTTAGATTGCCAGAGTGCAGGGTATCAGAGGCAGTGAGGACCAGTCTAACAGCGGGGATGATCCTCCAGGTCACTAAAAGTGCTTTACCCGATCCAATAGGCATAAATGAGTAGTTAACCCTTGTATTGTGGGAGGAGCCCCACTGGAAAGGAAAGATTTTTCATTTTAACAGAGTTCAGCTTTAAAGTGTTTGTAAAGGCAGAAGTTTTTTTTTTTTTTACCTTACTACATTCTTTGCAGTAAGGTAAAAAACCTTCTGCATACATCTCCCTACGCAGCCCCCATAAATACATACCCGAGCCCGATCTCGATCTAGTGATATGAATGAGAGCCAAAGCTCCCCTGGGTCTCTCGCTCCTAAATGGCTCCCGCTGCATTCAATCAGCGCCAATGACGAGGGAGTAGGGGGCTGGGCCGAGCCCTGCTCTGTGTGTCTTATGGACACTCAGAGCGGGGTTCGGGAGTTAGCACGCATAAGTGCCCCCATGGCAAGTGTCTTGCTATAGAGGCACTCAGCGGGAGGTGGGGATTGCGGAGTCGGGAGCGCTGGTGAGGGACCCCAGAAGTAGAGGATCGAGGCTGCACTTTGCAAAACCATTCCACAGAGCAGGTAAATATAACGTGTTTGTTATTTTAAGAAAAAAAAGACAAGGCTTTACAAACACTTTAACATGTATCATTAGCCTAACACTTAATTTGTCCTTCACGCTAAGTTTAAAGAAAAAATTCAAGTGAATGTAAACCCTAACAATGAACTTCTCTTATTGGCTCCCTTTTGGTCTGTTAAATATACCAATGAATGTTATATCTGTTCAATAAATGTAAAACGATACCAGTTGATCCTGCCAGAAATCCAGTCAGCTTGTATTTTCTTGTGCTCTATGCAGTGTTATCAGCCCTGTCCCATCCTCTCCTTGGACTA
Organism: Lithobates clamitans; assembly: GCA_037952925.1. Classification (NCBI taxonomy): domain Eukaryota; kingdom Metazoa; phylum Chordata; class Amphibia; order Anura; family Ranidae; genus Lithobates; species Lithobates clamitans. The sequence continues at coordinate 6,524,009 of JBBGZY010000573.1, read as the reverse complement.
TATATAGTACAGGAGAGGAGAGGTGTTCTGTAATCCTAACACAATTCCTGTCAAGGGGTTAACCATGCTGCTCTACTATAAATACAGTACAGTTAGTGAGTGTTGTCATTCTAGAACGGGAAGTGTGTTACTGGTAGATTCACTTGCAATGTATCCTTTTTTTGTTCTTAGGTTTGGATACACTTTAAGCTTTATATATTTCTACCTTCTGTGGCTCCATATAGATCTGACTGCTACTGCTGCGCCAGTCAGTGGAAATGGGTCCCTGCCGCATCTGAGCTCCGTTGTAGGGGATGCGAGAGTCAGTTTTAACACCAAAAATAATCAGCTTTTTAGCCAAATCAGCAGGAATTGGACGAAATTCAAACCATCTTTGGCAGCTTTGGGATCTCATTCATACAGGGCACGCAACACCTTACGCCCATGCAGGGCCATGTTTACCAGCATAGGGATGCACAGGTGTTCTGTACAACCTTGTGCAGACAGTCCTATTGATCTCTAGTTGGACACATCGGCTGTACAGACACTTCAGCTGTGTGTCAATATGGCATCTATGTGGGTACGTGTCCCCAAACACACACTGAGTTTGGGGACACGTATGCACACCCACACCCACATGGATGTCACATTAGGACCCAATGTAGTGGCGGACCATTCATATGGGGCACAGCGGTGCCCCCCAATCCATGCGTTCAGCCCCCTAATCTAAATGCGGGCACCGGCATATGGATTCCAACGGGGGATTCTTTTTTTTATTTTTTTTTTATTTTTTTTAGAAGCACATGATTAGAGCCAGGGGCTCTAATAGGCTTCAAAAAAGGGTGGGCTCTGCACCGGAGCCCACTCAGTTATGTGACAGTAGCGAATTAATATTCACTATTGTCTTCCTGATTCTCCTCCTGGCCAATCATGAATCGGGTCCTCAGACCCGTCACCCAATTGGCCGATTTGCTGCCCCTGCAAAAAAAAATATATCACCAGCTGCCACTGGCAAATAGACTGTGCACTTTGCAAAGTGCATTTGCACTCTCAAGTGCAGTTGCTCCATAGCTAAGTAAATGAGCAGAAGCTCTGCTGACTTCCATTATCCAATAGTGTGCAAGCAAAAATGCAGTTTTCTTTTATTTTCCATGCACGTGATTAGGTATTCTTTGCAAAGTGAAGCTTTACCTCATTTACTAAGCCCTGGAGCAACTGTCTTTTTGCCTTTAGTAAATTAACCCCAATATCTCAACAGACATCAATGGGACTGCCTGCACAGGTATGCATGGAGCACCTGTCTATCCCTGTGCAGGTAAACACAGCCCTGCATGGGCGGGTATTGTACGCCCTGCGTGAACAAGGCCTAAAGCAGGCCATACATTATACAGAAAAAGTGCTTCTGCTGTGGTTATGTATGTGCTCTCATGGCAGGAAGTCTACCCCACAGTGAGATCCCAAAGTGGCGGCTGGTGCTCCATTTTTTTTGGGGGGGGGGCAAAAAAAGAACCCCAGCCAGGTCCTCACTTACCCCACAGGTCATGGGCGGCTTCCTTGGCTTCTCCTCCTGGCCAATCCGATCCTAAAGCGGAGTTCCAATAAAAAATAAATAAATAAAAGTAAGCAGCTATAAATACTGTAACTACTGACTTTTAATAATCAGACACTTAGCTGTCCCAGAGTCCAGCGATGTGGGGGAACGAAGCCCCACTCGTCTCCCCCTCCTCTCTGCGGTGCCGGCATTGCCACTGTGGGCGCCCGGCTGTGGCTTCACAGCCGGGCACGCACTGCGCATGAGCGAGCCGTGCTGCACGCTGTGACTGGCCGGGCAGTCATCTGGGACCTGTGATGTGTCCCAGATGATTGCCGAGAGGGAGGGGGGAAAAGGTGATCTCCCTTCCAGCGCCGCAGAGCCCCGGGAGCCCCCCCCCCCCAAATATGGCATGTCAGGGGGTCACCTTCCCCTAAAGCGGAAGTTCCATTTTTGGGTGCAACTCCGCTTTAAGACCCACTTCCTGTCCTGATTGGCTGGGAGAAGAAGCAGGAAGACAATAGTGAATGTTGCAAATGAGTGGTCTAGGGGCGCAGAGCTCTGCGCCCTGAGTCCAACCTTTATGAGGCCAATTAGAGCCTCGCTCTAATCATGTGCTTCAAAAATAAAACAAGCTAGTTGAAATCTAAGCATCCGGCGCCCCACATGGAGATTGGGCCTGGCACATGGAGATTAGGGAGGCGGTGCCCCTGCTCCCCATATGGACCAGCCGCTGCTGACAAAGATCAATGTTGTCTGGGTATAGCCAGTGGCATTGATCATTTGGGAAAAGCCCAGCAGGGTGGTTGTACAGAAGTTGATCGATTGATCGACTTCTGTACATCCAGGGTGCCCATACATGGATCGAAATTCCTCCGGTCCCTGCTGAACTGGCCAAATTTCGATCAATGCATGGCACTGCCCCTCGACCACTAGGGTGAATAAGCCCACCAACAAATTCTTTGGCTGAACCTCATTACCCCACAAATGAAGCCATTCCCTATATCACATTGGGCTGATCCTTACATTATGCTACATATTTTATGGCTCCCAAACAGCCCTAAGCCTATTTATTCTAGCGTCACTAGTCCGTAGAGCGCCCCCTAACTGATACAGGCGTAGGCCCTAAATGAAGGGCTCCCATGTTCTGTGAAAATTCATTTGGCAATAGCCAGGAGCAAACTTCCTAGAGAGTCATTTGCAGAGGGACTAAAGTTACTGAATATGTAAACAAGAGATCATTTGTGTAGCCAGAAACTCTTGCCAGCAAAGAAGCTGTCTTGGCTCCCATCCTATTTGACATTAACCCGTGTGATGAGAAAAAAGCAGCATGCCATAAATATAACGAGCAGGACGTTTCAGATGTCTGTACAAAGTGAGCTTTTCACCTCTAGTGCACAGGCTGTTTAGGGGTTAAGCTATGAGAAAAAAAAAGAAAAATAGAGATTGCTGTGTTCTTGCCATTCACAAGGACCATTTTGCCTTCAGGTGTAGAGTTTCTGCAGATCTCCCTATGGAATCAACTTCCTGCTTCTAAGAATGATAGGATGTACCTACCTGAGACTTTTCTGAGTAATGGCAGGCACAGGGGTGATGAAAAGGCTCACACACACATCTAAATCTAAATACGCAAGGTTACAGCATGACACAAAGGCATTTGTCATTGTGCAATGAAGAGTGGTAAGGAAGAAAGCTGAAAGAAAGCTACAGAATTCTATGGCCATGGAGGCTATTTGAGATGAGTAATCAAAGAACTTAATTAAATACCAAGTGTGACCACTCATCCTTTTACAGCACAGATACCAGTCCAGTATTGCTTTAACCCAGATGTAAACCCCGAGCTGAGTGGCATTTAGTTTACTGAATCATTGCATATCATACTTGTTTTCACTTTTTTTTTGTTGCGTCTCAGAACAACGGATTTCCTGCAGCCTCTTTGTTGCCACTTCCTATCTACACTCACTCCAGCCATGGCTGTGAGACATTTCTTATGGAGCATTTTGTGAATGTGAGCACAATAATCCATGTGTGTTGAAATGGCCACTTGTAGTCTTCCCTGGGCACCATGTGGCTGGGTGACAAAGGAGGAGCAGGGACAAAGTGTTGTCACCCTATAACAGTGATGGTGAACCTTTGCACCCTAGATGTTTTGGAACTTTGTTTCCCATGATGCTCAACTACATCGCAGAGTGCATGAGCATCATGGGAAATGTAGTTCCAAAACATCAGGGAAGCCAAGGTTTGCCATCACTGCCCTATAACATGGGGTGCCTTAATGAGGACCTTCAAAGGGATGTTATTTTATTGGAAGCTTTAAATTAAAAAATGTTGAAAATAATGTTTTCAGTAACATGTTAAAGTTTATATGGGATTTCAGTGACTGGATCTACATTCATTTTAAAGTGATTGTAAAGGTATTTTTTTTTAAATAACAAAACAATTTGTTATGGGGGCACTTGTGCAGGCTGTATCCTGAACCCGCTCTGTGTGTCCATTGACATGCACAGTGCAGCTAAGCCCCGGCCCTGCTCCACACAGGACTTGATTGACAATATCTTCCGCCACTGCTGCCTCCATGTCCAGAGAAAAGGGAGAGAATGGAGAGAGCCACTGCTCTTGGACACAGCACTGGATCGAGACTGGACCCAGGGAAGTATTTAGGGGGGGGGGCTGAAGACAGAAGGTTTTTTTACTTTAAAGTGGAGCTTCACCCAAAGGGGGAACCTCACTTGTTTGCATCCCCATCCACTGCGACATTTGGCACTTTTTGGGAGGGAGGGGGTACTGGTGTCTGGTTATGACAGGTACTAGCTCCCACTTCCGGCTCCACCCCGTTTCCTTCCCCCGCAGTCTTCTGCGACACATCGCAGGTCCCAGAAGACTACAGAACCATTCACAAGGCGCAGCGCAACTGGTGCATGCACAGTTAAAAAGCTGCAAGGCTTCACTTCCTGTTTCCCTTACTAGAGATGCCGGTGCCTGCACCCGAAGCCGATTGGAGAATTGGTTCAGGTGCTGGATCTCTGGACAGGTAAATGTCCTTTTATTAAAAGTCAGTAGCTACAGCACTGCTGACTTAAATTTTTTTGGGGGGAGTCTGCAGCTCCTCTTTAATGCAGAGAATGCATTAAGGTAAAATGCTTTCTGCCTTTAGGCTAGGTTCACACATGTGCCAGTGGTTGCTGCTGGTGTGGGAATCGCACCTGTGGCCGCACCCACAACCACCCGCTGTCAAAACGTGCGCGTGGGGCTGCCATTCATTTTTAATGGCACCCCCATGCATCTAAGCATGCAGTGCATTGGTAGGTGTGGGAAATTGCATGGTGCAAAAGGTGCAGGAGCCCTTTTCCTGCTTTTCCCACAGGAACAGCAGTCCATTCAATAAATAAGCTGCTGTGCCCATGCAAACGCGAGCCACACTAAACACAGAGGTATGAACCAAGCCTTACAACCACTTTAAAATTTTGGAAGCAAGCTGATTCACAGTCAGGACAGTTTGTGACAATTGTGTATGTATGAATTGCAGAACAACTGCAGTGCTAAATACCTAGCCTAGTGCTGTGCCTCTCCAAGCTAAGCATTGAAATCGTGATCTCTATAACTGATTCAGTTGTGGCATGATAGCTGTAATTTATAGTCTCGGTAGAATTAGCAGGGACTCGATCCAAATTACATCTTGCAGATCACAGAAAGCTTTAATCCAAAACTTGTCACGAGAGCCACGTACCTGAGATGAGACCGAAGTAGTGGGGAGGCCTCCCTTGCACCTCGGGTCCTTGAAGCCTCTGGAGATGGAGACAGAGACTTGGTGGACCCTGAGTGACACAGGTGTCAGGGGTGCGGAGCACCGTGCAAGCCTTAGTCCAAGATCCGAGCCGAGGTCCAGTCCAGTTTGACATCGAAGTATAAAATAGTTATTCAGAAGAAGAAGGGTCGAGTACAAAAGGGGCAAAAAGTAGAATGGTCAAGGTACAAATCCATGGTCAACGGCAAGCAGCAAACAAGAGTAGTCAAATAGGTTTCCAGGTCACAACAAGTTAAGACAGATCACACACTAGCACAGGAACAAGGAAGAACTGAAGATAATCTAGCAATTTGGCAGTGTGTGGGCTGGGCTTATATAGGGAAGTTTGAGGTCACTTCCTGTGCGCCTGGGCAATTTCCCACCTTTTTCCATCAGGTTGAGGTCACTTCCTGTGTGCCTCCTGGGCATTTTCCTGCCTTTTCCATCAGGTCTTCTTCGCAGGTATGGGTTGGCGCAGTAAGGCGTCTTTGGCGCATGCTCAGTTGACACAGATTTGCTCTTGCGGCAACGCGCCATTGGTGCATGCGTAGTAACCCCTGGACTCATACACTTGTGCAGATCAACATAAAAAATCATAGTATGTCTAGCTCCAGCAGTACACAGTACAGTAGGTGACCGCGATATTGTGTCAATCTCGCCGTTGTTATTGGCGAGATTTGACACCTGCGAGCCCCGTCGCGGGAGCGACATGCATTGCTGACAGGTGCCTGGTATGGATCATGAGGGGGAACGCCGCGCCAAATTTTAAATAAAAAACCGGCATGGGTTCCCCTCCAGGAGCATACCAGGCCCTTCAGTCTGGTATGGATTTTAAAGGGAACCCCCTATGCCGAAAAATCGGTCTCCCCAAAATCCATACCAGACCCTTATCTGAGCAAGCAGCCTGGCCGGTCAGGAAAGGGGGTGGGGACGAGCGAGCGCCCCCCCTCCTGAACCGTACCAGACCGCATGCCCTCAACACGGGTGGGTGTTTTGGGGGAGGGGCGCCCTGCGGCCCCCCTCCCCAAAGCACCTTGTCCCCATGTTGATGAGGACAAGGGCCTCTTCCCGACAACCCTGGCCGTTGGTTGTTGGGGTCTGCGGGCACGGAGCTTATCGTAATCCGGGAGCCCCCTTTAATAAGGGGGCCTCCAGATCCCAGCCCCCCACCCTATGTGAATGAGTATGGGGTACATCGTACCCCTACCCATTCACCTAGGGAAAAAAGTGTCAATAAATAAAACACACTACACAGGTTTTTAAAGAATTTTTTAAGCAGCTCCAGGGGTCTTCTTCCGACTTCAGGGGTCTTCTTCCAACTTCTCCGCTCTTTCCGGCCTCTTCTCCCTGTGTCCGGTTCTTCTCCCGGTGTTCGGCCTCTTCTCCCGGTGTTCGGGTTCTTCTCCCGGTGTTCGGGTTCTTCTCACAGTGTTCGGGTTCTTCTCACGGTGTTCGGCCTCTTCTCCCGGTGTTCGGCCTCTTCTCCCGGTGTCTGGTTCTTCTGTCGGGCTCCTCCGCTATCTTCTGCCACTCTTTTGCTAGCGGTGGCCCGGTCTTCTGCGCCATTTTCTCCTCTCTTCTCTTCTTCCGATGTTGACACAATGCTCTCTCCCGCTGTAATGCTGTGTGCGAGCTGCGCAACCATTTATATAGGCATGGGGCGCGGTCACCGGGTGATGTCACCCGGTGACCTCGCCCCCTTATGACGCCACAGTCCCTGCGCATGCTGGGACTGTAACGTCATAAGGGGCGGGGTCACCGTTTATATAAGTCATTGCGAAGCGCTCACACAGCATTACAGCGGGAGAGAGCATTATGTCAACATTGGAAGAAGAGAAGATGGGAGAAGATGGCGCAGAAGACCAGGCCACCGCTAGCAAAAGAGCGGCAGAAGACAGCGGAGGAGCCCGGCAGAAGAACCGGATACCGGGAGGAGAGGCCAAACACCGGGAGAAGAGGCCGAACACCGGGAGATGAACCCGAACACCGGGAGAAGAGGCCGAACACTGGGAGAAGAACCGGACACCAGGAGAAGAGGCCAGAGAGAGCGGAGAAGTCAGAAGAAGACCCCCGAAGTCGGAAGAAGACCCCCGGAGCTGCTTAATAAATTACTTTAAAAACCTATGTAGTGGGTTTTATTTATTGACACTTTTTTCCCTAGGTGAATGGGTAGGGGTATGATGTACCCATGCCGGTTTTTTATTTAAATTTGGCGTGGCGTTCCCCCTCATGATTCATAGCAGACACCTGTCAGCAATGCGTGTCGCTCATCGGGAAAGGAAAAAACACATTTTTCCTTTCCCGATGAGCGAGCCAGCGCGAGATGCGCAGTACCCTATCGTCGAGGACTAGTGCAATGGGATCGCGCTGGAAACACAATCTCGCGGTCAGGTACTGTACATGTGGTAAATGGAGGCTAAAACATAAAGGAGGAGGGTGGGACTAACTATACAGAGCATCCCCTAGCTAGGAAGTGAGGTAAGGACAAATCTCTTAAAGGCAAGCAGACAATGCATATGTAACATGATACCTAGGTTTTTATTTTTTGAATAAAAAAAAAAAAGTTTTTATTATATCAAAAAAGAAAGGAATAAAAGTCACTTTCAATACAAATATGTATATACTTGTCATACAAAGTGAATAGATATTCATACTGTTACAAAGTGAAATGTGTACGGTCTTTATAATGTACCGTAACTCCTATAGTTTCAGTTACAGCTTCGATATTACCTATTATATTACTTCAATAAAACAAAAGGAACAGAAACAAGGGAAAAATAACATTTAGAACTTTTCAACCTTCAAGTGCATTTATACCTTTTCCCCAATATATGGCTTTTTAATTGTGTGCCTTCTACCACCTAGTTCTCTGTTCTGTTGTCTCTCCTCCATGCCTACCATCTTGGCTTGCATCTTTAATCTGTATCCTCCTCTTATTTGGACAATCAGCATTGTAGAAGTCTGTTAAGAACTAAATGTGGAGGAGCTACTTCTGGGGCGCTTAGCCAACATTGCCATATTTTTTCAAACTTTTGTGGTGATTTCCTATGATAGTAGGTGTTTTTTTCTCGTATAGGAATATTATTAACCTCCTGGATCCACTGCTTGCTCGTCGGAACCCGGTTAGACAGCCAGTATCTTGCAATAAGCTTTCTTGCCAAATAGAGCAGTTTAATAAGTGCTATGTGTATCGAAGGAGAGTACGAATCCTCCTACAAGCCTCCCAGCAAGCAAGCCAGTGGATCTACAGTCAGCTAAACCTGATAAGTTGAGTTGATAATTGTAATAACATTGTTACAGTACCTGACAAGTTTAGGGCATTTCCACAGCATGTGTATGAGATCTCCTTGATGTACCTGACATTTAGGGCATATAGGTGTGTCTCTACTTCCCCAGCGGTACAATTGCACTGGTGTTATAAACACCCTATGCAAAATGAACAGGTGCAATAGTCTCTGTGCCGATGATACTGACACTAGGGGTCCTGCATTTAGTTCCCCGTCAATGGGACCAATGTCTCTTTCCCACTTCTCCCTACAGGGCAGAAGGTCGGGTGCCTGTAAATGAGTCAGCAGTTGTGTATAGATTCTGGAGATAATACCTCTCTTTTCCGTTTCCTCATACACAGATTCCAGGAAAGTCGAGTCTACCAATCGCAGGGACGGGCAGTTGCTCTGAGATCTAACTGCGTGACTTAGCTGGATATACTGATATTGAAAATTGCCCAATAACGGGAACTCCTCTTTTAGTTTATTATAGGATTTCAGGAGTTCATGAAAAATTTGGTGTAGGTATTTCATCCCTGCCGTCTCCCACTGCATGTGGCCACTGATTTTGGCTAGCTCTGTGTAAAACCTGTTCTGCCAGATTGGTGTGCTAGGGAGAAAACCATTTATTCCTAATCTACGTTTGACACTACTCCAAAGTTTTTTAATGAGGCGGAATGTGGGACACGGGGGGCGCAGGGAAGCCCATCTCCATATAGGATATAGCAGGGTACGTCATTGTGGGATTAATAAGTAGAGGTTTAGATGGGTCTGGTGCATCAAGCCTATTCCATCCCATAAAGTGTTGTAACCCCGCAGCAAAGAAGTATGTCTGCGCGTGGGGCACAGCTATTCCTCCCTGGTCTTTGGGGTACTGCAGGGTAGTTAATTTTATTCTAGCTACCTTTTTCTTCCAAATTAATGATCTGAATTGTGAGTCTACACGTTGGAACCAGTACTTTGGTATCCAGATAGGTGCGTTATGCAGTATATATAGCAATTGCGGGGCCCATATCATCTTTGTTAAGTTAGCTCTTCCTGTGACTGACAACGGTAATCCACACCAGGTGTCACATTTAGTTTTAAATTTCTGAAGTAGAGGTTTTAGGTTAAGAATTATATAATCGTTGGGGTCTCTAGTCACTATTATTCCTAAATATCTAAAGGACGTGACCACTTGTATCCTGGACACACTATCCGGTAACGCCGAAGGCAGATCATCCAACGGAAGGAGCACCGACTTATGCCAATTGATGGCAAAACCAGAAAATTCCCCAAACAGCTTGATGATCTGCATAGCAGCAATTAGGGAGCCAGATGTGTCCCCCAAATACAACAGGGCATCATCAGCATACAGTGATAATTTATCTTCTCTATGGCCCCTCTTGAAGCCTATAATATCTGATGAGGCTCTGATCCTGGCCACTAAGGGCTCAAGTGCAAGGGCAAAGAGCAGGGGTGACAATGGTCACCCATGTCTGGTACCCCGGAATAGTTGGAAGGCCTCTGACAGTGAATCATTTATTCTAATCCTTGCTGACGGTGCTGCATATAAGAGCTTGATCCAGGATATGAATCCCTCCCCTAAGCCGAATTTAGTTAACACTGCCCACAGATAGTTCTACTCCACGCTGTCAAAAGCTTTGGCAGCGTCGAGTGAAAGAATCGCTCTATTACCAGAGTTCTCAATTGGGAGCTGAATATTCAGGAAGAGCCTCCTAATGTTCAGTGCCGTGGATTGTGCCGGGATGAATCCAGATTGATCCATATGGACCAGTCCAGAGATTACCTTTGCCAATCTCATCGCCAGAACTCCTGACAAAAAATTGACATCCGAGTTCAGCAACGAGATGGGTCTGTATTAATCCGGTTGTTGAGGGTCCTTTCCTGGTTTAGGAAGCACTACACCACTGCCTCACCCATGAAATCTGGAAGACGACCAGTTTTAAATGACTCGTTTAATGTTTCTAGCAGGCTTGGCAGTAGTGTTTCGCTGTAGCGTTTCTAGGCTTCTATCGGTAACCCATCCGTGCCTGGGGCCTTACTGTTCGTCATCTGGGACACAGACAGTGAAAGTTCTTCCATTTTGAGTGGAGCATTCAGCATTTCCACTTCCTGATTTGTAGCTCTAGGTATGTGACACTTATCCAGAAATTGAGAGAGTGCCTCCTCTGTAGGGTTCACTTTAGATGTATAAACATTCTTAAAAAAGTCTGTGAACACTGATGCAATTTGGGCCTGTTCACTGACTGTGTCTCCAAGTGGGGTTTGTATGGATTCTATATGTGTGGTGCCCTGCTGCGCTCTAGCTATCACTGCCAGGAGGTGGCCTTTATTTTCACCTTTGTTAAAATAGTTTTATTTAATAAAGAATCTCTTATTTTCTGCTGCATTGAGCGAAACCTGTTGGAAGAAGGCTTGGGCCTCCAGCCAGCTGCGTTCAGTGTCTGCTGACGAGGACTGTATATATTGGGCTTCCGCCTCACTAGCTTTATTCAGGATAGTGTTCTCCCATTCCTTGGTTTTGGTTTTAATGGCAGAGATCTGCTTTATAATAAGACCTCACATATGAACCTTTAATGCAACCCCAAACTACATTGGGGTTGGCTGTACCTTGGTTGATTTGCATAAAGTGCTTAATCGCCTCAGGGATGGGGTCTGGGGCTTGGAATAACTCAAACCAAAAGGGATTAACCTTCCAGAGCCTATTCTGTCTTTGCAGAGAGAAATCTACTCCTAGGATAAGAGGGGGATGGTCTGATATGTTCCTAGGTACATAGACTGCTGTGTCATTCCTACCTAGTGCCGCCATATTGCCCAGGGACATATCAATACGTGACAAACAGTGGTATGAAGCTGAATAACATGAGTAGCTCTGCACCCCCGTTTTTTTTTTCTCTCCATACATCCCCCAACCCCAGTTCACCAATTAGTTTGGCAAAGGGGGTTGGGCCACTCGGACCTGTGTCACCTCTGGAGTGGGACGAGAATCTATCTAACTTTCTGTCTAACACATTATTGAAGTCTCCCATAACCCAAAGTGGTATGTTAGAATGTTGGGCCATAAATTGAGCCAATTTATTCAAACAGTCAGGGGAGAATGGTGGAGGGATATACACATTGGCAATTATGCAGGAGACTCCCGCTATCTTACAAAGTAGAAATATATATCTCCCTTGATCATCCACTAAGGACTGTTATAATGTAAAGGGTGTCGTATTAGCTATTAGAATGCTAACTCCCCTGGAATAGGCCATGTGGGTGGAGTGGAACTGTGTCTGATAGCATCTCTGCTTCATGCAGACACACCACTGCCGCTGTGTATTTTTTTTGAGTGAAGAACAATGCCACATGTTTCACTCCATCACTCAGCCCTCTCACATTCCATGAGAGAATCTTAAGTGCATTAGCCATAGGGTATAATTATACATGCAGTAAACACAATATAGCATACTATTTGCTGTTTCATCGTTATAGCTCTATTCCAGGCAATAATAACCCCTATCATATACTGATAATCTTTCCTACCACCCCAGGTCTGAAGGTCCATCATATTAAGTAATAGCAAACATTTCTCCAGTCTTACACATCCCGCATGCAGGAATCTTCTAATATGGCACATTATAGGCACATTGGTAAAAGGCAAAATGGTACGATCTACGCAACAGGCAGGGTGTGGTAAAGGTTGAAGGTAAATCAAACAGTAAAAAAAATGAAAAACTTGAAAAAAAACAAACACTTGGACTCTCGTATTTCAATATCCTCGCCTCTCCGAACTTCAGTGGAGGCAGAGTTCAACAGTGGTGCATCCTTGTAGGACCATAGGGGGACAGGGGGGGCCCCAATGTCTCGATTCAAACACCCATTCGAAGGAACTTGCATTTTTTTGTTTCTCATTAGAACGCTGCATAGCGTCAATTCCTAGTGTCTCTTCAATTCGCCTTACAGGGAAAATAAAACAGTCTGTAAACTAGAAGAAGGTACGACCAATGCTCCTGATTCGGTATCCCTGATCTTCAACAGAGGAGTCAGCAGCCGTCAATTTGCATGTGGACCTCTCATCAGAGAGTGTTCCACTCTGTCCAGCCAGGCAGAGGCAGTAGCAGGGTTTTTAAAAAAGTGAGTCTCATCATTAGTTGCGACCTGAAGTTTAGCTGGATAAAGCATTGCATAAGTAACTGCATATTTTCTAAGGCGCCTCTTCACCTCAGTAAATTTGGCCCTCCGGCGCTGCACTTCCATAGAAAAATTAGGATAAAAGGATATTCTTGCATTATCAATTTTCATGAGATCTCCCTTGGTTCTTGCATGCTGAAATATTGCATCCCTGTCTTTAATGTTAAGCATCTTAAAGAGGAATGGACGTGGGGGTTTACCAGGTCTGAGTGGCTTTGCTGGGACTCTGTAAGCCCTCTCAACTGCAAACATCTTGGAGAATGACTGATCACCAAAGGTACTGACAAGCCAGTTTTCTATGAAAGCCACTGGGTCTTCCCTTCTGCTCTTTCAGAGATCAGAGATCCCCACTGCTCTCACGTTGTTTCGCCTGAGTCTATTTTTCATGTCCTCTAAACGAGCAGTGTGGCCAGAGGAGTGAGACTGCAGGTGATTTATTTATCTCTGCAGTGGCGCCACTTCATCCTCAACATTGCTCAGTCTCCCCTCTAATGCAGTGGTGCAGCCTCTGCATGTCATGCCCGACAAAGTAATCTCCTGTTTAACCCCCTTAATTTCAGTGGTCAGTGCAGTAATAGCTGTATTACAGGAGGTGACTGCTGACAGAATGTCTCTCAGTGTAGGTTCCGTGGTATGCTCTGCTGGGATATTTGTGTGCATGATTGCAGGGAGGGGGGGCCTTTGAACTGGCTGCACTCATGGCATCAGGGAGGGGAGCCTGTGTACTCACTGTGTCCCATACGTTTGTGTCTGTGGGATCCTCCTGCCATGCTGCCCCTGGATTATCCATGTCCTCCTGCACTGTCCAAGAGTTGGGGGTTCATATCTGGAAGGAGTTTCCCTTGTCCCTGGCTTGGAGAAGAGCTTTATTGCTGCCTTCTTTGCCGAGTGCATGTTGCGGGCGCCAACCTGTCCAACATGGTCCGCCACTCTTTGATTATCCCCCCCGGGACATTGGGACATCTCTGTTGCTAAACCCTCGGGCACCTGAGTGTAGCGCGGGTTGTAGGGAACTTATACAGCCTGAAGACAGGATTTGGAGCGGTCTCAGGAACAGAAATCAGGATGTTTGGGACGGATGTTTGGCAGGGCTAGAGCTCTGTGCATCCTACTCCATCAGTAGCAAGCCACGCCCCTCTGATACCTAGGTTTACATATGTGTGTGCATGTTTGTTCACACACATTGTGGGTACAGTAGCTCATTCACCTGAATAGACTTCTATACCAATGAAAAATGCAGGGAAATAAGTCCCCAGCCCTTTTTTTAAAAATGCATTGCACGGAACTGCATTGTCTACTGACACCAATGCTGGGAGTTATTATTGCGTCCAGTTGCACTGATGCTGGGGATTATTATTGCGTCCAATGACACCATTGCTGGGGGTTATTATTGTGTCCACCTACACCAATATTGGGGGTTATTATTGCGTCCACTGACAATAATATTGGGGATTATTATTGCATTCACTGACACCAATGCTGGGGGTTATTGTTGCACTCACTGTCAACAAGTGTACATTATGATACCTAGCACCAAATATAGCAGCGCCAAAATTTTTTGTACCAAAACCAGACAATGCAGGTTAATTTAGGAGTCTGTAGATAAAAACAAACTGTGCAATTTTAACCAAATTTGAATGATGCACTTGCTATAGATGCAGACTATTTACATACAGTACCTCATAAAGCCTGACTAAAAAAAACTACCAGAGATTGCATCACTCTGTGCTGCCTTATTGCTAGAATAATGCTAAGACACACCCAGCTGTTACTGTTCACATCCATCATTACAGGAGTGAGCTTTCAAACATTGAGCTTAGAGCTACTGCATTAGGGGAGATGTGTTAGCAATGTCTTAGCAACAAGGCAGGATGGGTACATGAAATCTCTAGGAGCTTTTCAGTCAGGCTTCATGAGGGATGTAAATGGCCTACATCTATCGCAGGGTCAAGTCCTGGGAAAAAAAGTGTGGGAACTCACCCAAGATTCCCCCCCCTTCCCACTTTAAATGTGCGTGTGTGTGTGTGTATATATAATACATACTCCTTTTAAACAAATAAAGTGAAACATTTATTGTAAAGTGCCAGTTTAAGAGGACACCTCCAAAATTCACATGCATTAAACAAATAAATATAGAACAGATGTAACAAAATAATTTAACCTGTATTCTAACTATACTAACAAAAAAAACCACGCTGTGTGATAATGGTTCCCTCGCAGGGAATTTCTAAAACAAGTTGCAATGACTGGGAGCCCTGCACTACGTCTCTATGCAGGGTCTTTCTGAGGTCTGGGAGCCCCTCCTGCACTATGTTTCTATGCCGGTTCTGATATGTGGGGCCCCTCCTGCCCCAAGGCTTCTGCACACACGTGTTGGTCTGTGCAGAGGAGTGAGACCAGGAGTGCTGAGTGTGCCTGCCTGGGGCCCCTCTCCTCAGGCTGCCTGTATTGATTGTGCAAAGTGGGGCCCAGGCCCCGAGCCCGCTCGCTCCTCAGTGCCAATCATATGCAGCCTGATCAGTGCCCATCGATGCAGCTTTGACATTGCCCATAAAATGCAGCCTGATCAGTGCCCATCAAATGCAGCCTGATCAGTGCCCAGCAATGCAGACTGATCAGTGCCCAGCAATGCAGCCTGACCTGTGTTCAGCAATGCAGCCTGATCAGTGCCCAGCAATGCAGCCTGATCGGTGCCCAGCAATGCAGCCTGATCGGTGCCCAGCAATCCAGCCTGATTGGTGCCAAGCACTCCAGCCTGAACGGTGCCAAGCAATCAAGCCTGATTGGTGCCCAGCAATGCAGCCTGACCTGTGTCCAGCAATGCAGCCTGACTTATGCCCAGCAATGCAGCCTGACTGGTGCCCAGCAATGCAGCCTGACTGGTGCCCAGCAATGCAGCCTGATTGGTTCCCAGCAATGCAGCCTGACTGGTGCCCAGCAATGCAGCCTGATTGGTGCCCAGCAATGCAGCCTGATTGGTGCCCAGCAGTGCAGCCTGATTTGTGGCCAGCAGTGCAGCCTGATTGGTGTCCAGCAATGCAGCCTTATTTGTGCCCAGCAGTACAGCCTGATTGGTGCCCAGCAATGCAGCCTGACCTGTGTCTGGATCTGTGCCCATTCTCCTATCCCTGACACATCCTCCTCCTCCTCCAGCGGCCTGGCTCCTATAAATCACATTGCACTGATTCAATCTACCATTGGATCAGTGTTCTACCTATCACTAGAGCCAGGACTTGTTACAGCGGCTGCTGGAGGAGGAGGTGGAGGACCGAGGGAGAGGAAGACGGGCCCATTAATCCAGCCTTGCCAGTTCCCATCACATGCAGCCTGATCAGTGCCCAGCAATGCAGACTGATCAGTACCCAGCAATGCAGCCTGACCTGTGTTCAGCAATGCAGCCTG
The DNA here is from genome assembly GCA_037952925.1 of Lithobates clamitans. Lineage (NCBI taxonomy): Eukaryota > Metazoa > Chordata > Amphibia > Anura > Ranidae > Lithobates > Lithobates clamitans. Next base: position 6,507,871 of record JBBGZY010000573.1, on the reverse strand, counting down.
ATTGGTGCCCAGCAGTGCAGCCTGATCAGTGCCCAGCAATGCAGCCTGATCGGTGCCCAGCAATCCAGCCTGATTGGTGCTCAGCACTCCAGCCTGATCAGTGCTAAGCAATCCAGCCTGATCGGTGCCCAGCAATGCAGCCTGACCTGTGTCCAGCAATGCAGCCTGACCTGTGTCCAGCAATGCAGCCTGACTGGTGCCCAGCAATGCAGCCTGATTGGTGCCCAGCAATGCAGCCTGATTGGTGCCCAGCAATGCAGCCTGATTGGTGCCCAGCAATGCAGCCTGACTGGTGCCCAGCAATGCAGCCTGATTGGTGCCCTGCAATGCAGCCTGACTGGTGCCCAGCAATGCAGCCTAAATGGTGCCCAGCAATGCAGCCTGACTGGTGCCCAGCAATGCAGCCTGACTGGTGCCCAGCAATGCAGCCTGACTGGTGCCCAGCAATGCAGCCTGATTGGTGCCCAGCAATTCAGCCTGATTGGTGCCCAGCAATGCAACCTTGTTTGTGCCCAGCAGTACAACCTGATTGGTGCCCAGCAATGCAGCCTGACCTGTGTCTGGATCTGTGCCTATTCTCCTGTCCCTAAGACATCCTCCTCCTCCTCCAGCGGCCTGGCTCCTATAAATCACATTGCACAGATTCAATTTACCATTGGATCAGTGTTCCACCTATCACTAGAGCCAGGACTTGTTACAGCGGCTGCTGGAGGAGGAGGAGGTGGAGGACCGAGGGAGAGGAAGACGGCACGCAGGGATGACATCCCCCCACACACTCATGTGTGGCACCCCGCTTGCATGGACGACCTCTCCTTCCCGCACACCCACACTGCCTGCCTCCATTTCCATGATTGAGGCCAGTGCTGCAGGATGCGGCTGCTAACGGGGAACGACGTTCCTGCTGTGGCAAAAGTACGGGAACGTCAATCCCATGCGTTCCCGCAGGACTCGAGCCCTAATCTATAGCAGTAGCATTATTGAACTCTGGTTAAAACTGCAGAGTTTGTTTTTATCTACAGACCTGCATAGGCAGTTTTTGGTAAAGGTAAACTATGCCTTTAAGGCTTTCTTCCATAAATTCTAAGGTGTGTGACAGGTTTACTTAAAATCTAAGAATAGTTACAATGTAAAAATACTTCTTTGACTACCTTTGCACCATCAAGCATTAGTCATTATAAGAATAAACAGCCAAAAGTTTCCAAAAAATAAACAGATGGTTTGCTCACTCTGTCTTTCTTTCCAGCGCTCCACTAACCAACTGTCATGAATTATATCATCACACAACTAGCAGACAGAAGCCACCCAAAACCTTCTGTATGCTACACTATCAAATGTATAATTACACCAATCATCCGAGTACAGACAGGTCCTCTGCCCTATGGCTTTTTCTCCAGTATTTTACTAACATACATTCACAGGCGACTAATTTCATTGTGGCATAGATTCAACAAGGTGTTGGAAACATTCCTCAGAGATTTTGGTCCATATTGACACGATAGCATCACGCATTTGCTGCAGATTTGTCGGCTGCACATCCTTGATGTAAATCTCCTTTCCCACCACATCCCAAAGGTGCTCTACTGGATTGAGATCTGGTGACTGTGGAGGCCATTGGAGTCCAGTGAACTCATTGTTATGTTCAAGAAACCAATGGTAAGATGATTTGAGCTTTGTGACATGGTGCATTATCCTGCTGGAAGTTGCCATCAGAAGATATACTGTAGTCATAAAGGGATGGACATGGTCAGGAGCAATACTCAGGTAGGCTGTGGCATTTAAATGATGCTCAGTTGGTACTAACAGGCCCAAATTGTGCCAAGAAAATATCCCCCACACCATTACACCACCACCAGCCTGAACCATTGATACAAGACAGGATGGATCCATGCTTTCATGTTGTTTAAGTCAAATTCTGACCCTACCATCTGAATGTCGCAGCTGAAATCAAGACTCATAAGATACAGCAACGTTTTTCCAATCTCCTATTGTGCAATTTTGGTGAGCCTGTGCGAATTGTAGCCTCAGTTTCCTGTTCTTAGCTGACAAAAGTGGCACCTGGTGTGGCCTTTTACTGCTGTAGCCCATCTGCTTTAAGGTTTGATGTGTTGTGTGTTCAGAGATGGTATTCTGCATACCTTGGCTGTAACAAGTAGTCATTTGAGTTACTATTGCCTTTCTATCATCTTGAACCAGTCTGCCCATTCTCTGCCCTCTGATATCAACAAGGCATTTTGGTTCACACAACTGCTGCTCACTGGATATTTTCTCTTTTTCCATTCTCTGTAAACCATAGAGATGGTTGTACGTGAAAATCCCAGTAGATCAGAAGTTTTAGAAATTTTATAGACCAGTCTGTACCATGCCACATTCAGAGTCACTTAACCACTTGCCATCTGGCTCTATTCTGGCAGTCCTCTCCTACATGTAAAAATCCAAATTTTTTTTTTAGAAAATGATTCAGAACCCCCATTACATTATATATGTTTTTTAGCAGAGATCCTAGGGAATAAAATGGCAGTCGCTGCAACTTTTTATGTCACACGGTACTTGCGCAGCGATTTTTTAAATGCATTTTTTTGGGGAAAAAAACAGGTTCATGAATTTAAAAAAAAAAAAAAAACAGTAAAGTTAGCCCAATTTTTTTGTATCATGTGAAAGATGATGTTACGCCAAGTAAATAGATACCTAACATGTCACGCTTTAAAATTGCACACACTCGTGGAATGGCACCAAATTTTGCAACCTAAAAATCTCCATAGGCGACGCTTTAACATTTTTTACAGGTTACCTGTTTAGAGTTACAGAGGAGGTCTTGGGCAAGAATTGTTGCTCTCGCTCTAACATTCGCAGTGATACCTCAGCTGTTTTCATATGTGGCATGATGTAAATATGCGTTCACTTCTATGTGTGTGAGCACGTGGGGACGGGGGCGCTTTCAAATACTTTTTTTTTTTATTGTTTATTTTATTTGAATGTTTTAATTTTTACACTTTCCCTTTGAATCTTTTTTTTATCACTTTTATTCCTATTACAAGGAATGTAAACATCCCCTGTAATAGGAATAGTGCATGACGGGTCCTCTTTATGGAGAGACATCTCTCCTCTAGGCAGGAAAGACCAAGATCAAAACAAACAAAAAAAAAGAAAAAACGATCTCGGCCTTCCAACCAAGTCCCTGGCAATGTTTACTTCCGCGGGGCCGGACGTGACATCATAACGTCATGCCTGAGCCTCCGAAGGTCATAGAGACTGCCGGGGACTGGTCACTGGAAATCTCTATGCTCAACTAGCCGGTGGATTCCTTCTTCGGCTCGCCGATCGCACGGGGCTGGTGGGTGGCGGGAGGGGACAGCTGAATAGCCGCTATGATTGTTTTACGTTGCAGGGAATCACCGGCAGAAAATAATGATACCTGGATAATGCCCGTAGCTGCAGGCATCATTCAGATAACCCCACTCAAAGCCCAGGACGTCATATGACGTACCTTGGGCGGCAAGTGGTTAAATTCCCTCTCTTCCCCATTCTGATGCACGGTTTAAACTTCAGCAAGTCATCTTCACCACATCTAGATGCCTAAATGCATCAAGTTGCTGCCATGCGATTGGCTGATTAGCAATTTGTGTTACAAAGCGATTGATTGAACAGGTGTACCTAATAAAGTGGCCCGGTGAGTGTATATACCTAATAGACAACACAAAGACAACACCACCAGTCCCATCTAACTACCAAATGTATACTCATAAGGCCCCTTTCACACGATCGGACCGTTCAGGTCCGCCTGTCAGTTTTGACGGCGGACCTGAACGGGCGATCCATGTTAGCCTATGGAGTGTCGGATGTCAGCGGAGACATGTCCGCTGACATCCGACCCCGTCCGATCCGCTGGAGAGCAGACGGATGGCTCTATGTCCAGGTCCGTCGCTGGTCTATCGGATCGGGTGAGATCTGACGAAAACGGACACGCTGTCCGTTTTCGTCCGATCCCTCCATAGGCGGCAGCGGCGCCTGACAAGCCCCTCCCCGCTCAGTGAGCAGAGAGGGACCTGTCATCCGCCGGCTCAGCGGAGATCAGCGGACAGATCTCCCGCTGAGCCGGCGGACCAAGGCGGGCTCCGTAGAAACGGAGTCCGCCTCGTCTGAAAGAGGCCTAACACTCCACTATAGCAGATGTCATCTCCCCAACCCATTAAAAAGTGAACTAGCAGTAGTATGTTCAAATTTTGTGTTACTGTGTACCAATTCTAAAGGGGCATAAAAACATTACAAATGATATATTACTAACATTCTTTCATTAATAATCTCCATTAATCAGATTATATTATTGATTTATTAAATCTTACAACTAGTTTATGTATGATTAGCCTTACATTGAATATGTTTGCCACTTAAAGGCATAGTTTACCTTTACCAAAAAACTGCTTATGCAGATAAGGGACGTTAGTGGATAAAAACAAGCATTGACCAAAATTGAATAATAGCCTTGCTATAGGTGTAGGCCATTTACATACATCATAAATGCTAAGTGGAAAACTCCCAGGACGTTGCTAAGGACCTTCACAATCACAGGAGTGTCCTCTTTCTCTGATTCAATCTCTCTTATATATGCCTTTTCTCCCCTGATGCAGTAGCTCTGGGTTCACGTTTGAGAGCTCACTCCTATGATGGTGAAGGTGAACAGTAACAGCTGGATCTGTCTTAGCAACATCCTGGGAGTTTTCCAGTCAGGCTTCGCAAGGTACATAAATGGCCTATGCCCTATAGCAAGGGCATTATTCAACTTTAATCAAAGCTTCACAGTTTGTTTTAATCTACAGACACTCCTTTCTACATGGGCAGTTTCTTGGTAAAGGTGAACGAACCCTTTAAGCCCTTTACTGTCCAGCATACATATACATATATATATATATATATATATATATATATATATATATATATATATATATATATATATATATATATATATATATATATATATATATACTATTCATCCTGGACGGAAAGCAGTTAGACCAGGATCCTGCTATTATTTTGTACAGTTGGCAACCTGGTTTCATGTAAAAGTGATTGAGGGGCTTTGCAGCCACCCGATCATTTTTACAGGGCTCAGAAGTGGGCCCGCCTACCACTGCCACCTGCCATCATTCCCAAACTCTCCCATTCCGCAGAGGAGCCCAGGACCACTGTTAGGCCGCTATACGAGCGGGTTTAACCCTTTTTTGGCCGCCAGCGGGGGTTAAAACCACACCGCTAGCGGCCATATACAGCCGCAAAAACGACGGTAAAACAGCGCTAAAAATATCGCTGTTTTACCCCCGACGCCCTCACTGCCCCAGTGTGAAAGGGGCCTTAAGGTTGACTGCCCACAGAGGAGATGGAGGAAAATCCATTTCCTGAGCTCCTCTGTGATGAATGAAGCCATAAGCCGGGGGTGTCCAAACTTTTTTCAAAGAGGGCCAGATTTCATGAAGTGAACATGGCTGAGGGCCAACCATTTTGCCTGACGTTCGTCGAACCATTAAAATGAAATGCAAATTAAATATTTTATGCAAACTTTATTGCAAACTGCATACTTTTTTATTTCGTCACATGGATAACAAATCTAAACAGGTGTTAAATCACTCTGCCTTTCATATCTGAAGGCCAGATGAAAACAAATCCAGGAAGCTGAAATATATGTCAGGAACATTGTACAGTACATTACATATTATAATAAAGGTTGTCAATTTTTAAGTTTAAAAAATTTGAACAGAAACATAACAAGTATACATCTTGTGTCCAAATATATTCATAACTGATTTAGACCAACTAAAATTAACTGAGATTTTACAATATATTCATCTCAATTGAAAAAAAAAAAACTTGCCTGCACTAATGTGAAGGGTGAAACTGGGATCTGGACTGCAGAACATAGGCTAGGTCTGGGTCAAAGGCAGTGGTTTTGATGCGCAAAATGTTCCACAGGTGAGAGTCACTTAGTCTTGTCCTCACGCGGTTCTTGTTAAAGTTCATAGCAGAGAATGTCTTCTCACACATATATGTTGAGCCAAACAAGCTCAGCATTTTCTTAGCCAATGTTCGAATCTCTTGAAACCGGCTCTTATCCAGTTGGCGGTAAAAGTTCACAAGAGAGAGCTGTTGATGATGACTGCGTAACTCACTGTCACAATGCAGCTCAATGAGCTCGAGCTGCAGCTGATGTGGAGCATTATCGGGGTCAACAGAGAATGGAGAGGAGAAAAGGCTTATCTCGTTTTCAATAGCTGCAAAATCCTGAAAGCGCCGTTTAAACTCCCCAGCCAGAGATGTGATGTCTGCTGCATACTTGCTCATTTGTGCACTGATATTGTCCAGTGGAAAACTGTTCATTATTTCCTGCAACACTGAAAAATGTATAGTGTTGGGCTGTTTGTGACAACTGCCTTATGAAAAGTTGCAGCTTCGTTCCAAAGGCTTTGAGGTGTGAATAAAGCTGGTTCACCGCTGCATCTTTCCCCTGAAGACTCATGTTCAGTACATTCAGATTCTTTGTTATGTCAACTAGAAACCCCAAATCAGCCAGCCAAATCGGATCACATAGTTCTTGCATCGGTTGTCCCTTTGTTTCCAAGAATTCTCTGATTTCCTTTCTGAGAGTGTAGAAACGCTGCAGTGCAGACCCCCGACTGAGCCATCTTATATCGTTGTGATATAAAACATCTTCATATTCAGCCTGGATGTCCAGTAGAAACTGTTTAAACAGGCGGTGGCACAGGGCTTTAGAGCGAATAAAATTAATAGTCTTCACCACCGGTTTCATAACATGGTCAAATTTGAGATGTTTAGCACAGAGAACTTGTTGATGAATGATACAATGGAGTTTAATAGCTTTGCCTCCTTCTTCGATCACCTTGTTACAGATTAGGGTTGCTAATCCACTTCGTACACCAGCCATGGCAGGTGCCCCATCAGTAATAATCCCAGTAAGTTTGTTCCATGGCAGTTTCATGTCGTCTATGGCAGAACTAACAGAAACTAATAAATCTTTTCCTCTTGTTTGGTCCGTAAGGCTCTGGAGGTCAAGTAGCTCTTCAGTTACATTCATTTCATCGTCCACCCCTCTCATAAAAATCAGCAACTGAGCCGTGTCAGATAGGTCTGTGCTTTCATCACAGGCTATTGAAAAGAAGTCAAAATCCACTCCTTTGGATGTCAACTGTCTCTTAATATCTGATGAAATCTCTTCAATTCTCAGTGCAACAGTGTTACGAGCCAGGCAAATGTTGGCAAACTCTTGCTTCTTCTCATGACAGATATTCTCAACCATTTTCATAACGCATTCTTTGATAAAGTAACCCTCAGCAAAAGATTTGCAATTTTTAGCAATTAACGTTGCCACCTCATAGCTTGCCTTTGTGGCATTTTCATTTGACTCAAGGGCTCTTGTGAAAAATCGCTGTTGCGACATTAAAACAGCTTCAACTTTTCACTGCGGTCGTGCCCTGTTAGCTTGTCGTATGTGCAATGTCACGACTGGTAGTGTCTCTTGACATTAAATTCCTTGTAAACGGCCACAGTCTCTTGGCATATCAGACAAACAATGGCGTCCCTAGGGGGGGGGCAGAGGGGGCCCTGACCCCCCCAATATTATGCTGTGCCCCACCATGTGCCCCCCCGAATTTAAAAAAAAACATTTTTTTTTTTTACAAAAAAGGCAATGTCTAAGAGGGAGAGCATCCCCAGTCAGGTCATGCGGGTGATTCCTCCCCCCTCCCTCTGCTTGCTGACACTGCATAACGCGAGCACTCACACAACCATGGCCGCCCGATCTGCTCCTTCCCCTGCATCCTCATTGGCAGGGAGAAGAGCGAGTTGCAGGAAGGACTCCACCAGGACTCTCAGTTACTGAAAAAACAGACTGATTTCTCCCGTCCTTAGGACAGGAGAACCAGCCTGTAAATTCCAAGAGATGCCAGACCAGCGCTGTCAATAGCAGGGGCAGGACAGCAAGAGGAGGCTGGGGAACCCCACAGTGGCAGAACACCAGGGCCCGGTGGCAAGACAACCTTTGCAACCCTGATAGTTCTCCCACTGCTTTGGACCCTTATATTTTCTTGGTATGCTGGTGACATATATCTCTTGTTTTCTGCCACCCTGGGGGACCCCAATACAGTAGGAAGGGAGCTCACTGCAGAACATGTGAAAGGGCCGTTGTGGGATCATAGTAAAGGGCCCCAGGATATAGATATATGTATGTATATATAAAATTGCATTTTATAGTTGCCCCCCTACTTTTGTCCCTGTCCCCCCATGTGCCCCCCCTAAATATGAAAGCTGGAGACGCCACTGCAGACAAACACAGTGATTCCGTATTTCAGTGAAGAAATATTCCACTTTCCACCTGTCCTGGAAGCGGCGGCCCTCACTGTCAACTTTCCTTCTCTTGTTTACAGTCACCATTTTAGAAATTGCCAGAGGTTTTGGTCTAAGTGTGTTCGTCCGATACACTAATACACTGCCCAACAAGAATTCTCCTACCTTTTGTGGCTGTGTGTGGTGAAGAGTCTGAGGATGAGTTATTTGGATATATATATTTCCTCTTCTTTATCCTCTGAGAAATCTGGCCTTTATCACTTTTGTGGCCCCCAGGCTCTGATCAGGGAAAGGATGAGCTATTTTTTTTTGGTCTATCTGGGCCCTTGTAATTTGCCCTTATCTCTTCTGTGGCCCCAGGCTCCGATCAGGGCAAGGATGAGCTGTTTTTTTATATTTTTCTCTGGCCCCCACAAGGATGAGCTGTTTTTTTATATTTTTCTCTGGCCCTCACAAGGATGAGCTGTTTTTTTATATTTTTCTCTGGCCCCCACAAGGATGAGCTTTTTTTATATTTTTCTCTGGCCCCCACAAGGATGAGCTCGGTTTTTTAAAATATATTATAAATACTCTCTTTATATAACTTAGAACGGTACTTATCTAATCCCCTGAGAAATCCCTGAGCGCCTCTCACTGACACTCACAGGGATGACGTCGGGCGTGTTCACAAGTCAGTGTGCCCGAGCCCGCTAGGATGCTGACAGCGTGCAGCGCCGCAGCCAATCACCGCCGCCAATCACAGGCACTGAGTCACTGAGAGCTCTGCAGCGGTGGAAATGACTTAGTGTCTGTTATTGGCCGCTGAGCGCTGTCATCTTCCCAACGGCCAGCAACACACCCCAGCTTATCAGTGAGAGGCGCTCATGATTTCTCAGGGGATAAGAAAAAATATATATATTTTTAAAAAACGGGCTCATCCATAGCCTGTGGGGGCCACAATAGTGATAAAAGCAAACTGCAAGTGGGGGGCCGCATAAAACCGGGTCGCGGGCCGCAAATGGCCTGCAGGCCGGACTTTGGACATGTCTGCCATAAGCAATGAGGATTTTATCACTTCTGATTGTAGTGCTGTGTTTACATGCTTAGTACAGCCAGGGAAGCAGCTGATCAAACAGATCTTTGTTTCCTTAGCTGTCTTAGAGGGCAAAGGAGGGATCAGGGGTCTAAAGAGTAACTGTCCAAAGTTAATGCAAAGGGTATTGTTCACCTCTTGTGAAAGCAATGAATTTGAGTGGGATAAAAAATAAAAAAAGTGTATAAAAAATAAATTTAAATAAAAAAAATGAAGGAAAATGCCCCCAACCCCTCGTGCTCACACACAAATGCAATAGCGCATGTAGTGAGAACAATAATTCTGGTGCCAGAGCTCAAGTTTAACTGGTAACACGTAAAGGCTTTTAAAGTGTTGCCTATGGATAAGTTCCATGTGCAGTTTTAAATCTTGACATGTTTGCTATCTATTTAATTGACACAACATCACCTTCTATACTTTAAGAGAAAATTGGGTATTAAATGAATTTAGTGTGCACAAACACAAAATAAGTGTATTTTTTCCTGATATCTTGCATCTGCTGAATGGCTGCGCAAATATAGTGCGACATAAAAAAATTGTCAGGACCATTTTATTCTCCAGGGTCTCTGCTCCCAGAACATAATATACAGGGGTTCAAACTAATTTTCTAAATGGTCCGGACAGCAAGTGGTAAAGTTGCGCTCCTGCCCAGTCCCTTTAAATGGTTCTTTACAAGGGTTCAGAGCACTGCCAGATCATGTTATCACTTTGATTGCCTGTCAGTTCTTGGCCTTCCCGGAGCAGAGAGCAGTGACTATCAAGTGTGCCCTGGTAGTTCATTGAGAACTACAAGCCGACAACCGCAAAGGCTGGTGGTACATGTAGTTATCACATTCACAGGGATCTTGACAGCAGGTGGGGGGTCCTTGGATCTTGTGAGTACAGACACTGCAAGATCTTGGGGACCTTGTGCTCTAGCTACCCCTCCGGTGCCTTGTTATAGTCAGCCGTTGGTCTATTAAAGCGGGCACCAGCTGGTATTCTGAAGAGCTCTGTCCAGACACTTTCCTACTTAAAGAGACTTTGCTCTAATGGCTCTTCTATTACTGTAGCTGAAGTCTACTCTACTCTACTTCATCATAACTTGTCCTGAAAGGAAAACCAAGTCCTCAGTTGTACATAGTTCTTAGCTTTGGAGTATTCCACCACATCCCTCATCCCTTTCCAAGCTCTCCAAAAATAAAAACAAAAAAAACAACATCCCCTATACTGGTCCTTGGTGAAAGAGTGAATGAGCCTGTTGTGTAAGTAGCTGTGGGGCAGAAATTGGGAAGACCTGGACAGTAATCCTTGCTTCTCCTACGGGAGTAGCGATACACTAAAAATGTATATTTTACTGATTCCACGCTTGATTATGGAGAATATCCACAGATATATCTCCTCTGTGCTGCACTATTCAATTAATCAACTAAACATGTCTGTCACACCATCACCAAATGGATTTCTCAAAAACTTCAACAGCCAATAGACATGTTGCCTATTCTACTACCATACCCAGCGCTCAAGATTCTCCTGTAAAAAAGTTGCTTTATCACTTGAATATGAAGTAGAATAATTCCTTGAACACAGTCAAATGCACATTTTCATTTGTGCAAAGCCTTGTCCACATTTTTCTCCCTCACATCACCAAATGGATGTTCTTGTTGTTCAATTATATAATCGCATCTGTTTTCAAGCATGTTGTTTGTTTCATGACATCACACAACCATGAACCAGATGAAGAAACAAAAATATAATACAATTCTATGAATACATCTGGAATAAAGATCCATCACTGTGGATTTTATGTCATGCGTATTTCCTAAATTACGCAACATAGATGAACTTTCTCTAAGACAGTATAAACAATAACTCTTCTATATCTTTTAAACAAAAAACATTCCTTTTTTGGCTTTTAATGAATGAGCTATTTAAATCCAAGCCAAATACAGTTGTCTCAATTTTGTTAAGCTGGGAGCTAATACACATTAGCTAATCCCCTAAAGCAAAAGAACAAAATAATTAATAATTGCATTTGAAAATCCAGGCAGTTCCATACATACTTATAAGTTTCCTGTTTATAGCTGAACTCTGATCAGCTGTAACAAAACGCCATTACAGTGTTCCTCTCCCATATATAAAGGACTTAACTAATGTTCATTTAGTCCAGGGGGTATGTAATATAGAAAGATGCTTATTATTACTTCTTGTTCCTGCAGGGTTCCCAGTATACAGTAGATGATCTGTCCCACAAAGCCACCCCACTTCTGGTCATGTGTCTGCCCCCTCACGTCACCAACATCATCATGAACAATGAGGGACCAGCTACCACAGCCGGTCCCTAATTGTATGTGATGACATTGAGAGCTTGCTCATATTCCAGGGCTACAATGAGAGTGAGGACCACTGCCGATTGCGAACAAACTGAGGAATAAGGTAAGTATTCTTATGCATTGCACCCCTCTAAATGAGCAGTAACTCAAAAATATATGGGGGCACCCTAATGGCATTTCTTATAGCTAATCAAAGTTCGCCTTTAAACATCCAAAGAAATTGTAATTTTGTATATCTTATACATTTTACACACTGCACAGACATACAGGTGAGGGATGCAATTTCTGTTTAAACAATTTCCTTCATAAGCTTCCTGTGTCACCACTCTACTCTCAGCTTCCTCATTGGGCAAACATCATCACTTCCTTGAGCTGACTCTTGAAACAGACATGCTAGACTTGGAAACTTTGCTAACTAGTAGGGGTGTTCATAGCAAAGATTGACTGCCGAATTACAAATCTTTTGGCAGGTAAGATAGTAGTCATATGAATTTCAGCCCACAAAGTATTTTCAAAAGATCAGTCCACCCAAAACCAGATGTGCTAGTTATTGGTATTTATTTAACAGTATGGAGAATGCAACAGGGGATGCTGGGACACGCAGAGGCAGGGTTTATTCTAGACTTGTTTTAAAAACTGTAGTGGGAGAGGCTTTCATTTAGGCAGGGCCAGTGCTACCACTAGGCAAACTAGGCGGCCGCCTAGGGTGCACTGCTGCCTAGGGCACCCAGCCACTGGATTCCCTACTCTCCGTCCCTATGTAAGTTTTCAGTGCTGTATTATAAATACCTCTGTAATAAATGTTATAACCTCCAGTGGGTGCTGCTGGGATAAAACGTGCACATCTAGGGGGATGCAGGGGATGCCTCTGCTGCATGTTACTCAGGTAGCCACTCAGTAGTTTCATTATAGAGGTGCAGCACTGGAAGACATGTCCTGATGGAATGGAAGCAAACATCCCCTGCAAGCTTCTATGGTTAGTGCTCTCTACTGCATGCTTCCTCTAGCGCCGGCTCCTGTCGCACTGATGCTCGGGCAAAGGGGGTGGATTTAGGGGCAGAGCCAGGGGCGGCAAAATGAGGTTTCACCTGGGGTGTCAAAAATCTTTGCACCAGCCCTGCATTTAGGAAACATAGGATAGTCAGATAGGGCAGGGAAGAGCTGCAGGGGCTGCTTCCGATTTTTTTTACTTTAGGATGATTTTTACAGAATGTTCTCCTGAGCTGAAAGTTGTCCTGCTCGCCCATCTTCTTTTGCTTGGGTCATTAGGCCAAACCAATTGTCATGTCAGCTAGGTGGGTAAAGGGTCTTTGGCACTAGCAAAATTAACAGGGGGTTCTGGTCAAGAGGGCAGATCATAGGCGTGCATAGGGGGTCTGCCGTGTGTGCCTTGGCACACCCTAATTCAGAGGTAGCTCCAGGAGGGTGCTTGGGTTCTCTCCCATTTCTGCGACCATCTCTGTCATTGGCAAGGTCTGCCTTTGACTTTCTACCCTGGCTGCAGTGTTTCTCTAGTGGCCCGCAAACAGCATACTGAGGCTTTCAGCCAGCGGGGCTCCCAGATGTATTTCCCCGAGCAGATGGTAGGCAGGCCAAGATTCTCCTTCATACACACTCACAGGTGGTTGCTCTAGCTAATCAAGCAGCTGAAACTGGGAAGGAGGCAGAGCAGAGATGGAAGCCTGGTAGTCCTCTACTTTCAGCCATGTGGTAAGTAGCTGATGGGGGGAGGTTTACCTTTATCACTGCAGGAATTCCCTCCAGGCTCTGTCTGTGCTGCTACAAGCCCCTACACTGCACTCAAAGAACTGGAGAACTGCTCACAGTCTTTCTTCATTTATATCACAAAAAATAGAAAACCCAGTGATGATCAAATATCACCAAAAGAAAGCTCTATTTGTGCAAAAAAAAATCTATAAATTTAATTTGGTTACAGTGTTGCATGACCGCACAATTACCAGTTGAAATAGCACCATGCTAAATAGCAAAAAATGGCCTGGTCATGAAGGGGATAAAATCTTCTGGAGCTTATGTGGTTAAAAATGTTTTAATATGTTTTATACACATATATGTGTTTGAACTTAGGGGTGCCCATCCTAATGTAATTGGCTGTGCATACCTATGGCGCAGACCCAAAGGCATTGGACCCCCCTGGTGGCTGGTTGTGGTAGTGTTCTACTTGAAGATCAGTTCCCAGGGAAGTCGTAATGTTTCAGTAAGAGATCCTCAAAGCAATGAGGTGCAGTTTAGTTACAGTTTATTTTAAAGCTGGTTAATATTACTGGCACTATTCATATGTGAATGCATATTGTTTATATTTACCATGTTGTTTTATTTAATTGTAATAGCATACAAAACTGGATGCTGTGGGTAATAAATCCAATGGCACATGATAGATCTAAATTGGAGATTTTGGTTGAAATTATTTAGCAACCTGTTAGAGAATGTTTCTGTACAGATGGCTCTTTTCAATGAATATTACAAGTGACCGTTCACTGACTTTGGACAGCTCAGAAAGAGTAAAGGGCATGTTCGTGTTAGGAGTGACCAACATAAAATATTTGCATAAACATTTCATTGGCCCTCCTTTCAGTCTGCAAACATTTGCAGAAGATTGCCTTCACTTTTTTAGGCAGAAAGGAAAAACAAGCCATAAATGAACAACATTTCCCAAACCTGCTGGAAGAGTTGCCTGTAAGCGAACAGGTTTAATCATTTCTTTATTGCGCCTGCTTTTCCCTATTTTATATCTGAGATTTCCCAAGTGGCCTCCTTTTGCTCTTCTCTTATGCTGCATACAACCCTGGGTATTTATGATCTTTCATGATTCCAATAAAAAAGCAATCATATTTTGTATTAACTATGACAACTGGTAGCTGGATGGTCCTTTACTGATCAAAGCTTCACAAACAACAAGTGTTAAAACATTTGCTTTTTCTCCCATCAAGCATAGGAACAATGCCAACACTCAACAGGGTCAAGGTTGAAAATCTTAGGCCTCTACAATGGACTGTAGCTACCCAATGTTATTTCATGCAAAGCTTTACTAAGATCTATCAGGGGCTGTATTACTAATCTTTTCAGAAATATATGTTACCTGGCTATTATGCTGATCCTCTGGCTTCAATACTTTATGTGTTGTTGACCTTTCACAAGAACGCAGATCGGGAAAGACAGAGGAATGTTCATTATTGATTAGTGATTTAATTTTTTGCTGAAAATGAGTCAACAGCACAGTCTGACAAATGTGCATTTGGATAATGAGAAATCTGCAGTAATCTCCTGTGGCAATGAGCAACCTTCAATGTTGGGCTTGGAAGGCCATTTGTGAAGTACAACTCTGATAACAGAGAGCTTCCTAGGCTGCACACTGAGACAGTGCACCCAAGTTATGTACTGTAGTATGCAATTGTTCCCCAAGAGGGGGTGCCACAGACTCAAATCTCAGTCCAGGAAGTCTCACACATCCTTCTCCAGGGATCCAATCCTCTCTGATGACTTCCTAGGATCTAGAACCTGGGCAAAATCTCTCTACTTGTCAGGACGGTTTCATTTAGGCAGCCTCGTCACACCATACCCGGTGCCCCTATCTTCCTTCAAAAATGTCCTTCAAATTATTATTATACAGGATTTATATAGCACCAACAGTTTGCACAGCGCTTTACAACATGAAGGCAGACATTACAGTTATAATACAATTTGGTACAAGAGGAATCAATCTAAGAGGGGGGGTGATACAAAAGGTAATAACTGTGGGGGATGAGCGGTTTGGTGGATATTTTGAGACCAGGTTAATGATGTACTTGGGGGCAGAGTTGTGGATGGCTATGTAAGTTGTTTTTAGTACATTCAATTTTATTTGTTGAGTGAGCGGAAGCCAGTGGAGGGATTGGCAGAGATGGGTAGCAGACACTGAGTGGTTTATAAGGTGAATAAGTCTGGCAGCAGCATTCATGATGGACTGAAGGGGAGGGGGGGTAGCCTATGTAAAGGTAATCCAATGAGGAGGGATTTGCAGTAGTCGAAGCGAGAGATAACCAGGGAGTGAATTCGAAGCTCAACACTAAGCTTAGTGGTGTCATTGGTTAAAAAGGGGTATATTCTGGAGATGTTGCAGAGGTTGAGGCAGCAATCCTCCATGGTTACTCCTAGCACCTTGGCATGTGGGGACGGACTGATAGTTGTGCCATTGATCTTGACAGAGAACTCAGGGGAAGCGGCATGTGGCGGAGGAAATATTATGAGCTTAGTTTTGAAGTTTGAGGAAGAGGCGTGACATCCAGTCATATATGTCTGTTAGTAAATCAGTGATACAGGAGGAAACTGAGGAAACAAATGCACATAGAACTGTAAAATTATACCAAAGCATAATTCTTGGCATTTCTCAGGAAATATACATTTTTCAGCTACTCCTTGCAAAGTGTTTTTTTTTTTTATTTATAACAGGATAACTACTAGTACTATTCAACAGATACAACTAAAGTGACAGCTTGTCTGTAAGTCACTCTTGCAGCCATAGTGATGCAAACAATGTATTGCCTCTGCTTACTACATTCATCCAGGAGTTGCAGTCTTGAAAATGCAGTATATGGGCAAAAAAAGAAGCAATAAAAGCATGAGTATGAGCATATTTTGGCAGAGGAGGTTGTTGGCTAGCTAAGACCTTTCAACAATCAATGCTTCGTGCTTAGAGACAGCATGTAACATCTGGCCTGAAGTGGATCACTGCACACTTAACCTCTTTATGGGTTGCTGGAGGGAGGACCCCTCAATTGCCAAACTGCCTCAGAAACATTTTAAAGTATATAAGACCCAAAAAGAAAAATGTAATAAGAGTGCAGCTTACCAGCCCTTGATGTGTTGGTTACATTAGTATTTTCACCTAGGGATCCTGCCAATAAAACACCTCCTGTCCTAAGGCGACAGCTCTCAATTAATAAATTCAGACAGCCATTAGAAATCTAAGCCTACCTGACAGGTCCCTTATACCTCATCTAGACAGCCCCCCAATCCCCCTTCCCTCGAAAGCTGCAAGAGAAGAGAAATGACAACGTGCACAAAGTGCCATAGCAAATTGTGAGTGAGGCAAAATTACAATGCAGGGATCAAAAGAATGTAATGTACAGAATGCAGGGGTCAGGTGTATTTAATGTAGAGTGCTGCAGTCAAGTGTATGTAACATACAGAGGGTAGGGTCAGATGTGTGTAATGTACAGTGTGCTGGGGTCAGGAATGTGTTATGTACAGGATGTACATCCGACCTCTACACCCTGTACATAACACATTCATGATGCAGGGGTTAGGTATATGTATTGTACATGGCACAGGAATCAGATGTGTGTATGTGTGATAAATACTGCCAATGTAAGGAGATCTGGTGGGGGGAAGCTGTGTGGGCCACATGTAAGGAGATTTGCTTGTATCCCCCTATCAGCAGTTCTCATCTCCAACAATAATAACCCGCACTATCATTCTGTACCATTATCCATGCTCTCAAACTCACAAGGCAGCGCCTCAAAAAATAACCAGCCTTTAACTCCCTAATCTTCCTCCTTAGAGTCTGTGAATTAGCATATGGCAGAGAGGGGACATCTCTTGCCATATGCCAGTGCACAGAGAGCACAGAGAAGCTGTACCCTAGCACAAGCACCGCTGGGCCATCTACTGACCCAATGGGGCCCGAGCCTACCGAAGGGCTGACTGTAACCCCCTAGCGGTGGCCTTGAATACATTGGATCTATGGAACAGTAGTGTTGATACTCTAGGGCAGTGTTTCTCAACTCCAGTCCTCAAGGCGCACCAACAGGTCATGTTTTCAGGATTTCCACTATTTTGCACATGTGATTTGATCAGTTTCACTGCCTTAGTAATTACCACAGCTGTTTCATCTGAGGGAAATCCTAAAAACATGACCTGTTGGTGCGCCTCGAGGACTGGAGTTGAGAAACACTGCTCTAGGGCAGTGTTTCTCAACCTTTTTTCAGTCAAGACACCCTTTAAAATGATGCACAATCTTGATGCACCCTATTCTAAAATGTAAAAGAAACGGATAATTTTACATATGCCAGTGGCATTGACACAGATAGGACACCCAACATTAGAGATAATTTATTTTATACACCTTTGCACACTAGTACTGACTAGTATTCCAGTGTTTCTCTTCTCTCTCAGTTTTCCTCACTCATTCAGCTAATGTGACCCCGGTGCAGATGGAGAAGGGCGAACAAGGACCTCCTCAGGTGTTTAATGTCTTCCTTATCAATTTAGGACATCATCATTTATTAGAATCCCAACAGCTGGCTCACATGGTGCCCAAGGTTGTAATGCTGCACAAATTAAAACCTGTGCACTTTGCCAAGGCCCCCCTGAAGAGCCCAGAAGGCACACTGGTTGAAATAGGCTGCCGTAGGGAACTATCCTTATCTGGACTGAAACAACTCCACCCTCCTCATCTCCATTAAATAGAGGTAAGCTTATTTGTAGTTCACGGACGATAACTAGAAAAGCAGGTAATGCTATTGAGATTTCAGTTCTGTACACAAGAAATTACAAGGACAAAAAATTTCGGACAGAACCATAGGTGTGCGAAGCTTATTGCATTAGGGTGTGCACCCCAAAGCTCAAACACTAATGCCTTTCTCTGCAGCCTCAGCTGCACAGGGCAGTGAATAAATAAGAAGTGCTCTGTGCTGAGTGGCTTCCTGTTCATTCACCAACTGAAGCACAGTATGCTTCAGTTATGAATGGACACAGCAAGCGAGTGTGTTCACGTTGTTCATTTAGAAAAGGGGCCATTTAATTACATATTTACTAGCCCCCGCCCCAGTTCTCCATCTCCTGAACATCCCCTGCAGCAGTTGGGGGGGGTGGTGGGGGGAGAGGAGAGGAGGGAAGCTAGCAGCACTGCGGAGCAGGGAAGGGGGGCGGGGGTGGGGGCAGTAGGGGGAATCCGCATCGCACACCTGGCACACCCCCTGTGCACGCCTATGGACAGAACCATCAGATATTTTTCTGTACTTGCAAAAAATGTACTAAAAAAAAAAAAAAAAAAAAAAGAAATGCAGCTACCACATCCAAGGATTGGTAGGCTGAAATGTATTACAATTAACCCCTTGATCGCCCCCCTAGTGTTTAACCACTTCAGCCCCGGAGGGATTTACCCCCTTTCTGACCAGAGCATTGTTTGGGATTCGGCACTGCGTCGCTTTAGCTGACAATTGTGTGGTCGTGCGATGTTGTACCCAAACAAAATTGACGTCCTTTTTTCCCCACAAATAAAGCTTTCTTTTGGTGTTATTTGATCACCTCTGCGTTTTTCTATTTTTTGCGCTATAAACAAAAAAAGACTGACAATTTTGAAAAAAAAAGCACTATTTTTTACTTTTTGCTATAATAATTATCACAAAAAATATATATAAAAAAACACATTTCTTCCTCAGTATAGGCTGATATGTATTCTTCTACATATTTTTGGTAAAAAAAATCACAATAAGCGTATATTGATTGGTTTGCGCAAAAGTTATAGCGTCTACAAAATAGGGGATAGATTTATGGCATTTTTATTATTATTTTTTTTTTTTACTAATAATGGCAGCGATCTGCGATTTTTATAGGGACTGCGACATCATGGCGGACAAATCGGACACTTTTGACACTATTTTGGGACCATTGACATTTATACAGCGATCAGAGCTACAAATAGCCACAATTACTGTAAAAATGACACTGGCAGGGAAGGGGTTAAACACTAGGGGCGATCAACTGGTTAAGTGTGTTCCCTGGATGTGTTCTAACTGTAGGGGGATGGGCTCACTACAACATGACAGAGATTACTGCTCCCGATGCTAGGCAGAACAAGGAAATGCCTCTTCTCGCCACAATCATAGGCCCCCGGCGAACATCGTGGACCCCCCGGCACGCTCCTGTGGGGCGGCAAATTTAAAGGGACGTATGGGTACATCCTTTTGCCTGCCTGTGCCATTCTACCGACAAAAATCGGCGTGCAGCGGTTGGCAAGTGGTTAATCCCTTCTCTATCAGTGGCATATACACAAAAATCAGTGGCTATTTTTAGCTCTGATCTCTGTATAAATGTCAGTGGTCTCAAAATAGTGTCAAAAGTGTCTGATCTGTCCGCCGCAATGTCGCAGTCCCGACAATCACCACCATTACTGCTAAAAAAAAAAAAATATAATAAAAATGCCATAAATCTATCCCCTATTTTGTAGACGCTATAACTTTTGCGCAAACCAATCAATATACGCTTATTGGGAATTTTTTTTACCAAAAATATGTAGAAGAATACATATCGGCCTAAACTGAGAAAGAATGGGTTTTTTATATATTTTTGGGGGATATTTATTATAGCAAAAAGTTAAAAAAGTGCTTTTTTTTCAAAATTTTTTATTTTTTTATTTATAGCGCAAGAAATAAAAACCGCAGGGGTGATCAAATAACACCAAAAGAAAGCTCTATTTGTGAGAAAAAAGGACATCAATTTTGTTTGGGTACAACGTCGCATGACCGCGCAATTGTCAGTTAAAGTGGAGAGCCACCCTGAAAAAAAAAAATTCCACCAAAAATCCTAAAAAAATGAAAAAAAAAATTTGGGAAAAAAAATGTTTTTATACTTACCTAAAACCTTGGTGCTAGGCATTCTTCCTAATCTGCCTCTTCCTATTCCGCGGCGTGTTCTGCTCCTCGGTGAACTGTGTGTGTTCCCAGAACACCACGGGGCCATTCATAGATCGCCGCTCGCGCAGTAGGAAACTGGCAATGAAGCCACAAGGCTCCACTGCCTGTTTCCCTTACCTAGGATGATGGTGCTGGGACCCGAGAGCCAAGGGACGGGTCGGCCTCGGGCGGCCGACTTCGCGGGCACCCAGGACAGGTAAGTCTAATTATTTAAAGTCAGCAGCTACAGTGTTTGTAGCTGCTGACTTTTAAAAAAATTTTTAGCTGGCCGGAATCCCGCTTTAAATTGCCAAATCACAAAAAATGCTCTGGTCATTAAGGGGGTAAAATGTTCCGGGGCTGAAGTGATTAAAGTGGTTAGGACAGTGGAAAAATTGCAGCATGTGTGGCCAGCATTACCCTAGTGGGCAGATAACCTGATGTTCTCTGGATAGTGTGAAAAAAAGATTTCCTCTACCTGACTTGTGAAAAGTCCTTGTGTGCGCATGCCTATACCTGGGAAACAGGGTTTGTTTACAAGCCAATAAGTTTCAGCATAGCCTAGAGAATTTATAAAACATACACCAGAATGCAAAGAGATGATTTCAGAAAACACAGCTCATACATTATATATGAGCTCTGTACCAAGAATAGATAACCTGTGGGCTTCTAACTCTTACACAACGACAGCTGGAACCAGACTGCATTATATACCAGGAACGGAGGTTGCCGGCTTATTGAAGACAACCCTCCTGCTGAGGAATGAAGAGTATGTAAAAAATACATTAAACAACAAAACGTTGAAACCAACTTTTTTACATTTTTCAATATTTATGTAGCTACAGATGCCAAGAGAAAGACAGTAGTGCTGTGTGCAGAAAATAAGAATTTTACTGTTGGTCACCAGTTTAAATTAGAGCGTTGCGCATAGTTTACCCAGGTAAACTTACCATATATTAAAGCTGAACGCCAGCCTTACCTTCAATCTTGTTCAGTCGTTCAGGCTCCTCTCCAATGAAATTGCTTGCTCTCATTACACTGTATACTGTGATCTTCTCACAGCATTTATTAGATGCTGCAGCAAGACAGACAGAGCCCACCTCACTTCTTGGCTGGAGGATGTCCTCCAGGGTGTCCAACTCTTTCCCTCTCAGCTTTCCTGTTCCTGTTCCATGTCCATTCCTTAGTGCCAGTTCACACTACAGCAACTTGGTATCCGACTTGTCAGACCTCAAGTCGCCCCAAGTCGCTGGACATAAGAAATTCCATTGAAGTGAATGAGGGCTGTCTTAATGTACGCTACTGAAGTCGCCTTGACTTCAGAAAAGGTTCCTGTACTACTTCAATGCGACTTCTAGCCGACTTGTACCCATAGATTTCAATGGAAGTTGCCTCCAGGGTGGATCCTTATCTTAATTATTGTGATTTGGATCCGACATTACAGGAAGATTACCCAGGAATTCCCTGAAGTTGCTTCAAAGTTGCCTCAAAGTTGAAGTTGCCTGGCAAAGTCGTGCCGGCTTTCAAGTCGCTGTAGTGTGAATCGGCACTTACATTCATTTGATTTCAGTTCTTTCAACCACTGAGGCTTAGCATCAAATGTGGGTGTTACCAACATACAAAATAAACCTGCCAAGGAATGCCTATTCCTTCAGACTGACATACACCAATCAAGGCATTTTAATTTTTGTATAACTCCCCTCAAGGGCTATCCCGCTGCTTGCATCGGAGCTGAGGGCTCTTGAGAGGAATTCTGAAGCTGGGTGTTATGATGCCGTCAGAAAGCTATGAACAGCACACTGATGGCTCCTCCTGTGACGAACGCGGGTGTCAGATCCCTGCCCTCCTCGCTAACTCGCGACAAAGGACCGGCCAACCTCACACCACGCTGTCACTTATGTAACAATGCCACTCTCAGCTGCGCCCAGCACAAAGATTTTCCAGCTTGCAGGACCACAATCTAGGTGCGAGCAGCCTGAGAGTGATTGTCACTGGGCTAATTACACAATTAACCCTTTAACTGCCACCACCCCCGTTTAAAAGACCGAGCCGGGGGAGACTCGTAATTTTGCAATACCAATTATAATTTTAGAATAAGCGTCTGCCACACACACTGTCACCACAGACAGGTCTGCTCAGAGTCTTACTCTACAACAGTAGCGCCCTTCAAGAGGCAGGTTCGTTTATAGCTTGCATTAAGAGCTTTAGAGACAAGGTTAACACTTTTCAACATAAGGGTTTATTATGAAAAGGTCAAAGTTGATGCAAATAAAATATTTACAGAAAAAAGATGTTTCAAAAAATAAAGACAATATACAGCCACAAAGCAATAAGGTAGAATTGGGAAGGAAGGATACTTGCAATTAATGTCCGAGGGTTGATCAGAGTTCGATCGATGAGCTAGGTAATCGGTTCTCGACTTGGCAGATGTTTCTTCTTGGATGGTAAAAGGAGAACTGACCATTGTCTTGGCATCTCCTCTTTTCTGTCAAATCAAAGGGGGTGTTGACAGCGACCAGTAACCAATCATCTGATCAGCTGGTTTTAGGGGTTGGTTGCTGGGAGGTGTCTACACTCATGACCACGTCCCAGGTGATTTTGTAATACATACTCATATATCTGCATCTATAGTGTTTACAGACTCCAAATATCCATATTATTATTCAACTTGAGATTTCCTTCAAAACAAGTCTAAACATGCCATATCTATAACGTATAGCCTGCTTTGGAGGAATAAGTGGTCCCAGGGGTTTCCCATATGACCTGACATAGGGGTGTCTGGACTTGAAACGTTCCATATTATCTGAGGAAGCTAAATATGTCCAGATTATGTCTGTGCTATTACTAAGTCAGAAGTTATGAAACATGCTGAAATTTCATACTTATTCTAGTGAGGTGTATTCAGAAGACTTTACGACCTAGGCCTGTTTGGTCTCTGAATGGGGAGGGTGACAGTTTTACGACAGGCCTGAACACTGCCCTTACAACAAATGTTTTTCTACTGACTTAACCTGGTTCTGTTTTCTCTGTTGAGATAACCTTTTCTGTTGAACTTAAAAAGTTTTGAATTCCTAAGATGGGTGACGGAGGGAGTTCAGAGTTCTCTGTGAGGTTACATGGTTAGCAAAACTGTCATGGCTACTTCCACACAAGATGGCAGCTAGCTACAGCTTTTCATGTCCCGTACTTGATATCGTTACACCTCCCACCAGCCATAAGCTGCCTGCTTTGTATACAGAGGAACAGTGACCCAGTGAGGACATCCATAGGCTAAAAAAGAGATATGTCATGAAAACAGAAAGGTTTTAATAAAAACATTTATCTGCATGTTGATGAAGGGGGAGAAAGGAATGAGAAAAGGCAAAATGTAGGGAGATTAATTTTCAACCTCAAAGCGGAGTTCCACTAAGTTTACTAAAAGTCAGCAGCTGCAAAAAGTGTAGCTGCTGACTTTTAATAAACAGAAACTTACCTATCCCACGGTCAAGCAATGCGGCCGCCCGAAGCCTCCCTCCTCGCCCTCTCTGCGGTGCCGGCATTGCAAGTGTGGGCACCTGGCTGTGACAGCTTGCAGATTCACAGCCGGGTGCACACTGCAGAAGAGCAAGTCGCACTCCCAGGCAATCTTCTGGGACCTGTGATGTGTCCCAGGAGATTGCAGGGAGGGAGGGAGTGAGACGGAGTCACCTAGGCGGCCAGTAGAAGTGGGAGCTGGGTACCTGTCAAAACTGGGTATCCACTCCCCCCCCCAAAAAAAATGACATGCCAAATGTAAGGAGTGCTTAAAGCGCAAGTTCAACTTTTGGGTGGAACTCCGCTTTAAGGTGTCGCGTAACCCCTGGAGGAGCCACTGGATTGTTTGGGTCCTCCTGCCCTGCTGTAGTGATGACCTGCCCTGTATCTGGACTTAAAGGGGTTGTAAAAGTTCTTTGTTTTTTAAATAACAAACATGGTATACTTACCTCCTCTGTGCAAGGGCTTTGCACAGAGTGGCCCTGCTCCCCCTCTTCTGGGGTCCCCGAGCAGTGCTCCTGGCTCTTCCCCGCATCGAGTGCCCCCTTTGAGACACGCTTTCCAAGGAGGCACTCGTACGGGCGCGCTCCCAAATCCTGCTACTGCGTCCATTGACACAGACAGTGGGGCTCGACCCTGCCCCCCAGCTCCTGTGTCACTGGATTTGATTGACAGCAGCAGCAACCCTTAACAAAAAAAAATGCTCCTGTCCCCAGGCATAATAATATACAATACCTGGTTGATCCTGCCTGTTCCTGTGTCAGGTGTGCTGCCCATGGCTGCTGATCCATAATAACGTGGTCAGTTTACGTGCCTCGATCATCCAGCTCTTTCCGCAGCATTTTCCCCTCTCCCTGTCAGTTCTGTAGTCTGTGTGTGAGCCAATCTCCTCCCCGCCCCTCCCATCTCCTGTTATCCCTGTGTAAATATATTCCCTGCAGCTATCCCAGTGCTTGTAAAGAAACATATATTAATTATTTTGATCCTCTCTGTTTTAGGTCCCTGTTCAGTACAGTGTGCGTGTTTTCCTAAAATTAGAATGGTAAATGCCTTCTTTGCAGAGCCCTGCTGTGCAGACATGTGACCTCCCTCTGCCAGCTTGCATTAATCGGAGGGGAATCTCAGCCCCTCCCACCTTACTAACTTACATCTGGGAAGGAAAAGCAGAGGGAGGTCACATGACAGGACGGCAGGGCTCTGCAAAGAAGATCTTTAGCATTATAATTTTAGGAAAACATACACATTGTACTGAACAAGGACCTAAAACTGAGAGAATCAAAGTAATTCATACATGTGACTTTACAACCACTTATAGTAGAGGAATGTCCGAGCTGAGTGGCTTAAAGGGGCTGCTGGCAGGCACTACAAAGGTCATTTGAAAATGTGACTGATTGGTCATTTATGCACACAAGTGCCCTCTGGTGGAAACTGTGTACAATGTCTAGGCATCGGTAAAGTGATATGCTGGAGGGACAATTCCATGGCTGTAGAGTACAGTAGTTAGTGGGTGCATAAACTAAGTTTGGATTCTAGGTACACAGTCTGCTAAGGACTATTTTAAACTACTGAAACCTGCTAACTACATAGAAAAATAGTGATAGAAATATGAAAGGTGCCATTGCTGACCTCCTTCTAAAATACTATTTGCCCAGTGGTTATGCATTGGCTTCAGTAACACATTGACCCGGAACAGGTATGCAGACTTTGAAGGTTAGTGAAAAGCAGTGGCGGCCCAGCTCCTAATCCATGCCCGGCCCCTAATCTCCATGCAGGGTGCCGGATGCATGGATTCCAAAGGGTTTTTTTTTAAGCACATGATTAGAGCCTGAGGCTTCAGAAAGCCCACCCACTTATATAATAATAGGAAATTTATATTTGCTATTGTCTTCCTGATTGGCTGGGAGGTCCTGAGACCCAATTGGCCAGGGAGTCTTAGGACATACTTTCTGATCAGCTGGGAGGCTCTTCCTTTCCCCTGCTTCTCGCCGCCTTCTCGCCAACCACCTGTCTCCTGCGGCGCCATTTTCCCACCCCCCTCCAGCCGCCACTGGTGAAAAGACAAAAGTCCGTACCTACATGCTTATATCAGGTCAGGGGCTCAAAGTATTGAAGGGTAAATGTAATTGTTGTAGAGTTCAGAAATATAAATTTATTAGCCCTAGTTGGGAAGATATAGAAGTTCTGCAGTAATCAAGTAGTGTGAAACTCTCTGAATACTTGACTGCTACAGCACTTTTATGTCACAGAGACTAATAAGTCCCTGAAACTTTTTCTTGCTTACCAGTGTGCCGCTACCCCCCGCAGGAGCCACTGTTTGAATTGGGTCCTCTGTTCTTACCTTGACCTCCACAAAGACCTCTGTATCTCTAACACCTTGGGTATACCCCTCAATAAGCTCAAATTGACAACTTTTGATTATTGCCTCAGGCTCACCCTGAAATAAGACTTGAGACCTTGAAGTATGATAACAAGTTATATTAAGAATATGGGTGGTCAAAAATAACAGGAATTCACAATGCAGTACACTTTTTGGCATATACAGTTTCAAATATCAATCAATGCAGTAGGAGTGCCTCCTTAAGTTTTGATAAGGCTGCATAAACTGTAGCTTTCCCCACTGGAAATGAACAACATAAGGCGACGGTGAATTTGGTATCAATAGAATGACTATGTCGTCTAGAGACACTTATGATGAGGAGGCTATGGCCCAGGCCAGGGATAAGCAGTTAGCAGACCTCCAGCTGTTGCAAAACTACAAGTCCCATCATGCCCCTGCCTCTGGGTGTCATGCTTGTGGCTGTCAGAGTCTTGCTATGCCTCATGGGACTTGTAGTTCTGCAACAGCTGGAGGTCCGCTAATTGCATATCCCTGGCCTAGGCTATAATGCAATGACTGTAAAATAACTATAAACTCTTTACTAGGGATGGGCTTTATGTTCGGGTCGAACATGAGTTCGACTCGAACATTGGCTGTTTGCCCGTTCGCCGAACAGCAAAAAATTTGGGGTGTTCGGAGCAAATTCAAAAGACGCGGAACACCCTTTAAAAGTCTATGGGAGAAATCAAAAGTGCTAATTTTAAAGGCTTATATGCATTGTATTGTCATGGGTGGCACAGTGATGTAGTGGATAGCACCTTCACCTAGCAGTAAGAAGGGTCGCTGGTTCGAATCCCAACCACGACACTACCTGCCTGGAGTTTGCATGTTCTCTCTGTGCCTGCATGGGTTTCCTCCCATACTCCAAAACATGCTGGTAGGTTAATTGGATCCTGTCCAAATTGTCCCTAGTATGTATGAAAGCGAGTTAGGGACCTTCGATTGTAAGCTCCTTGAGGGTAGGGACTGATGTAAATGTACAATGTATATGTAAAGCGCTGCGTAAATTGATGGCGCTATATAAGTACCTGAAATAAATAAATAAGAAGTGTTTGGGGATCTGGGTCCTGCCCCAGGGGACATGTATCAATGCAAAAAAAGTTTTAAAAACGTCTGTTTTTTTGGGAGCAGTGATTTTAATAATGCTTAAAGTGAAACAATAAAAGTGTAATATTCCTTTAAATTTCATACCTGGGGGGTGTCTATAGTATGCCTGTAAAGGGGCGCATGTTTCCCGTGTTTAGAGCAGTCTGACAGCAAAATGACATTTCTATAGGAAAAAAAGTCATGTAAAACTACTATCGCTACCGCCGGCTATAATAAATTGTCGGTCCGCCAATACACATAAAAGTTCATTAAAAAAAAGGCATGGAATTTCCCCACAGGGGAACCCTGAACCAAAATTTTAAAAAAAATGTGTTGAGGTTCCCTAAATTCCATACTAGGTCCTTCAGGTCTGGTAGGGATGTTAAGGGTAACCCCGCGCCAAAATTAAAAAAAAATGGCGTGGGGGTCGCCCTCAAAATCCATACCAGACCCTCCAGGTCTGGTATGGATTTTAAGGGGAACCCTGCACCAAAATTAAAAAAAAAATGGGGTCCCCTCAAAAATCCATACCAGACCCTTATCCGTGCATGCAACCTGGCAGGCCGCAGGAAAAGAGGGGGGACGAGAGAGCGCCCCCCTCCTGAACCGTGCCAGGCCACATGCCCTCAACATTGGAAGGGTGCTTTGGGGTAGCCCCCCAAAGCACCTTGTCCCCATGTTGATGGGGAGAAGGGCCTCATCTCCACAACCCTTGCCCGGTGGTTGTGGGGGTCTGTGGGCGGGGGGCTTATCGGAATCTGGAAGCCCCCTTTAACAAGGGGACCCCCAGATCACGGCCCCCCTCCCCATGTGAATTGGTAATGGGGTACAAATGTACCCCTACCATTTCACAAAAAAAAGTGTCAAAAAGGTTAAAAAACATCTTCTTCTTCCTCCGCACTTCTCGTCCCGCATCTTCCTCCGGCTTCTTCTCTGCTCCGTCCGCACGATCCGCCTCAGTGGGGGTCTTCCGCCGTGTGACGCTTCGGTTCTTCTGACACTTATTATATAACGGAGGGCGGGGCCACCCAGTGACCCCTCCCTCCTCTGACGCACAGGGACTTCCCTGTGGCTTTCCCTGTGTTGTCAGAGGGGGCGGGGTCACCCGTCTCCTCTGACAACATGGGGAAAGCCACAGGGAAGTCCCCGTGAAGTCATTGTGTGTCACAGGAGGGCGGGGTCACCGGGTGGCCCCGCCCTCCGTTATATAAGAAGTGTCAGAAGAACCAAAGCGTCACACAGCGGAAAACTCTCACTGAGGCAGATCATGCGGATGGAGCGGAGAAGAAGCTGGAGGAAGAAGATGGAGAAGAAGAAGATGGAGGAAGAAGAACACCGAAGGAAGACCAGAAGAAAGAAGATGGAAAAAGAAGAAATTATTAAAGGACTTGTCGAAAACTGTCTCTTGTATTTTTTAACCTTTTTGACACTTTTTTATGAAATGGTAGGGGTACATTACCAATTCACACGGGGGGGCAGGATCTGGGGGTCCCCTTGTTAAAGGGGGCTTCCAGATTCTGATAAGCCCCCCGCCGACAGACCCCCACAACAACCGGGCAAGGGTTGTAGGGATGCGGCCCTTCTCCCAATCAACATGGGGATAAGGTGCATTGGGGGCTACCCCAAAGCACCCTCCCAATGTTGAGGGTATGTGGCCTGGTACGTTTTCAGGGGGGGGGCGCTCTCTCATCCCCCCCTCTTTTCCTGCGGCCTGCCAGGTTGCGCGCTCGAATAAGGGTCTGGTATGGATTTTTGGGGGGACCCCCACGCAAATTTTTTTTCAAATTTTGGCGCGGGGTTCCCCTTAAAATCCATACCAGACCTGAAGGGTCTGGTATGGATTTTGAGGGGGACCCCCCACGCCATTTTTTTTAAAAATTTTGGTGTGGGGTTCCCCTGTGGAAAAATTCCATGCCGTTTTTATCAATGAACTTTTATGTGTATTGCCGGACCAAGAATTCATTATAGCCGGCGCTAGCAATAGTAGTTTTACATGACTTTTTTTCCTTTAGAAATGTCATTTTGCTGTCAGACTGTTCTAAACACAGGAAACATGCGCCCCTTTACTATAGACACCCCCCAGGTACAAAATTTAAAGGAATATTACACTTTTATTGTTTCACTTTAAGCCTTATTAATTCTTATTTATGCATTGTGATTTTTTTTAGTATTTATACACTACAGTCACTTTACTTGCATCTATTGCACTTTACTCATTACCACTATATTGATTCTTTGCGGATCAATCCATTGGACAATTTATATATATCAGTACATGTAGGTTTACTACTTGAATTGATACATATTGTCACTTTATTTACATTGGAGCGCAACATCATCTATTGATTTTTTTTATAAACCTCATCGTGGGTAGTGTTTGACCCTCACGGTGTCTGCTGCACCATAGGAACTTTGGAACCCCTTTCACAAATATACAAATAACAAATATTTTTGGCATATTTGTCCTTTAAGGGGGCGTGACAGGGGGTGTGTCCTATGCCTACATACTTTTACTAATAGGTGTCCCTTGTTCCCATCTCAAACAGTTGGGAGGTATGTTACATCAGTCTTAAATAGCTTTTAAAGCCCTAATGAAGGGGTACTTTAGCAACCCCCAAAATGTATTGACTGCAACATCTTAGGTCATCCCGACTTCTGGCATCTACAACAGTTGTTGTGGGCTCGTTTTGTATTTATAAGCATTTGAAAATCTTGGGTGCTTCCCAAGGTCCCCCAATTGTATGAACATATCTCACACAGATCCATTCCATGCTGCCTCTCAACTTGTGAATTGGTAAAGTTACCATGTTACAATCTGAGTGGTGAGAGGGAAGAGCGATGACATAATTTCCAAGAACTGCACCCCCTTTTTAATGATAAAAGGTAGAACCTGTTATTTTTTTAATACTAATCCCTATCCTGAATGTAACCAAAAAGCAAAAAAACTAAAACACATTTAGGACTGTAAATGTAGCACATTGGAAACCTATATAAAAATACACATTTTTTTAATCTAATATCAGCAATAAAAAGGACACATACTTAATACTTTTGTTTAAAACAATTACTTGAACTGATCAGCTGAATATCATACCCCATGGACCATCATATTTGAATACATCACTGACAGCTTCCAATGTTCATATCTTGTTGTCAACATGTTAAGCAGCAAAAATCCTTTTTCTTTACCATACAGTATGTATATCACAAGTGAACGTCACTTATTAAATCACGTTAAATATATGCAAACATTTTACATTTATCATAAACATATATACATCATAACAACTATTCATATTGACTTTTCATTTACCTCCTGATAAAGGCCATTCAAAGTGTTTAGGGTTATCACTCATTACCAGGACTGCTGTTAGAAATCATGGGGCCCCCGTACAGCCTATCTGACAGGGCCCCCTCCTTTTTTTTATTTTTTTTTTATTTTACTTTTTTTTACCAGCCCTGTTGCGGAAGCCTTTGATGAAATGAAATATCAGGGGTCTAAACAGACCCTTGATGTCTCACATTTGAGACAGACAAAGGGATTGAAGAAAGAGATTCCCCAGTCCCATTCTCTGCAGCCTCAACTGCACTGGGCAGTGAATGAATGGGAAGCGCTTTGAGGTTTCCTGTTCATTGAAAAGACGAAGCATAGTAAACACGATTTACTATGCATCAGTGATGAATAAACACAGTACCAATCGCTCACTGTGTCTGCTGCCTCCCCAGTAGGTAGCGCCAATTACCCCAACTTTTTTGTTTCATTGGTAAACAAGACATATTTAACCCCACTCAACCCCCCCCCCCGCTCTCCATCCTGAAACATCCCCCCTTTGAGCTGTTAGCAGCTCCTGGTGGGAGAGGAGAGAAGCCAGCAGCACTGCTGGGGAGGAGGGGGGCACACGGGGGGCCTGAACAGCAGGAGAGTGGGGATACAGATACCAATCTCCCTACGGTGCAACCAGTGGGAGAAAAAGGAGGCAGAGCTGCAGGGGGGGCACAAGAGTTGGCAAAAAAGCAGGGCAGTGCAGCCGTCGCTTCTGCTTGAAGGGTGTCCAGCACCCCTTTTGAACTGATGGACCTGGACCCGGTACAGGAGGGCTGGCTGTACTGCCTTAACAGTGGCCCTGCTCATTACTAAATCACTACACACGGGTCGAACATTGGGTGATATCGGACGGATGGTTTCTAGTGAACATTCGCCCCGTGTGTATGAAAGCTGGTCAGACAGAAGCGGGCCGAACGTCCTGCTTCTGTCGAAGGGGCATGACTGAAAAAGGTCTGCCAATCGGCATCCAATTAGTGCTCCCAGCCAATGTCTGCGAGCTCTAACCAGTGTGTTCTGGCGGCACAATGCGGGGGAAATTGTTGTATTAACATTGCATAGCTAGTACAGCAGTTCCTCCAGAGCTTTTTTCAGTTCAGCTCGGTTGAATGAAAAAAAAACACTGGTGTGTACCAGGCTTAAGATTCCCCTTTGTCTACCATCTCCCCTGTGGGTGCTTAACGCTGCGGATCCATAGGCATGCTTTTTTGGGACACTAAAACATATTGTACAAACATGTAGAGCCTCTGTTCATTTAATTTCCATCTTATGATATTTTATTGTGACAATGAAAATACAATTCATCTTTTAAAACTATTATAATATGTGATTTGAGCCAGGAAGGGTGCTTGTATTAGGTACTTTTAATCTCTGTGTGTACTGCTCTTATCATGAATTTTGCGTATAATATTATGAGGATATTATGAAAAGTTGTATATGTGATATGATAACAATCCCTGTTTAAAATATATGTTATTTTAGATTCTGTATGTTTATTAGGGATGTTGGCACTCCTGACCAGAGTTTGGCCCGAACTTTGTGTGATCGCACGTTCGGCGAACACCAGAATTTGTGGGGCGCTCGGCATAATGTTTGCCCGCAGGGCACCCCACAATGCACTGCACGCTGCACAGTGCATTCTAGGGCCCTAATTGGATAAAGCAATGCACCTGACTGCTGGTCAGCTGCAAGGCTTTGCCCAATCAGGGCACAGAGCACAGTCAGAGCCATGATTGGGCAAAGTCTTCATGACATAGCCCCATAATCATGCACAGAGGAGTCAGCTGAATTATTTGAACACAGTGTCAGTTCTACGCCCTCCAAGAGTAATTGTGAGGAGTTACACGATGCAGACACCACCAACATCCAAGGCCCAATTTTTCCACACCTAGGTGCCATTTTTTTAGAGCAGAATTCAATCCTGCCAAGTATAACTGTAAAGGGTGTGAAGGCACCACCAACACCCAAGGCCCAATTTTTCCGCACATGTTACTTCTATCC
Organism: Lithobates clamitans; assembly: GCA_037952925.1. Taxonomy (NCBI): domain Eukaryota; kingdom Metazoa; phylum Chordata; class Amphibia; order Anura; family Ranidae; genus Lithobates; species Lithobates clamitans. Next base: position 6,475,167 of record JBBGZY010000573.1, on the reverse strand, counting down.
AAAGTCTGCAAAAGAGACACCAGACTTTATGTAAAAAAAATTATTAATCTTGGCCTGAGAGTACTATAATTTGGCTTCTTCACATAAGGCTTGCTCACTGTGGTGCAAATCTTTGTTATTTCCATCCAAAGTCTGCCAAACAGACACCAGAATTTATCTAAAAAATCTCCAATCTTATTCCCCAGTGCACTAAAATGTGGCCTCATTATACAGACTGGCTCCCTAAGCCGTTGTTTACACAATAAAGAAAACCTATTTAAATGTAATTTTTTATTTCTTTTATATGTCAGTTTTGCTTCAGCAGGTTCTATACATGGTACAGATGCCCCACTTAACAGGCAGACTAAGGGGACCCCCCCTGGCACTATATTTAAAGGAATTTTTTATTTTTATTGTTTCACTTTAAGCATCAATAAAATCATTGCTCCTTTAACCCCTTTGCACCTAAGGGTAAAACAAATCTAAATGCCTAAGCCTAATTTTGCGACTTTGATATTTGTTAGTAAAACTGTACATATCATCACAACTACTTTGTGCAGCCAGGTGAATTATACCTTGTTTTTTTCAGTACAAATTGGGCTTTCTTTTGCTGGGAAATAGTAATGGATATCTCCTGCTTTTTTTCTTATTATCAAAGGAAAACTGGCCCAAAATAGTAAAAAAAAAACTTTTTTTAAATGTAGCTGTATATTTTTTGGTACTACCATAACCTACTACCAAAGAACAACCCAAAATAAATTCTTCTACTCCTGATACTCCATACCACATATGTGTATGTTAGGTGTTGTATGTACCCGTAGTACAGCCCAAAAACAAAAGTGTGCATTTTGCTTTTTTTATCCTACCTAAAACACCGACACTGATACTAATTGATAAAAATAAATCTCTGCCCCCCCCCCAAAAAAAATACTGACTCTGACCTTTCACTCTGTCCTTGACCCAAACACTAACCCTGGCACTGACCTAAATCAAACCTTGATCTAGGTATTTTTATTTTTTATTTTTTTTATTATCATTATTATTATTATTATTGTCTTTTATTTTTTTACACACACTTTTTTTTTTGTACAAGGACAGAGAGAGATGCAATGTATTGCTCTCCTCCATTCACAGAAAAATAAAACACAGAGGTTGGCTTCACAGTGACTGATCATTGTGATAGCCAATCAGAGGCTATCACAGTGATAAGGTGACCCAGAATCAGAAGATCCAGGTCCCGATCGTTAGTACGGGGCCTCAGGCTCATAGTGAGACCCCGGTCTCTGTGTGGTGCGCACTCAGCACAAAGGGAGGTACGAAAATATACGGCCCCACGGCAAAAAGCCCAGTGCAGTGGGGCCACATATTTGTGTAACATCGGCGTCAAGGGGTTAAAAATGATCTTTTTTTAAAAAACATGTTTCATTGAAACATGTCCCCCAGGGCAGTACCCGGGCCCTCATATCATTTTTATGACCAATAACTTGCATATAAGCCTTCAAAATGGGCACTTTTGATTTTTCAAGTTCGGGTCCCATAGACTGTAAGAGGGTCTGGAGTTTGGGTCCAAATTTTTGATGTTCGAGAGTTCTGGCGTGAACTGAACCTGGGGGTGTTTGGCCCAACTCTACTGCTGACAGTAGGTAATACAAGAGGTTCATATCTTCATCAATAATTCTAGGGAGATTCAGCCTCTTTATTTGTACAGGTAACTGTTGTTAACAATCAAGAAAGTAAGGTAAATTGAACATTTCAGTGTTCTCGCTAAAACAAAAGGTAAAGGCAAATCTTTCACTGGGAACACCTGTTCTGGCAACAACTGTCCAAGATGAGAATTCCCCTCACTTTGGGATATTTCCTCTGACTTGAATAGAAGAATAGAAGTGAAATGTCCCCAGAGGTACACAGGCAAAACAAAAACAAAAAAACATTCCCTACGCTATCCAAAAAAATAAAAACAAAAAAATTAACAATACATACACTTGAAGTCTGTAAGTAAAAAAACAAAAAAATGCACCTTTTCCCTCCCCACACTAAAAGTTGTTTTATTTCACAGAAGCATAATTTATGATAAGCTATGTATTTATGAATATATACAAAGAGCCTTGTTCAGTAATTCTGAATAACAATTCAGTTTATTCTATATACACATTTTTATATTATTAGTTAATAACTATACCTATTATTCACTTTTCTTAGGTATCAGATCCACACGGGACTGCAGCATTCAATCATACGACCACGACAGCCCAACTGTCTACCTCTGCATCAAGTGACGCTGCCCCAAAAGCTGCAGGAAGCTGGCTACGCAACACACATGGTTGGAAAGTGGCATATGGGATTTTATAAGAAAGATTGTCTTCCAACAAGGCGTGGATTTGACACTTTTCTTGGCTCTCTGACTGGAAATGTGGACTATTACACCTATGATAATTGTGATGGCCCAGGGGTTTGTGGCTTTGACTTGCATGAAGGAGAAAATGTGGCTTGGGACCTTGCTGGCAAATACTCCACTATACTCTACTCCCAACGTGTAAGTCATATCTTGGCCTCCCATAATCCTCAGCAACCTATATTTATATACATAGCTTTCCAAGCAGTGCATACTCCCTTGCAGTCTCCTCGAGAGTACATCTATCCCTATAGGAATATGGGCAATGTGGCAAGGAGGAAGTATGCCGCTATGGTAACATGTATGGATGCTGCTGTTAAGAACATTACCCGGGCATTGAAAAAGTATGGTTACTATGACAACAGCATTATTATTTTCTCATCAGACAATGGGGGTCAAACCTTCTCTGGTGGAAGCAACTGGCCTTTACGGGGCCGCAAAGGCACATACTGGGAGGGGGGTATAAGGAGTTTGGGTTTTGTTCACAGCCCTTTGCTCAAAATGAAAAGAAGATCTAGTCGATCCCTAATGCATATTACGGACTGGTATCCAACACTAGTGAAGCTGGGAGGGGGAAACATTTCTGAAACAGAGGGACTTGATGGCTATGACATGTGGCCATCAATAAGTGAAGGAAAAGAGTCACCCAGGACAGAAATTCTGCATAATATTGACCCTTTGTATAATCTTGCCAGGTCTGGATCTTTGGAAGAAGGTCAAGGAATATGGAACACTGCTATTCAGGCCTCTATAAGGGTTAAAGATTTTAAGCTGCTAACTGGGGACCCTGGTTACAGTGATTGGATACCACCACAGACTCTCACTAACTTTCCAGGAACTTGGTGGAACTTAGAACGTCATACAGATGGAGCCCGTAAATCAGTATGGCTTTACAACATCACAGCTGACCCTTTCGAACGTTATGACTTGTCTGCACTGAAACCTGAAATTGTTAAGGAACTATTGTTGCGCATAGCTTACTATAACCACACTGCTATCCCAGTGCGTTATCCAAATGAGGACCCAAGAGGGAATCCAGAGCTCAACGGTGGTGCATGGGGACCATGGGCTAGTGAGGATGAGGATGAAGAAGAAAATTGGATAAATGGACATCTAAAGAATGCAAACAAAAAGAAGAAATGCAAGATATGCAAGCTTAGGTCATTTTTTAAAAAACTGAACACTCGTATTATGTCAAATCGCATCTAGGTCGATATTTAAATTGACATTTGTGTTGCGGTTTCTGGAGAGGTCTCATTTAAGAGTTTCTAAAGTTTTGGTGTTCAGCATCTTGAAGAAGTTGTGACTACAAGGATTAGAGTGGGCCTCAGTTCTAGATGAACCAGAAGTACTGAAAATGAAATAAGCTTGAGATGTCCAAAGATCTTCAAATGTATGCACTATATCAGGGAACTTACAATGTCCACATTGGCAGTTATTCTGGGCCAACACGAGCACTAGCTAAAATATTTATAGACAACACAAGAAACATTGAGCTCTTCTTGACCTTGATGTGCACTTGACAGTGAGTCTAAAGACGACACTTTTGTAAAGTTGAAATGTAATCAAATAAACTTTAATTTGGAGGGTAAAGGGAAATCTAGCTTTTAGGCCCCTTTCACACGGGCAGCTGTTCTGCCGCTGTTAAAAGCATGTGTTGTTATTTTGAAATTCAAAGATGCCAGGCACAGCAATCATTTGCAGTTGTACATTGTGATTAGTAGTGTTTACGTGCATTTTCATGCGGCTGCGTTTAGCTGCAGTGGAACATTCTTGATGTGTTTCCTGTTGTTTTTCTTTCCTTGTTGCCGCATCTATCTGCAGGTGCAATAGTACACTACGATTACTTGCAATCATGTGCAGATAGCTGCACTAAATCGGTCCTGGACGCAGTCAAATTTATTTTTTCTAACTGCACAAAACCCCATGTAAAGAAACCGTCGCTAAACGCAGTGTGTGAATGGGGCCATAGGAAAGCATTAGGGGAGTTTAGGTGCGGTAGATAATTTCAGCTAAAAGCTGAATTCTGTCCGCCCGTGTGAAAGGGGCCTTATCAAGTCTTCTTAACAAAAGACGAGATTCATAGGATTTCTTTGTATGTAATGTCTGTATTAGCATGTGTTGCTGCCTAAAACAATATATTGTTGCAATTCTTACACTCATTACACTTTACACATGTAAAGTTTTTTTTGTAACACCTATTGCAGCACAGGCACTCATTAATGTACAGTGACCCAATAACATTTTCTCATAACTATTACCTTGCACAATACTTACAGATTTGTCTCACAGAGTGCAACAAGTTGGAACCCATGAAAGTGTATTGATCAGACATGTAATCGTGAATTTTTTATTGATACAGTGAGTGAAACTAGAAAATCATTTTAAATGAACACCTATCAGGGTATCACATACTTGACTGTGGAGCCCGAGATGATGAGGGTGGCCTCATGTACAATTTCTGTCCAAGTTGCCCTGGTAGTGGAAACAGAGACTGCTATGGCAGTGGAAGGGTGCAGGTGCCAGGAAGCTGGAGCTGTGAACTTGAGCTTAGAAACACAGAGATCCACCCAGCGGCAGTATGGGGTCAAGTGACAAGCTGTATTCGGCAGCAGCCAGGCAGACAGGAACAGAATCTTGATCAGGTTCAAAGTCAGAGACAGGTAGGCAGGGCTGCTGATAGAAATTGCGGGGCCCCATACAATCTACCTGATAGGGCCCCCCAAGACAATATTAAAGCTATATTTCCCTAAAAATACAATAAAATTATTAGCAGACACAAATACAACATAGCTCACAAAATTTCCTGCTAAAGCTAAAAGATAGTTATTAAATAAAAATGAAGATGAGATGAAAAAAATATACAGGCTGGGCAGTTGGAGCATTGGGATCAAAGAGACAGAGGAAGAGCAACAAAGTTACAGAAATAACAAACTCAGGAGCAGAGTTAACATTAGAGCCGGCGCTGGGGGGGCCAAACAGAGAGGGGGATTAGTGATGGACGACTTCTCTTTCTCAGCAGATAAAAGCTCGCTGCAGGGAGAGGGGGGAGACCAGCTTTCAGCTGCTGGAGGAAGAGAGACACAATTGTTGTCCATCATTAATCCGCCCCCCTGAGTGGACCCCCCTGTGTGCTTGGACCCCCTACAAGAGGACCGGTGGTCCCCCCCCCCCATATCAGCGTCCCTGTCCACAAGGGAGTAAGTATCACAAACTTTACATCTCTGACATTAGTTATCATAAGGCCACAACTCCAATTCTTTAGTACTATAAGCTTATGTGACCAGGGAGACACTAGTGCACCACAAAATACAAAGCCATGTCATAACTGTGATTATCTGCCCCTAAGTCCTCACTGCAACAACCCGAAACTCATGGTATCCAATAATTAGACCAACTGCTGCCCTAGGCACACCTGAATAATGATACCTTTTGTATAAATTCAGCCCATTATATCATTCACTAAAAAAAACTATGCTACAATGTCTTATTAGAGGAAACATCTTGTCTGCTTTGTGTTCATAGCCCATATTTAAAGAACCGTGAACAAGGGAAAACAGAGATGCTTTCTTATTTCTTAAAGATCATTTGAACTTTTAGTTTTCATCATTCAAATACATTTCAGATACATCAAACCAAAGATGTTCAAAGTCTTATAGTCTGTTTTCTTTAGAAAGCTGCCACAGCCTGAGCAGAAAAGTGGACCCAATGCCAGGATGCTGTAGAGAAGAAGCCTTGTTTTTTGTGCTAAAGCGGTGATCTCTCTGCAATCCCCTTGCTGACTCAGGCCTAAGGCCCCTTTCACACTGGAGCGGTTTTCAGGCGGTATTGCGCTAAAAATACCGCCTGAAAACCGCTCCTAAACAGCCTCCGCTGTTTGTTCAGTGTGAAAGCCCGAGGGCTTTCACACTGAAGCGGTGCGCAGGCAGGGCGGTGAGAAAAGTCCTGCAAACCGCTTTTTTGGAGCGGGGAAGGAGCGGTGTATTCACCGCTCCTTCCCCGCTCCTGCCCATTGAAATCAATGGGACAGCGCGGCTATACCGCGGCAATACCGCGGCTATAGCCGCGCTGTACGAGGGATTTTAACCCTTTTTCGGCCGCCAGCGGGGGGTAAAACCGCACCGCTAGCGGCCGAATACCTCTGCAAGAACGACGGTACATCAGCGCTAAAAATAGCGCTGTTGTACCGCCGACGCCCCCACCGCCCCAGTGTGAAAGGGGCCTTAAGCTTTGTAATCAGCAAATCTCATGCTCACTGCTGACTGGATCTTACCCCTTTCACACCAAGGCGCTTTAAAAACGCCCTAAAAACGCCATAGCGTTATTACCGCGTTTTTACAGCGTTTTAGGGGCGTTAGCGGTAAAATTAACGCAACGCTGCAGGCGTTTTAACAGCGTTTTTCAAGCGTTATTGAAGCATCGGCATCAAAGAACAACTCCACCTCCCTACATCACTTCCTGTGTACTTCCTGGTATCTCGTTGAGGTGAAAGAGGGTAAATAAAGAAGATGGAGTTCATGGAGTTGTTTTTGTTATTTGTGCTACTCTATTGGGAGCATATCCACCAACAGAGGCAGCACCGTCGCTATTGGGTTCATCCCATCCTCCAAGGGGTCTTAGACCCCTTTCACACCAAGGCGTTTTTGCAGCGTTTTAGCGCTAAAAATAACGCTCATAAAACGCTCATAATACGCCCCCCATGCATCTCAATGGACCCTTTCACACTGAGGCATTGCGCTGGCGGGGCGTTGAGAAAAGTCCTGCAAGCAGCATCTTTGGAGCAGCTTTTGGGCATTGAAAAAAGCACTTCAAAAACACCCCTCTCCATTGAAATGAATTGAAAACGCTGTAAAAACGCCTGAAGAACGCCTATAATCTGCCCTGAGCTGTAGAAAAGTCACATGATCTCACAAAAAGGTAAACATGCAAGCAGAAATGAGAGCATTTACAACAACAGGACTGAAATTGTGGGAAGGTCAGAATGATTAAACAGACCACCACAGGGATTTGGGACTAGTGGGAGTGGGATTAGGGTTCTGGTTTTGGGACTAGTGGAAGTGGGATTAGGGTTAGGGTTAGGGATCTGGGACTAGTGGGAGCAGGATTAGGAATTTGGGACTAGTGGGAGCGGGATTAGGGCTGGGATTAGGGTTAGGGATTTGGGACTAGTGGGAGCGGGGTTAGGGATGTGGGAGTGGGATTAGGATATAGATACTTACGTTGCAATGCTCATCCGAGTATAATTTTTGAACTTGTCTGGTGCTCTCTCAAGTCCTCGTATAGCAATGCAAATTGTCCAATTGAGGTGTGCGCTTGGAGGATGGGATGAACCCAATAGCGACAGTGCTGCCTCTGTTGGTGGATATGCTCCCAATAGAGTAACACAAATAACAAAAACAGCTCCATGAACTCCATCTTCTTTATTTACCCTCTTTCACCTCAACGAGATACCAGGAAGTACACAGGAAGTGATGTAGGGAGGAGGAGTTGTTCTTTGACGCCGATGCTTCAATAACGCTTCAAAAACGCTGTTAAAACACCTGCAGCGGTGCGTTAATTTTACCGCTAATGCCCCTAAAACGCTGTAAAAACGTGGTAATAACGCTATGGCGTTTTTAGGGCGTTTTTGAAGCACCTTGGCGTGAAAGGGGTCTTAGGGAATGGGTCACTGCCGCTGTGTGTTCTGCCCTAGTCAAGTAAAATGCCTTTCATATTTGGCATGGCCACCTGACTAGTGTCAATCACACTACAAATGAAATAGGACCACTAGATAAGTTTGAAATCATAGAAAATTATGACTTTGTGCAATACTATTAGAATAACAGAGCCTAAAGACTTTAAGTAAAGGGTGACTCATTCAAGTAGGAAGATGAATTATCAAGAACTATATGGAACATTACATATGCCTTTTGAAGTGGCGGTTTTAACAATGAGTAAAATCTTTCACAATCTGGATTTATAATAAAAACAACCTTAAAGAATAACAGTCGTCTGTGTATTTATTATGTACTTTGAAGAACCTTACTGTTCTTTGGAAGATAAAACAACCTTATAAAAGGAGCAGTTATGCTAAATTGAATCTTGGTCTGTGTATAGATCATTTTGTAATACACATAAAATATATACCGTATATAAACATTTTGAAAGCTGACCACGATTGAATAATGTTAAAGACTTCTGATTGGAATTACTAAGGTCATGAAGGCATAGCAGATTACCTTATGTATGATAGCATATGAGTTTAACGGAGATACAATCAAAAAGGTTGAGTATGAGTTTTAAAAGATATTTAGTGGGTTAGGGAATGGAAAAAGTGGAAAGAAAAACATTGTGAAACTCCAAGTGCATGCATGCCAGGTCTTCTTCTTTGGTGAACAGGGAACATTATGAGATAAGAGGGGATAAGCTAGAGCCAGCGACTATAGAAAGTAGTCTCTATTTGCATATAAGAAGGCCCCAATGTTTAGGGCTCATAGGGTTATCTATGGAACAGCAAACTTGAAGGTGCTTTCATGGTAAGCAGTAGTCTCACAATTCAAAAACCTATACATAACAGCTCTTAAATGAGACCTTATTTTAGCTACAGGTGCAACAAAAGCATTCATATAAATCCTTTCAAAGCACCCAACTTAAAGAAAAGATGTAGCCCCTGATAATGTCATTGATGACGCGTAGGGTAGAGTCATGGTGTGTGATGTCATCGCACACTGGGATGTAGTGGCCATTATGTCGGTTGGAAACATCGATGGTATTAATAGACATGCGGTTTTTATCCATGCCTATTTGAGTGTGTTACTTTTAACTAAATATATAGTGTTAAGATTTTCTATACTATGAGATGTAACCTTTCCTCTCTTTTGATTACCTGGGAGTCCTTTGAGCTTTGCATTGGATGATGTGGAGAGTGTCATTGTGAGAAGAAGCTGGCGGGACATCTTGACTAGAGGTTCCTTTGATTTGGAGGATTCATACTGTGTTATTTGACCATTCCTTTGGGATGGTCAAATTGTAAAGGTAAGAGGCAGTGCGATCAGGTAAGGGTGACGGGTCTTCCTCTGCTGCACTTCATTCTCTGAGCAGTCTCAAGATAATATCTATAAGGACTTTTTTGTGGACTTTTCCCTCTTTTCTTTTAGTTGGGTGCTTTGAAAGGATTTATATGAATGCTTTTGCACCTGTAGTGAAAATAAGGTCTCTTTTCAACACTGCACTGTATATTTTTTTGTATTGTGCACTATATTGTTCCCCTGCAATATTGTGTCAGCAGCTTTTATTGATTTAGGTGATTAATTGGAACCCCAGTGCAAATACATTTGTATATATTTTAGTGGTTTCACAATGTTGCCCTTTCCCCAGGCTTGCCTTAAATCACCTACTGTATATAATGTATTCAAAAATGTGCCAAAGGTAACTTTATGTTGCTTGTTGCAACCAATCACTTGATTATCTGTCCATTTTTAGCATACAGGTTTGAAAATAAATCAAGGCAGCTGATCGGTTACTAGAAGTTAAAAAAAAGTTACCTTTTGTACATGTATAAAACATCAAGACTAAGGGGCTAATATATATATATATATATATATATATATATATATATATATATATATATATATATATATATATATATATATATATATATATATATATATATATATATATATATATATATATATACCGGTATATGAAAAAAAGAGCAGTGAACCAGTTTCCTCAAGCAACCAATTATATTACAACATCCCCTCTGTATTTTACTGCTCTACATTTGTTTAATTTTTTACCTGAATTTTTTTTACATCAGCCCCCCTCTATGTATATAACACCTTTACGTGCCAAAATGGGACACCTGGCTTAAGTTTTCAACACCCTCCAAGTGCACCCTGAACACTTACCCATTGCATGGAACTTTTAGCCCAGATATCTGATGCACTTCAAGCAGAACACAAGGTTTCTTTTGACTTGTTTAACGAACAGATGTGCCTGCTGGGTCACTGTGTAAACTGAATGTAGCATCAGCTACATACAGTATACAGCGCTGTGTTCTGGCACTGGCTTGGGTACTTCCTGTCTCGTCCCCAGAACAAAATCAAGCCAGAGCTGAGTGATGCTCAGCCATTCACAGGAAGCCTTGTAATTTTTATGAATCAATAGAAGGCTTCCTCTGATTGGCTGAGGTGGAGACTGTGGTGTTCAGGTTTCCTGGAGTTCAGCATTAAAAACCCCAACACAAGAAGATCGAACAGTAGAAAAGAGCAGGAGGCAAATGAAGTATTTTGAAAAGAAAAATTCAAGCTATGTCTATAAAGCAGCTCTGTACCTTAAAAAAAAGCTACAATTAAAGTCTTTCTTGCAAAGAAGAAAGCATATATTTGAATCTCCCATGCCATTCTCATCAAAAGGAACTATCTACTGAATTCCTCTTTAGAAACCAACATTTTCATGATTATCAACATTTCTTTCCTGGACCACAGGGCAGTTAACCTTGCTCACAGTCCACCTCAGGCCTGCCCAGTGATCAAGCATTTCTACACAGACTTTGCCCACTTGTTGGAGTGGCCTACCCAAGACCTGCCACTCACAGCTCTGTACACTTAAATGAATGTTTGAGTTACTGAGCATGCACAAAAAAGGGTGACGACATACTTTCCAACTATTGAACTTGACAAAGAGGGACAACTGTTAAAGAAGCTGCGTGCTTAGCACACCACAACAAAAAATTGGTGTGGCCAGCAAACAGTGGGCATGGCCATGTGGGTTTGTTCGAGATACGTCATTTCTGGTCAGCTGGAATGCAGGTGGAGAGCAAACCAGCGTTCCTAATACTCATATGCTGATCTTTTGTCTTCCCTGATATAAGTGCATTACTATTACAATAAATATTTTAAATACTACACCATGAGAGCGATTTTTCCTCTCCCTATATGGCACCATTGGAGTTTTAAGTACAGTCTTTATCTACATTGAATGGATGTCAGCAGTGACTTGGATTCCACTTTTTGAGAACTAACGGATATTCTTGAGATTCTTTCTCCCCCTATGCGCATCTGACCCCCTATAATAAGGGGTCTACTGAATCTGGTGAGGGTAAAGTGTGTCTGCATGCTGGTGGAGAGCAGAATTTCCTATACTCACTGAAGACATTATTTGTGTAGTGATAACCCTGGAGGAGCCGCTTGAGTATGTTTGGTTCCGTACTCTGCCTCTAAACCTCAAGAACAGACTCAGCCCCTCTGGCACACCTAGCAATAGTGTAAGTGCAAGGACTAATGAAAAACACATGTTATGATAAAACACAGAAATTGTCTAAATCAACTGAAGTATAATAACTGAAATCAAGAGCAATATAACTCAATATTATAGTCAGGCTGCTTTTAGGGGATTCCACAACTGCGAATAACACCAAGAGCAGAGGCAAACGTTTTAATAGCAACAAATCCCAAACAGCAACCTTATACTGTATTGGTTATCACTTTACTGGATTTATTGGCTCTATGAGTCCAGGCAGGAGGAGAGCAGAGAAATGACCCTTTCTTATGTCAGCCTTCTCTCTTCTGTTCCCTGACACCACAGGCCCAACTATAAACACTGTACCTAATGCAGGATTAACTAATGTAACTCCCAAGTTCTACCTACCCCGCTCATACACTACAAATACTGAGCTCTGGGTATGTGCATATGTGCCGTATGGCACCAGTTACTTCATTCCCAAGTAGAAAAAGGCCTTGAATCTTCAGCTAGCTTTTCAGGTAACCCGACTAGTCACCTCACACCGGAACGCTTAATGCCGTCAGTGCAGGTGCGCCTGGATATGCACCTGGGATCCCCCTCTCATGCAGGATGTCCCCCAACTGGAGGTGGATGCCTGACAGGAATGATACGCCAACCCAGGAGGCAACACCTCTCCCCAGGTCTGGTCTTATCCTCTGCCTCGTAGAGTCTAATTCCCCCCCAGGCAGACAAGGTGGAGTCCTTTCCTTTCTTTTATTGTGAGGGAAGCTGGTCTGTGTAGTTCTTTCCCCATAGAAAGCTATGGGCCATTTTGTAATGGGGACTACATATCCCAAGATGCATTGCTGCAGTACTCCTTGAGTGTCATTTGATTCCCTACCCATGCCAATTAGGAAGCAGGGGAGGAAGCAGCTCTGTCTGTGTGTGTCTCTTCCTACTGCACAGTGAGAAGAGGAGAGGGAGGGGGGATTCCCCTGCAGGAGCTGACAGGCCGTGTCTCTCCCTGAGAGCCTGTGTGTGTGTGTGTGAATACTGACGGTGACCGGAAAAAGATGCAGGCCCGCAGCGCACCCACTACACACTCCCCCCACCAAAGAACCTTTTGTCCCCCAAAGGAAGTAACAGTCCTTGATCTGGTACATGCTTTTAAATACACGCGGAAAAAAGTAGATTAGCATAACAACAAACAAACTGTTAACATTGCATGACTCAAACAACTCATTTTATGACAAAGGATTTACAGAGAAACCTCCCACCAATTGTCATATGATGGTGGGGTTGTCCTGTCCGCAGGGCCCCTTTGTAGGGATGGCCCTACCAATGGGTGAGTAAGGGTCGCCCTTCACCAAATCTGCGGTGAACAGGTTAGGCACGTCAAGAGTCCCTTGAGGGGTGAACATAAATTCTTTGGTGCTCTCACCCAACACATCACAAGTCAGTCTCTTGAAATGGTGAGATGGTGAGTAACTCTTTGTTCTATCCATGCTCTTGATTCAGGCATGATAGGCTCACTAGCCACATCTTCCTGCTTGACTGTTCCCAAATCATGCGGATCATTTTCTTTCTCTTCTTCCACTGAAAAGGGAGAGACTTCTGACTAGCAAGGAGGGTAAGTGATCACATCTGGGGACAACAGGGGCTAAAAGCCGTTTCACCAGATCTGTGTTGGTTCCTACAATTAGCGAATTACCTGTGGACCCTGGCAACCGAGGACACACAATTGCCACTGTGTCAAAGTTCTGAGTTTGTCCAACTCTCAATGGATCACACGATAACTTGATCTGCAGGTAGCCATCACAAGGGTAATCCTCTATTTAAATACCCTGGATCTTGATATCTTCCAACCTCTGCAGGGGTATGTATGACAGATACCTTTTGTAAAAGTCTCTAGTCAGCAAAGTAACCTGAGCACCTCAATCAAGAAGGGCTCTTGTGTAGATTCCTTCAACCAAGACAGGCACTACAGACAAAGGGCCTACTAACTTGGCAGGAAGTTTGGTGGAAGCATTTGAAATAGCAGGTTTGTCTGACTGGACTCATGCTTCTGTCCTCTTCTGGTGTTGGGAATGCTGTTTCCGGTAACATTTTGGAGCCCGATAGGCATTTCTCACTGAAATGGCATGAACTGTGAAAGATAATGAAAGATAATGTGAAAGATAATGTACCAACTAAATTTATACCCAACATGTTACGCTTCAAAGATGGGGCCAATCTTTGGAATGGCGACAAACTTTTACTCTTAAAAATCTCCATAGGCGACATTTAAAAAATTCTACAGGTTGCATGTTTTGCGTTACAGAGGAGATCTAGGGCTAGAATTATTGCTCTCACTCTACCGATCGTGGCGATACCTCACATGTGTGGTTTGAACACTGTTTTCATATGCGGGCGCTACTCACGTATGTATTCACTTCTGCACGCGAGCTCGGCGGGATGGGACGCGTTTAAAAATGTTTCTTTTTTTTCTTATTTATTTTTCCTTTAACTTTTTTCATTTTTACACGTTTTTAAAAAAAATGTGTCACTTTTATTCCTATTACAAGGAATGTAAACATCCCTTGTAATAGAAAAAAAGCATGACAGGACCTCTTAAATATGAGATCTGGGGTCAAAAAGACCTCAGATCTCATATTTACACTAAAATGCAAAAAAAAAATTGTCATTTAAAAAAATTTAAAAAATAAATTGGCCCTGTAAGAGCTATGGGCGGAAGTGACGTTTTGACGTCGCTTCCGCTCTGCAGTGTCATGGAGACGGGTGGGGGCCATCTTCCCCTCAATTATCTCCATGTCAGCCCAGGGGGCTAGCATAAGGCATGCTCAAAACCATCTCTTTGGATTGTGGCTTCACTAATAAGAGAATGCACCATGTGATTCTCTAAACTGGTGTAAGGACATCACCCATTCGACTGCAAGGCATTTTGACCAATTCTGGACTTTTTCAAGACCACCTAAAATTATTATGCTAATACAGAGAATTACCAGTAAAGCTGCAGTCCTCTGAGCGTTGAGATTGTCTTGCGTGTTATCACCTTGAGTTGGTTATAGCACACATGCACGTGAGGTTTTCTTTTTTACTTGGATTTTACGTTTTCTAATAAAGCATTTTTATAACATCACGCTGTGGGAGATTTTGTTTTATGGGTGAATAGAAGAGGTCCATGTCAGTGTGCACCTGCCAGCTGAGAAATTTGGAACATTGTTTGAGAAAAGGAGATCGATAGTGTAGATTTTATTGCATAAAGTGCTACTGACCTGTTGATTTAACCACTTAAGGACCGGAAAATTTTCCCGCTTAATGACCAGGCCATTTTTTGCAATACGGCACTGCATTGTTTTAACCACTTAACTACTACCCACCCGGCCAATGTACATAACGGCCAGGTGGGCGCTCTCTCCTTCTGAGGAACGTCCCTCAGAAGGAGTGGGATTGCGCGCACGCGTGCCCACGCAGCGGCGCGATCCCGATGCGCTCGTGTCACCCAGTTCGCGGCGCATCTCCGATCGGCAGGTGGGCTCTGTGATTGTCCCTCCTGATCACATGACGGCCGTGTCCAATCACAGCCGTCATGTGATGTAAACACAGCTGGTTGCTAGGCGATCAGCTCTCCTGTCCTCACACGGAAGTTGTCGCTGAGGAAAGGAGAGGGGATCGCTGCAACAGGCTGATGATCAGTGAGTATGAGCTGTTTTTTACAGCTTTTTACTCACTGATCACCAACCTAGTGTCAACACACATGTCCCCATACAATGTAAAACACACACATGTCCCCACATAATGTAAAACACACACATGTCCCCACATAATGTAAAACCTCACACATGTCCCCACACAATGTCCCCAAAACACATGTCCCCAAAACACATATCCTCAAAACACGTGTCCTCAAATAATAAAAAAAAGCTGTCCCCCACATATGTCCCACTAAAATCACATGTCCCAATGATTATCTGCACACATATGTCCGTGATCATCTGCGCACATCTGTACATGATCATTTGCGTACATATGTCCGTGATCACACGAACCAATTATTATACACTTAAAGGGATTTTTTTTTATCAAAAACATGTAGCAGAATACATTTTGGCTTAAATTTATGACAAAATTTGATTTTATTGGATTTCTTTTAAAACAGAAAGAAGAAAATATAGTTTTTTTTCCAAATTTCCGCTCTTTTTGCGCTTATATCGCAAAAAAAAAAAAAAAAAATGGAGTTGTGAATAAATACCACCAAAAGAAAGCTTTATTTGTGCGAACAAAATGATAAAAATTCCATTTGGGTATAGCGTAGCTTAACTGAGTAATTGCCATTAAAAGTGCGAGAGCGCTGAAAGCTGAAAATTGGTCTGGGAAGGAAGGAGGCGAAAGTGCCCAGTATTGAGGTGGTTAAGGACCGAACCTCTTTCTGAGATTTGTTGTTTACAAGTTAAAATCATTTTTTTTTTGCTAGAAAATTACTTAGAACCCCAAAACATTATATATATTTTTTCTAACACTCTAGAGAATAAAATGGCGGTCGTTGCAATACTTTCTGTCACACCGTATTTGCGTAGCGAAAAAAATACACTTTTTTGAATAAAAAAATAACACAGCAGTAAAGTTAGCCCAGTTATTTTTTCATATTGTGAAAGATAATGTTACGCCGAGTAAATTGATACCCAACATGTCACACTTCAAAATTGCGTCTGCTCGTGGAATGGCTACAAACTTTTATCCTTAAGAATCTCAATAGGTGACGTTTAAAAAATTCTACAGGTTGCATGTTTTGAGTTACAGAGAAGGTCTAAGGCTAGAATTATTGCTCTCGCTCTAATGATTGTGGTGATACCTCACATTTGTAGTTTGAACACTGTTTTCATATGCAGCTCTACTCACATATGCATTAGCTTCTGCATACGAGCTCGGCGGGACGAGGATCGTTTATAAAATGTTTGTTCTTTAGAAAAAAAAAATGTGTCACTTTTATGGGACAGCAGGCAGGAATCCTTAATAACTAAATAATTATAATAACTTATAATAATAAACTCAGACAAGTGTTGGATAAATAAGGCCGCGGCTGCTTTATTATTGGTTTAAAGACAATATTATATTTATTATAATAACACCAACTCAATAAACTTAAAACACCCTAGCCCTATGGCTCAGGCTGCATAAATATTATCAGAAACCAAAATTATCTACATCATAAGTTAATATCAGACAACTTCAAAAACAGATTTGTCCCCCTTTGTATTAAAATTTTTTTTTTTTTTACAAAGGTGACACCACCACATAATTACAGCCGCGACAGAAAACAAAAAATTTTTGGGAGGGGGGGAGGGGAACACCACAGCTCCTGTCTTCTGAGGCGAATGAGCCTGACTGGACGGAACCCCGTTTATATAGCCCTATATTGCACTGGATCAGACCAGATTTATCCAGCTTTCAACCCTAGCACCCCCAGAGCCCGGGAAAGTCACATGTACTATTCCCCTAGGCCATGTGAGCACCAGGTGTCCCCCTGAGAGCCTTATCTGGCTCCCAAAGGGGGAGACTTGAAACTGCCCATCCTGCCGCTCTCCCATGAGGAAAAAGGGTTTATTGAAACCGTTTACCCCTTTTCCTATCATGGGACAGCAGGCAGGAATCCTTAATAACTAAATAATTATAATAACTTATAATAATAAACTCAGACAAGTGTTGGATAAATAAGGCCGCGGCTGCTTTATTATTGGTTTAATAACAATATTATATTTATTATAATAACACCAACTCAATAAACTTAAAACAACCTAGCCCTATGGCTCAGGCTGCATAAATATTATCAGAAACCAAAATTATCCAAAGGACAGGTGGATTCAACACCACCTGTCACCAACACCCCACATCGCGGCCATTTCAACACAAGTACTCAAATTTGTATTAAAAATATCCAAACCAATGTCGGATAAATGAATTCCATCCTCTCTATATAGACCTTTTATATTTCCTTCCAATTCCATATGCCTAAATGAGATTATACCTAATGCCTGTAAAAATTTTGCAACTGCCCTATTCACTCTTTTTCTAATCTTTTCCCTATGGCGCATGGAAGGTGGAGAAAGTCATCTCAACCTTTGCACTATCTCCGAAAAGACAATAACAGTGTGAAGAAAAGACAATTGTAACCTGTGTAAATCATCTCTCATTCTGAAAACGATGTCTAATGTTTTTTGTTTTCCTATATCGTTCCCCCCCAGATGTATAATTAATACATCTGGAGGTGGAAAACGCTGGAGAAGCCTACCCATTACAGACATTAAATTCTCCCAAACCATACCTCTTTTCCCATACCAAAAAATGCTAAACTGCAAAGGGTCCAAACCTAAATTGTTAGAATACACTCTATTCTTAGCTCTCAGATGTGCCCAAAACACATAAGAATGTCCAACAATCCATATTATCCGGCATTTACCTGAAATGAATCAGAAAGATTGATTAGGTCGAATATAATAGATAACTGTCAGATTTCCATATACCAACTTTTTTATCATATTAGTGTCTAACCCTAACCTAGCTGCTTCTGTAGTCGCTGCAATTCTAAAAGAGTGCGATGTAAGGTGAGAATTCTGTAACTTTAACTGTTCTAAACATTTTTTGAACACACAATTGAATTGATACTTCGTTAACAGGGAACCAGACTCATGTATGAAAAAATTATCATACATGAAAGGTCTAATAGAATAATATTTGCTCAATAATTGAACAGGGCAAATAGGAGAGCTAGTACAAGCATATAAATTAATCCAAATACCTTTACCTAGTTGGTCAGTTTTTGACCTTCTAATAAAAATTCTTACCATTGCGTCGGAAATAATAATGTCATTGACCTGTATAAAAAATAATTCTGACACTCTAAGTGCACCAAAAAACGTAATAGAAAAAACTGCTTTAAAGAGTATTGACTCAAATACGGAAAAACAAACCTGTTCAGAGATTGAACAAAGTTTACCTAATATATCTGGAGTAATAGGTTTACGCTGGTCCCATGTAAAATTTCTTTTTTTATAACCCTTCAACGCTTGATGAACTGAGAAATAATGAAAACAAGAAGGTAAATTCTTAAGCTTAAGAAAAAATGAAACTCCGGAAAGAGTCCTTTGTACATAAGACCACGAATATCCTTTATCGAATAAAACATTCAAAAAGAGCAGCACTAAATTTTCAGAAAAACAACCTGCAGGTTCTTGGAGCGAATTTAGAAAAGACAGCCAAAGCAACCAGGCCGATTGATATCCAGCCAATGTCGAAGGTGCAACCGAATTTCTAATATATTCCGATATTGATTTCAGACCAGATCCCATAATTTGGAAGGACACTTTATTCCTACTTTGTCCGCATCTGGAACAGCTGAAAAAAATCGATCCAACACTCTCCAACCACGCCAAGCCAGACGACCTATAACGTTAATAAATTCCCCCGTTAAGGGTAAACTCATGCAGAACTCAGCAATAGCCGAGGAATTCCGCAGATATTATTCCACCCTCTATAATTTAACCCCCCAGACCCCACTTACTACATCCACCCCACAAGACCTGTCCTCATATATTCAAGAGACAGCACTTCCATCTCTTCCGCTCTCGGATACGGAGGACCTGGAGACCTCTCTGTCTGAAGCGGAATTTCTAACCGCTATCAAAAGTCTCAAGAATGGCAAGAGTCCGGGTCCAGACGGATTTTCCCCCCGCTTTTATAAAACGTTCGCGCCACAACTATCCCCACTACTAACAAAAGCGTTTAATGCCATTGATGAAAACATTGCTCTTTCCTCATCTATACTCCAAGCTCAGATTGTTGTCATCCCTAAACCTGGAAAAGACCCCTCCATTTGCCCCAATTATAGACCGATATCCCTTCTAAATATTGACCTAAAGTTATATGCTAAGATCCTCGCAAACCACCTTTCCCCTTTGTTACCACAAACTATACATAGAGACCAGGTGGGCTTTGTTCCTGGCCGTGAAGCCAGGGACAATACCACCAAGACCATACACCTAATCACATATGCTCACCGTCATCACATACCTGCCTGCCTTCTCTCTTGTGACGCAGAGAAGGCCTTGATAGGACATAACCGAGGCGGAGTGGGGGAAAGCCTTCCTCTTCACGAACAAAACCTCCGTATCATGCTATACACAAGAGAAAAACTATAAATTGTTGTCGAGGTGGTATCGAGTCCCAACTACTCTCAGGATCATGTTCCCATCCAACTCAGACAGATGCTGAAGATGCAACACAATGGAAGGTATTTATATACATATCTGGTGGGAGTGTGATGTTCTTCTCCAATTCTGGACCCAAATTTTTCAGATTTACTCAGACATTTATGACAAACCACTGCTACCATCACCCTCTATTGCCCTCCTATCCATCCTTCCAGGGACAATCAAATCACAAAAAAACGGCCTTTTGAAATTCTTTGTTAGTGCGGGTAGACAACTCATACCCAGACATTGGAAAACCACTACACCCCCCACCCTAATTGAGTGGGTAGGGGAGGTAAACAATTACATGCTAATGGAAGAAATGCAGGCCAAAGCTCTAGATAAGTATGCTAAGTTCTCTTTTGTCTGGAGTATCTGGAGGAGTTACTCTACCTCAGACAAACTCAAACAAAGACTCTCGGCTAGGAACTCCGCTTAGGAGTTGAAAAAGCCATATCCATTATACCTCTCATTTAAAATGAAGACCTCATATGTGGACCGAAGCTCGCTGTCTCACTACCCCTCCCCCCCTCCTCCCCTTCTATTACCTTTCTATTCTACACTTATTCCACTTTCATCCATTCTGTCTTTCCTTTCCTTTCTTTTTTTATGTCTCCAATATATCTCTCTTGATGCAATATAATTATAGGATCTTCTATGTAAATAGAGATCTAAAAACTTGTTACTAACCACACTTTTGAAAACTTATGTATACGTTGGTTATCCCAGACTCCCTGTGTCCAGGGGTGCAGCAGGCTCCCAAAGGGGCACCCCCACACAGGGTAGTTAATGCTTACATATCAACAAACACCTGTTATACGGGTTTATCGTAACAATTTATTTATAATAACCCTTGCACTTGTATACGATTGCACATTTAAAATATATATTTGTTTATTAGGAGACTATATGTCAGGTAACTGGCACTGTTTACACTCCTTCATTCTGTTTATTTTTTTTTCTTTATTTTTATTATTCTCCTGTTTTTATATGTTTATATACTTGTGAAAACTTCAATAAAAACTTATTGAACCATAAAAAATCGATCCATCTGAAAGCGAGACAAGGAGTCCGCCATGTCATTGTCCTTACCTGCCACATGAATTGCTTTTAACCAAATGTTCAAAGTTAGACATTTGAAAATCATATAACGCAACAGGACAATGACCGGCGGAGATTTAGATGTTAAACAGTTAATCGCATACATGACTCCTTTGTTATCTGTCCTAACTAATATTCGCTTATTTTTAAAGTAAGGACCCCAAATTTCTAGAGCTACAATTATCGGAAACAACTCTAAAAGAACTATGTTTTTTAAAAAACCCTTCTGTTGCCACTTGGGATTCCAACTATCTGCACACCACTGGGCTTGCCAAATCGCTGCAAAGCCGCAAGATCCAGCAGCGTCAGTGAACAGAAAAAATTCTTTATCCAAAATAAATTCCATACAGATTTCCCGTTAAAATATGTAAGAAATTGTAACCAAACTAATAAATCTTCTCTCATATCGTGAGTTATTCTAATATGAGAAAAGGGGGATTTTAATCCCGAAATAGCCATATATAATTTCCTAGAAAAAATTTTGCCGACTGGCATAACTCTGGAAGCGAAGGCCAACAGGCCTAATAGTGACTGCATATCTTTTAAGCATACCTTCTTTTTTCTTATTATAACCAACAGCAAAGATGTAAGTTTATTTATTTTCTCCTTAGGTAACCTAAGTTCCATTAACTCTGAATCAATAGCAATGCCTAAAAACTCAAGACAAGTTGAAGGCCAGCCGTCTTTTCAAAAGCTAGCGGAATACCGAAAAAGTTACAAATTTTAAAAAATTTCTCCAATAACAATAAACATTCAAAAGAATTAGCTGAACCTAAAAATAAAAAATCATCTAAATAATGAATTAAAAATTGCGAACCAGATTCTACACTAACCACCCACTCTAAAAAAGATGAAAAAGACTCAAAAAAAAAACAAGATAAAGAGCAACCCATTGGTAACCACTTGTCAAAATAAAATTGATTATTAAAGAAAAAACCTAAAGAGTTAAAACATGCTGGGTTAATAGGAAGAAGGCGAAATGCTGATTTAATATCAGCTTTTGCCATGAGGGCCCCCTTTCCTAAATGTCTCAGACTATTATCAATTTGATCGTTAAGAGATTGACCCGAAGGGAATGATAAATGATGGATCAGTCTAAAGGAATTTTTCTCTTTTTTTGGTACAATTCCCAAAGGGGAAATTCTGAAATTACTGAAAGGAGGAGAACTAAAAGGACCTGCAACCCTACCTTACATAATTTCCTTTAAAATCTTTGCATATACTACATCCAAAAATTGATCTACAGATTTAAGATTATTAACCAAAGCACACCATTTACTGGAAAAAACTGGTAAAGAAAATCCATCTCTAAAGCCTTCAATTAGCAGCTGGGCCTTCAACTTGTCTGGAAATATTCTGAGCCATGGGAGCATATCTTGCAATTTCACCGGTGTAATTGCTTTTGTGAACATTCCCTGATTGTTGGTTATTTGCTGACATCTTTTTGAAACACTTTGAAATTGGATGTGTTCCTGTGCAGAAGGCACACTCATGTCGATATTTGCACGAGTTTGGCCATTTGCACTTACCATCATTGAAGTTGAAACAGATTCCTTTTCTATAGATGGGATTGTTTGAAGGCTGAGAAATTTGGCTCTGCTTAACAAAACTTGTTCTTTGGGGAAGAAAAAGATTGAGCCAAAGGCCCACATCCTTCACTCCCCAATTCAATGTAGGATGTACCGATAATTTTTGGCGAAAAGCCTCATCATAATTAAACCATGCAGTGCCACCAAAATTTCTAAAAGCCTCGAGAACAATGTCCAGATGTTGAAAAAGGCCCGTGCTTTTTTCTGGAAATTTTTCACACATAATACCCGAAAAAATGCAAAAAGCCTGTAACCAGTTATTAAATGACCTAGTAACTGGTCTCCTTCTATCATCCTCTTCTTTCTTTTCTTTAACGATAAACTCTTTAGCAGAAGGAAGTAAAGATAACATATTTAAAAATTCTCCTCTCCAAATTTTTTCTTTCACCGCATTAGCTAAATGATAACCTAACGGAGAGATTTCACAAGCAATGGATTCTTTTAAACATGTTTCAGGTAAATTCTGTGATCTGGCTAATTGATATGCGGTATTGGAATCTGATGACTGGTCATTAACTAACAAACTACTAGATGGCGCCCAGATTCCCATAACTGTATTTTCTTGAGTTGGCAAAGCTCGAGCCTGGCTAGCAGCTCAGTTAATATCTTTAGCTAATTTGGCCAATAGCTTAGCTATATTACCTAGATTAGAAACAGTAGCTGACTCACCATTCCCTTGCAGCTGTGTGTGCTGGCCATCCTGAGAAACTAGTAAGCTAGCCTCCTCAATTCCTCTGTATGCTTGAATAACGAGCTGGACTGCTAGGCAATTCAAATGCAGCTCTCATACTGACCTCCAGCTGTGCTACTTGTTGCCATGACGATGCTTCGTCTTGCTGAGGAACGAATGAATGCCGTGCGGAAGCCCCGCCTCTAGCCCTGCCTCTTGACACGCCGCTGGACACACCTCCGGTGAACCCTCAGCCGAGATTCTACCTACTCTGGGAGGATTTGATGCTCTAGCCGCGCCTCTAGCCACGCCTCCCGATGCGCTGCCTCCTCCCGAGGACGACCGCTCCGTTCTTCTGGCTGCTGGTGGTGAAGGGGAGTGTCTTTGGCGAGGGATACGCCTTCTCTTCGCCGAGCCACTCCTTGCTGCCGAGGGGTCACGAAGCCTGTGACTTGGAACTTCCCTCCTCTGATCGACGTCTTCCGCATCCGGCCGCGACGCAGGCTCACTGACGATGGATTCCACCGCTGACATCGCGACTTCTGCCGCCAAGCTCAACGAACCTCCTGCGGCTGTTGTGGCTCCCACCAGAGCCTCTTGACACGAAGCCCGTGATAGGTGTAGGCATTGGCAGATCCATTCGTCGCCTCCTTCTTCGCCTGCTCATTCGATCAGCCGCCGCATCAGGCTCATCTTCTGGCCTCAGAAGACCCTGTTTGCTCAATGGAGTTAACTCCTAGAACACCACAGCTCCTGTCTTCTGAGGCGAATGAGCCTGACTGGACAGAACCCCGTTTATATAGCCCTATATTGCACTGGATCAGACCTGATTTATCCAGCTTTCAACCCTATCACCCCCAGAGCCCGGGAAAGTCACATGTACTATTCCCCCAGGCCATGTGAGCACCAGGTGTCCCCCTAAGAGCCTTATCTGGCTCCCAAAGGGAGAGACTTGAAACTGCCCATTCTGCGGCTCTCCCATGAGGAAAAAGGGGTTATTGAAACGTTTACCCCTTTTTCCTATCATTCCTATTACAAGGAATGTAAATATCCCTTATAAAAGAAAAAAAGCATGACAGGACCTCTTAAATATGAGAAAGACCTCAGATCTCATATTTACACTAAAATGCAATAAAAGAAAAAAATAATGAAATGTCATTTGAAAAAAAAAAAAAAATTCTCTTTAAGAGCTATGGACGGAAGTGATGTTTTGACGTCGCTTCCGCCCTGCAATGATATGGGGATGGGTGGGGGCCATCTTCCCCTCATTAATCTCCATAACACAGACGTAACAGGATGCGTTTGCCTCCACCGTCGGCAGAGGGCACCGGAGTGCGGCGGAAGGGGGGGGCCCTTTCCCATCACCGATAAAAGTGATCTCATGGTGAATCCGCCGCAGAGACCACTTTTATCTGAAAGCGGGCTGCCCATTGAACAAGAGGATACCAGGGTTATGGTAGCTAACTGCTGCCATAACAACGATAGCCCTCTTCAAAGTACCGATGTATAATGACGGCGGGCGGTCCGTAAGTAGTTAACTGACAATTGCGCAGTAATGCGATGTGGTACCCAAACAAAATTAACATCCTTTTTTTCCCACAAATAGAACTTTCTTTTGGTGGTATTTAATCACCTCTGCGGGTTTTATTTTGTGTGCTATAGACAAAAAAACCGCAACAATTTTGAAAAAAAAACAATATTTTTTAATTTTTGCTAAAATAAATATCCCCCCCCCCCCCCCCAAAAAAAAAAAATTGCAATAAGCATATAAGCGTATACTGATTGGTTTGCACAAAAGTTATAGTGTCTACAAAATAGGGGGTAGATTTACAGTATGACATTTTTATTATTCATTATTTTTTTTACTAGTAATGGCGGTGATCAGCGATTTTTAGTGGGACCAGTGATATTTATACAGAAATCTGTGCTATAAAAATGCACTGATTACTGTATAAATGACACTGGCAGCGAAGGGATTAACTAGTGGTTAATAAGGGGTTAAATGTGTTCCCTGGGAGGTGTTTCTAACTGTGGGGGGAGGGGACTGACTGGGAGTACAGAGAGATCACTGTTTCTAATCACTAGGAACAGACAATCACTCTGTACTTCCCTGTCAGAAGGGGGATCTGTTTGTTTACATTGACAGATCCCGGTTCTGGCTCTCTGTGGAGTGATCGCGGGTGACCGGCGGACATCGCGGCTTCCGGCCACGCATCAGCTCCCCCGCCGTGAAGCATGCGCGTGGCCCACAATAGCTCGTTCCCGATTCGCGGGAACGAGCCGACCTTTCCGCAGTATAATGATGGCGGCTGGTCAGCAAGTGATTAAGGGTCACTTCAGTCTGGCGAGTTACTTTGATCACATAGGTGGAGGTGTAGGTTTGTAGAACATCGCTGTTATATGACATTGCTAAGAGTGATAACAGATTGTTGGTGGAAAACAAAAGACCATTTATGCAATATTTGCACTCTATTTTAAATTTGCACCATTATTGGGCACTATCTTTTGTATTAACTTATGCACTTATATGTTTTAAGAATATTTGTTTATGCTGATTTTTATTTGAATCACACTGAAATAGTATTGGGATTTTTAGGCGTCATGCATGTTCACCTGATTTTAATCATATTCTTTATCACAGTTTAACTCTACGGCTGATTTTATTAGGCCTCATGTACACTGCTGTTGGTAAACGGACGTTTAGGAGCAGTTGGGCATTTTTTTCAGCTGCCCCTGGTTTCTAGGCAGTTGAGTTTAGAAGCATTTTATGGAAAGCAAAAAAATGTGTTCAGGACGGATGCTCAGAGGCATTTGAAACGTCAAGTGCCTGTAACAGCTTGTAAACTCGTGTTAACACAGTAACTCACATTTAGTCACGTATCATTTACAGGCGTTTTTAATCAAGATACATTTTTGACTATTTGCAAAAAAAAAAGAAAAACGCTTCTAAACTCAAACGCGGCAAATCGGACATTTTTAAACGTCGGTTACTATCTGTCAAGTTGAATCGTTCAGGAGAGGTTTTAAAATGTCCCGTGTATATTAAGTCTAGTGTGTTTACATTATTTGAGGGGAAATATCCTGAACGCCAAAAAAAAACCCAGCGTTTCTCTTATTCCCTAGTTTTGCAGCTGTCAAACCTTGGCAAACAGGACCCAACGGTGTAGTTTCCAGGTCTAACGACACAGGGTTGTTCTGGGACTTGTTTTACAGCTGCGTCTCCTGGTCTGCGCTGACACGTCTACCCTCTGCTGGCTGCGTGTGGGAGTCGAGTGTCTACGTTCTGAATTAATGTGTGTGTTACTGATTGCCTGCGTGGGTGGAAGTTTAGGTGTTGCGAGAGAGATTGGGCATTCTGTAAGAGAGGTCTATTTTTATGTGCATTCTAGATATTGCAAAGCCTCTGTTTTGGTGATATATTTAGTTTTGTGATATATTATGACCTTGGAAGGGAATAATATGTAAATAACAATGTTTAGTTCACGAGCTATTAAGAGTTTACCATACAAATATAATACAAAAGTGCAAATTAATTTCCATAGGAATATGAGGCATGCAATTCTCTGAAAAATGTGTTAATGAGATTAACCCTTGGTTAATGTGCCTGTATGTGGCACAGGGTTGAAGCCCAAGTCCATTCTCTACTCCTCACATATGTATGATATATTGTGTATTTATTTTTACTTACCTTGTTTCAAAATCTTCTTTTACGGTCACTTAATGCGCTTGGTCTTCTTTTCCAGCCTTAGGTGGTTCTCAGTACTGCTGAAATTGGTAATGATGTTGTCACCCAAAAAGTGACAATTTAGTTATAGATGGAGTCTTGATGGCTGAGTCAGCTCTTGTTTTCTTGGATATTCCAACAGCGAGATCTCCTTGCTTCAGTTCCCAACTCTGCCCATCTGAGAGTTTTAGGTGTTTTTGTCTCCCTTTGTGTGTTCCAACACTTTATGCTCTAATCTAGCTGAAGCGCGCTACTTCTGTAGGAGCTGCTAATAGTTCATTCCTTTCCACCAGTTGGTTCCATTACCCCCCTCCCACACACACACTTCCCTGCACAGACGACACAGCAAACAGTCTTAGAACAAAAAGAACGGTAACTTTATTCTTTCCCTTAGCAGAAAGAATGTGAAACAAAGTATTTTAGAAACATGAGCTGCCTTAATCATCTGGTTCCTGTAATGGACTGCACATCTTCTCCCTCCTGTTTACCACTACCCAACCGTACAGAATCTTCAACTTAAGTCCCAAGAACAATACTCTGAATAGAGATCCTGGATAGACTGATGGGAATTCCCCCCGGGTGGTCTTTAGCACCCTCAGCCATTGAAGACACTGTTTCTCTGGTCATGCACTCACGTGTACATTGAAGTGACCGTCCCTGATTTCCATATCCAAGTCTTCTACCAGCTCTTTTCCTCTGTTGGGGGTAGCAGCCTTTCCTTATTAGATGTGCAGGTTCCCTCACTTGTTTCCTCCATCTCCTCTCCCTCCAAGGCAGGTGCCTCTCCCCCTAAGGGGAGAGTTCTTTAACTGTATCAGCAACTACATTCTGCACTCCTTTGCTCCCCTCTTCCCATCAGCAAGCATGCAAGCCTCCAGGAAGCATGTGACCCACAGTTATACAGGCCTGTTAGTCCCTGCCCATGCAAATGAATGATAGACTAGGGATGACCTGTACCACTAACTACATCCTGTATCACATCAACCTGTCCTCCAGCACCTCTCACTGGTCAAACTAGGCGTCACTTTAGCAGAATGCAGGTGGTCACACCTCCCCATCCTACACTATCATTCCTCCCAGTAAATCAAACCCAGTCAGGCAAATACCAAAACAGAGTAATGCCTGAAATTTACACTAAGTCTAAACCTCTCTCATATTTTAGCACAGGCCTAAGTAGGTGGGCGCTACATAGCATAAATAGGTGGGGATTTACTAAAACTGAAGCATTCAGAATCAAGTGCATTTGTGCATGGTAACTAATCAGCTTCTAACTTCAGCTTGTTCAATTAAGCTTTGACAATAAAACCTGGAAGCATACTTTCCAACAGTCCCGATTTTCCTGGGACATTCACAGTATTCAGACCTAAATGCTGGTCTTACCGTGTCCTTGGAAAATTCACAGGAAACTGGCTTTGTCCCGATGTTTCATGATGAATCGCCAGAGCCGCCACTAGAGATCCGGGGTCACCCATCATTTTTGTGAAGAGCAGCCCCCCTTGAGGCCAAGGCGGGCAAGAAACAAGAGACAGAGCCTGGGTTGTGGGCCATGTCAAGAGGCGGGGGTTTGGCGGCAGCTCAACTTCTATTGGCAGCTGCTTTCATTGCCACCCGGGCTCCGCCTCTTGTTTGTTCCCCTCGAGAGCTGCTCTTTGCAAAAATGGCAGCAGAGACAATATCACCAGTGCCGACCCCGAACCTCTAGCGGTGGCTCTGGCGATACAGCAGCATGGAGGGCACAGAATCTGGTGGCAAGCTGCATCTTGCAGACAAGTAACAAGCCGGTGACAAGTGAGCGCTACCTCTCTGGTGACAAGCAGCGAGCTGCATCTGGTGACATGTGAGTGCTGCATCTCTGGTGGCAAGTAGCAAGCTACATCTTGGTGACAAGTGAGTGCTGCATCTCTGGTAACAAATAGCAAGCTGCATCTGGTGACATGTGAGCACTGCATCTCTGGTGGCAATTAGCAAGCTGCATCTGGTGACCAGTGAATGCTGCATCTCTGGTGGCAAGTAGCAAGCTGCATCTTTCTTTCTCTATCCCTCTCTTTCTCCCTCCATTCCTCTCTTCCTTCTCCCTCCATCCCGCTTTCATCTCAGACTCTAACCACACCCCTTTAAGTCACACCCAATATTTAGTGTAAGCCACATCCATTTTTGCCACAGCGCACAAAGGCACTCCTCCCCCACTATGCCACACCTACAAATGAATGTCATGCCCCCTAATTATAATCAGACTCCACGTACAGACAAAAAAGTGTCCCTATACATTTTTTGACAATGTTGGCAACTATGAGGAAGCCGATTGGTTTCTATGCAGAGCTTTACCAGATTTCGCACTCTCCAGGTTTAGTAAATAACCCCCATAGTATAAAATAAATGAGAAATCCAACAGGGAGAGTTGGAGCCCCCCATAATGGCCACAACAGGTGTGGACTCAAGTACAGATAGTTCAATAATGGAGCTGAGTTGTTTAGGAAACTCAGGTGGTGTAACTCTGCAGTATCTACCAAAAGAGAACCATCAGCTTTGGATAAACTGAGCCCTTAACCCAGGGGTTCTCAAACTACGGCCCTCCACTTGTTCAGGAACTACAATTCCCATCATGCCTAGTCATGTCTGTGAATGTCAGAGCTTTACAATGCCTCTTGGGATGTGTAGTTCTGCAACATCTAGAGAGCCGTAGTTTGAGGATCCCTGCCTTAACCTCTTGTGGCCATGTAATGCATATGCAAATTGCATACCTCCCAACTTTTAAACTTCAGAATGAGGGACACTTAGGGCCAGTTCAAATTGGTGTGATGCCAGACATCACATGTGATTCCCACCGCATTGCTGTGCAGATCACATGCAATGTCTGTGTGATGAAAATTCAGCCATACAAATTGTATGGCTGATTTTGCATCACATTCGGACCAAACTCGTGTAGGACCCCTTTTTTTTTGGTCTGCACCAGAATCGGATCGCATGGGTGTTCACACCCATGCGATCCAATTCTGCAAATGGGGCTGTGTTTTGCAAACTGATTCCGCAATCAGTTCGCATGAACAGGTTTACAATTTAGATGCGGTGCGGATTTGCAGCAAATTCGCTTTAAATGCGCACCACATCTAGTGCGAACCGAGCCTTAAGGAAGGTACTAGCGGCGCATGCAGCGCACTGTGGCAAAATGTGGGTGTGGCCAAACTCTTAACAGTGGGAGGGGCTTAAAGCGGAGCTCCACCCAAAATGGGAAGCTTCGCTGGTTTGCACCCTCCCTCCTTCC
>JBBGZY010000573.1:6162500-6440000 GCA_037952925.1 Lithobates clamitans | reverse complement strand
GTATATATATATATATATATATATATATATATATATATATATATATATATATATATATATACATATATACATATATACATATATATATATATATATATATATATACACATATATATACACATATATATATATATTTATAGATGGGCTTTCTATATGTGGCTCCCACTACCCACCACTTTCTTTGGGGGTTCCATTCCCGGGGAGTGCCCTCCATGTTGGCTTTTCCATTTGTGTCATGGGGATCACCGCCTCAGCTCCCAAGGCTGATGATCTGCCCAGCCGGTCCTTGCCTTCCACTATCCGTGCCCAGACTCATGACTGGTCTTTAAATATGAGTGGGGGATTTACTCTTCTACTATTTCCTTCTAATTATTATCCTACTTAATACTTACCTTTAATACTTCTTTAGACATCTATACCGCATCTTCTCCTGAAGAGTGGCAATATAGCCATGAAACGCATCGAGCTATCTGATGCCTTCTATGCTACTTTCATCTACTATCTATTACATGTTCTTTTGGACTCTACCAACTTGAATACATAATATACCTATTACTGTGGAGACACGCATCTATGAGTCCGGCGTTTTTTTGATGTTACTATTGTGATACCAATATGCTGCTATGTTAATATGCTATAATGTATTATGTTATGGAATTAGTTACCTTGTTTTACTGTATTATATTGTATGTATTTTGTTACTATGCATTATAAATGGTCACAGTTATAATTTATCCACCAGACATCATTATGCTGTGTT
Organism: Lithobates clamitans; assembly: GCA_037952925.1. Classification (NCBI taxonomy): domain Eukaryota; kingdom Metazoa; phylum Chordata; class Amphibia; order Anura; family Ranidae; genus Lithobates; species Lithobates clamitans. The sequence goes on along the minus strand of JBBGZY010000573.1, from coordinate 6,439,240 downwards.
ACCTCCCGGGCTGCTTGTTTCATTTAAAGTCCCAAACCTTGCTCTCATTTATCCAAATGTCAGGGATGGAGGCACAATTTTAATGTCCTCATATAAAGTCCCAAACCCTTTTCTCCCTGTTCTCATATACCGACTTTCATTGATGACTACTCCAGGTACACAACTACTTATCTGATGAAACACAAAACAGGGTAGAGCTGACGCATTTTGGGGGTGCACCCCCTTCCTTAGAGCTAGGCCTCGCACCCTCAGAGCCTAGCTCTAGGAAGCGGGTGTACCCCCAAAATGCATCAGCTCTACCTCATGTTTCAGTCCTGCACATGTCCTTACACTGTACTTTTATGGCTTATTGAGAGTTGCATTTTGTGAGTACCCACTTTTATGCATTTTTTAACTATTAAATTATCATTGGTAATGCACTAGGTGTGCGCGCCTTCCATTTTATTTTTCTTATACCATGCAGGAAAGTCTCAGCTCTCTGTCAGCATGACTGGAACGCAGTAAAAAGAGCGATGCAATACCTCAAAGGAACAGTTCAGATGAAGTTACATTTACCAGCAACATCAGATCAAACACTGGTCAGATATGTGGATGCTGATTGGGCCGGAGACTGCACAGATCACAAATCTACAAGTAGATTCCTCTTCCAGTATGGAGAAGGAACCATAAGTTGGTCTAGTCAAAAGCAAGCAACTGTCGCTCTATCTTCAACTAAAGCAGAGTACATTGCAGCAGCACAAACATGTCAAGAAGCGATATGGATTTGTCAACTTTTTGCGGACGTTGGGATAAACATGTCAAAACCAATTACCATTTTTGAAGACAACCAGGGATGTATATGTAGCGGGTGTCTCACTCTATAACCCGTAAATCTCGCCAAGCTGGCCGGAACAATCTACACAGGTTTTTCAGCTTGAGATAGAAACAGCTGCCTCCTAGCAGCTGTAAGGGGGATTTTTCACCCCCCCCTCCTTCTTCCTGTTATCACTGACTGAGTTAAAGAGGCAGTAAACCCTGATGGGTTTTAACTCCTCTTTATTTCCCTGCAAAGGTAAAGCATAATGGGCTACTGTGCATCGCATAGTAGCCCATTATGTGTCACTTACCTGAAACCGAAGCCTGCGATGTCACCGCTGTCCCCACTAGCAGCGAGCGTCCATTTTCACCCCTCTTCCTTCCGGGGCCACAAACTCCAGCTCTGTGACTGTCCGGAGTCGCGTGACGTGACGCTTGACACATGCGCGCGGGAGCCGCCAGTCATGGCATAACCCCTTTAGAAACGGCACGATCTGCCCTTTCTAAAGTGTGCATGCGCCGTAGACATCGGCGAGTGGCTTTTTTGTAAATATATCCTAAACCGTGGGGGTTTAGGATATATTTCCAACACCTACAGGTAAGCCTTAATATAGGCTTAATTGTAGGTAACAGTGGTTGTACAACCACTTTAATGTAATATGAGCTGACACACACAGCTCTGCATTCAGTGACCTCTTGTGCCCCCATTGGCCGGAGGAGGAAAACCAATTGAGGGCACCGGTCGAGTCACCATGAAAGCCTGCCTGTTCCAGGACGTTTGCTTGGGCCCTGTGCGCAGGATTTGGTGAGAGGGCAATTCTGCCCATCTGCAGGCAACAGAGACACTGCACTACAGAAGGAGTTATTTGAACACTGTATACAAACATCATTGCTGGTAGTCATCTTGCTGACACTTGTAGTACTAAAGTGATAAAGGATAAGGCCATCCATTTCTGGGACATTGTATACAGACATCACTGTCCTCTCACCTTGTTGCACAAAATCCTGTCTGTTTCACTTATGTTGTTTGCCCTGTTACCCAGGAGTTAAAGTGCACCAACGAAAGTGGCTAGCTGAAGACACCAAACTTTATCTTTGCTTCAAAAAGGACTGAAGCTGTTAGTGCCATACAGATCCACACACATATTCAGGGCTCTGCATATGTATTGGGTGTGTGGGACAGTTTATCTATAAAGTTAAGCCATTACTTGCTGACTTGAATAGGTGTGTAAAGTTGGGCCTGTGGTGTCAGGGGACAGTAGAGAGAGGACTGACAAAAAGGGAGTCATTCCTCTGCTCTCATGCCTGGACTCATAGAGCCAATCTGAGTAAAGGTAACCAATCTAATTTGAAGTGCCATATTGTGCTTTATTTACCATTTAAGTGTGCCTCTGCTCTTGGGGACATTCTAGTATTTGGAATCCCCTGAAAGCAGCTTGAGAGCTATATTGCTCCTCAATCTCAGTTATTGCTCTTTAAGTTGATTACTCGAATATATATTGTTACTGTCTGTTATTCTTCCATAGAAATATTGCAGTAAAGACAATTTCTGTGTTTTATTATAACGTGTGTGTTTCTCATTGGTCATTGCACTTACACTATTCCCAGGTGTGCCAGAGGAGGCTGAGAGGCAGAGTAACGGACTGAACTAACTTAAAGCAGCTCCTGGGGGGGTATCATTACATATAAAGCTTACGCAATCAGAAAGGGTCAATCCTAGGATCAAACACATGGACATCAAGTATCACCTACTGAGGGACAATCAAGAGCAAGGTGTGTTTGACATTCAATATTGCCTATCAGAGGAGATGACTGCTGGTGTACTCACCAAGCCTTTATTAAAGGAACATCATTGTTATATCCAGAAGAAACTAAATGTAATTTGACAAAGCACATGTTGTTGAGAAGGGGTGTTAGAAGAAGCAACAGCAAGTAGCTTTCTATATTGTGAACTTTATATATATATATATGCATTATACCTATCTATACCAGTAGGTGGCACTGTAGTATTACAATGTGTATTCTATGGTAATGCAATGAGAGGAAGTGTTTGCTTTCCTCTCTATGTACTTGTATGTTCCTTGTTCCTGCTTCCATCTACATGATGTAAAGCCATGATAAAGAAATCCTCAATGAAAGTAAAGGTGTTCTGCTGTATACAAGAAGCTTCCAGCCCATGATTTCAATACATAATACCTTGTACCTATAAAATATACTTTAATTGCTTTTTCTGAGCCTACCTTAAAGAAGAACTTCATTAAAATAGTTGGGGACTGCCCCCCTTCTAGCACAAGTCCTCCCCTCCTTTAGTGTCCCCTGGCACATACCCTCTCCCCTGAATCATTCCAAGTATAGTTCTTTGTATCCACCATCACTTCTGCTGAATGATGCCCACTGGGGAGGTAAAGGGGCAGGCTTGAAAGTCCTGCCTACAACTGTGGTCATTAAACCTATCATTAGCCTGTTCTGCAAGGCAAGCAAATTGGAGTTGGAACCCATGTTGGGTCAAGGACATCACCATCTACCTCTTCCTTCTCAACAGAATCAAGGTCACAGTAAGCTCATGCATAGCACCTCTCATTCTGCATGCCTGCAGTCCCCTTCTACAGGTATAACCTGTGGAGTGCTGACTGAAGACACTGACCCACTCTACTCTTTTTCCCTTGTCTGGTCCTCCACCATATAGCTACTGGCAACAGCTAACTCTATAAAATTTAGCCATCCAACTGCCTTCCTAGTTTAATATAGTATAAATGCTATAGGATGAGCTTCGGAGCACACAGCAATAATGAATACACAGTGCTTTACAACACTGTTGTACTGTGCTGACCATGCTGACCTAGTCTAATGTGTTGCAATTCAAAATGCAGCAGAACATAGGCGTGTGCACAGGGTGTGCTGGGTGTGCCTGGGCACACCCTAATGTGTGCTGCCTGTGAGACAGTTTCCCATTGAGCAGTCAGGGAAGCATGTAAGAGCCGCTTAGTGCTTTAAACTGTAATGTAATGTCACTGCTTGCAGATAGGAGCTGTCAAAACCCGGGGCTGATGTCGGGGGTGGGCGGGACTAAACAGCTAGCCTATCAAAGACGCTGATGTCGAGGGCTCTGTGTTCATGGCTCCGCCCCCTTTCTATCAGCTATTAAACACCAGTCAATGATTGGGCTGCTTAATAAAGGGGCGGAGCCATATACACGGAGCAGCCCGCCCAGCCCCTATTCCTTTGGCTGGTGTTTGATAGCTGATAGAAAGGGGCGGACTCACATACATGGAGCGGCCCGCCCAGCCCCTATCCCGTTGGGGTGTGTTTGATAGGCTAGCTGTTCAGTCCCACCCACTCCCGACATCAGCTCTGAGTTCTGACAGCTCCTCTTTGCAAGCAGTGACATTACATTACAGTTTCACACACTGAGAGGCTCTTATATGCCTAGCTGACTGCTCAGTGGAAAACTTCCCCTCTCCTAGATCAGTGCCAATCGGTGCCGCCTATCAATGCCAGTCAGTGCCACCTATCATTGCCAACCAATGCCACCTATCAGTGCTGCCAATCAGTGCCACCTCTCAGTGCCCATCAGTGCCACTTGTCAGTGCCAATCAGTGCCCACCAGTGCCACCTGTCAGTGCCCATCAGTACCACATGTCAGTGCCAATTAGTGCCCACCAGTGCCACCTGTCAGTGCCCATCAGTGCCACCTGTCAGTGCCAATCAGTGCCCACCAGTGCGACATGTCAGTGCCCATCCATGCCCACCAGTGCCACCTGTCAGTGCCAATCATTGCTCATCTGTGCCACCTGTCAGTGCCAATCAGTGCTTCCAGTCAGTGCCAACCAATGCCACCTATCAGTGCCAATCAGTGCCCAACAGTGCTTCCAATCAGGGCCACCTATCAGTGCTGTCTATCAGTGCCCATCATTGATGCCTATCAGTACCCATCAGTTTTGCCTATCAGTGCCCATCAGTGCTACCAATGAGTGCCCATCAGTGCTGCCTATCAATGCCAACCAATGCCATAAATCAGTGCCCATCAGTGCTGCCTATCAGTGAAGCCTGTTAGTGCCAGTCAATGCCATTTATCAGTGCCAATCAGTGCTGCCGTTCAGTGCCAATCAGTGCTTCCAATCAGTGCCAATCAGTGCTGCCAGTCAGTGCCAACCAATGCCACCTATCAGAGCCAATCAGTGCCCAACAGTGCTTCCAATCAGTGCCACCTATCAGTGCTGCCTATCAGTGCCCACCTGTGTTGTCTATCAGTGCCCATCAGTGCTGCCTATCAGTACCCATCAGTTTTGCCTATCAGTGCCCATCAGTGCTGCCAATGAGTGCCCATCAGTGCTGCCTATCAGTGCCAACCAATGCCATAAATCATTACCCATCAGTGCTGCCTATCAGTGAAGCCTGTTAGTGCCAGCCAATGCCATCTATCAGTGGAAATTAGTGCTGCCGATCAGTGCCAATCAGTGCTTCCAATCAGTGCCAATCAGTGCTGCCTATCAGTTCTTCCAATCAGTGCCACCTATCAGTGCCCATCAATGCTGCCAATCAGAGTTGCCTAGCAGTGCCATCTATCAGTGACAATCAGTGCCACCCATCAGTGCTGCCTATCAGTGCCAATCAGTGCTGCCATATAGTGCCAGTCAGTGCCACCTATCAGTGCCACTATCAGTGCTGCCAATCAGTGCTGCCAACCAGTACCGCCTATCAGTGCCCATCAGTGCTGCCTATCAGTGCCCATGAGTGCTGCCAATCAGTGTCACCTATCAGTGCCTATGAGTACTTCCAATCAGTGCCCATTAGTACACTGAGTGCAGGGATGGGCAATTGAACTCAGCAGCTAGGCACATTGTCTATGGGGGCTGGCCTGGTGGGGTACAACTGAAGTCTGTCTGTTTATTAATGCCACATGCCGATCTTTAGTATATTACATAATCACCACACTACTATTTACAATAAACTACTGGAGGTAAATTTAAAAAGTGTCAGTAAAAGGCCTGCCGCTAAGCACTGTTATGTGTTCCCACACCACAAAAAAAAAAGTGCAGCGCTAACTTACTAATCAATAATTTAACCACTTGACGACCGCCTCACGCCGATGTACGTCGGCAAGGTGGCACGGACAGGCAAAATCACGTATATGTACGTGATTTGCCTTCCGCGGGTGGGGGGTCCGATCGGTCCCCCCCCCGGTGCCCGAGGCGGTCGCCATTTCTTCCCGGGCAATGAGAGGTGAGGGGGCGGCCATCCATTGTTGGCCACCCCCTCCCGATCGCTCCCGGCGAATGAAATGCTTCCGTTCCCTCTGTAATGTAAACAGAGGGAAAGGAAGTGATGTCATCTCTCCTTGAGCCGGTCTTTTCGTCGCCGCGCCGAGGAGAGAAGACATCCAAGTAAGTCTGCACAACACTACACATTCAGTAGAACACGCCAGGCACACTTGTCACCCCCCATCACCCCCCGATCACCCCCTGATCACCCCCCTGTACCCACTGTCACTCTGACACCAATAGCATTTTTTTTTTTTTTGCATTGGTGTCAGTTTGTGTCAGTTAAAAGTTTTAGGGCAGTTAGGTTAGCCCCCTTTAGGTCTAGGGTACCCCCCCTTAGGTCCAGGGTACCCCCCTAACCCCCCCTAATAAAAGTTAACCCCTTGATTACCCCCCGTCACCAGTGTCGCTAAGCGATCGTTTTTCTGATCGCTGTATTAGTGACACAGGTGACGCTAGTTAGGGAGGTAAGTATATAGGTTCGCTGTCAGTGTTTTATAGCGACAGGGACCCCCATATACTACCTGCTAAAGGTTTTAACCCCCTGATTGCCCCCTAGTTAACCCTTTCACCAGCGATCACCGTATAAGTGTTACGGGTGACGCTGGTTAGCTAGTTTGTTTTCTGTAGTTTATTACAGTTTATTACAGTTTATTATAGTTTAATATAGTTTTAGGGCACCCGCCGTTTATTACCCTATAAAGGTTTAACCCCCTAATTGCCCGGCGGTGATAGAAGTTAAGTTTTTAGGATCTGATAAGGTCTGCGTCGCCCCAGGCAGCGTCAGGTTAGCGCTAGTACCGCTAAAACCCACGCACGCAGCATACACCTCCCTTAGTGCTATAGTATCTGAACGGATCGATATCTGATCCGATCAGATCTATACTCCCCAGCAGTTTAGGGTTCCCTGAAACGCAGTGTTAGCGGGATCAGCCCAGATACCTGCTAGCACCTGCGTTTTGCTCCTCGGCCCAGCCCTGCCCAGCCCACCCAAGTGCAGTATCGATCGATAACTGACACTTACAAAACACTAAGCACACATAACTGCAGCGTTCGCAGAGTCAGGCCTGATCCCTGCGATCGCTAACAGTTTTTTGGTAGCGTTTTGATACAGTCGCCAACAGTCAGGAGCTTTTTTGCCTGTGAGTCTCACTAGTGTACCCCTAAATTTAGAGCCCAAAATGGCAAATAGAAGGTACACTAGTGAAGAGGCCTACACGTTTCTGAGTATGACAGATAGTGAAGAGGAAGTCACTCATCTGTCAAGTTCAGGCTCAGAATACGATCCTGTAGAGGACAGCGGCTCCATGACAGATAGCTCTGACGACAGAGTTGTGGTCCCTGCTAGGGTCAGGCGTACCAGACCCCAATCTTCTTCTGTCCTTGAAGTGCAAGAACCGCAGGGCTCTCGTATGGAGCAGAGCAGTACTAGCGCCGCTACTCCTTCTGGTGAACTGGCAAGCACCAGCGGCCTAGTACACCCTGGTCGTACATCCAGCACTGCAGTATCACGTGGTGACGTGGCGAGTCCCATAAGTGCAGTTCAAGCTGGCGAGGTGGCAAGCACTAGTAGTGTCCCGCTGCCACCAAGAAGACAAAGACAGGCCCGTCGTGCCCATAGTGCCCTTCCTGCTGCATTGGCCAATCCGAATTGGGAACCTTCCACTTCTGCAGCACCCGTACTTCCCCCTTTCACTGGCCAACCCGGAATTCAGGTGGAAACAGTTGACTTTATGCCACTGGATTTTTATTCACTGTTTTTCACCGAAGATCTCTATAGATCTATTGTGGACCAAAGCAATTTATACGCTGGTCAATACATCGCCACTATGCCCCAGTCCACCCTTGCCAGAGATTGGAGACCAATTACGGTCTCCGAATTTAAGACCTTTCTGGGCCTTTCCCTCCTCATGGGGTTGAATAAAAAGAGTAAGTTGCGGTCATATTGGTCCACTGACCCAATTTACCATTCACCCTTGTTCTCTGCTTCCATGGCCAGGGCACGATACGAGCAGATTTTGCGGTTCATGCACTTCAACGACAATGAACTCTGTCGTCCTCGTGGAGACCCTGCATACGATCGGCTCTACAAAATTCGGCCCCTCGTAAACCACTTCAACCAACGTTTTGCAGACTTGTTTACCCCCCATCAAGTTGTCTGCGTTGATGAGTCCCTGATTAAGTTTTCTGGCCGCTTGTCCTTCAAACAGTACCTTCCCAGCAAGCGTGCCAGATACGGGGTCAAGATGTATAAGCTCTGTGACAGGGCCACAGGCTATACATGTAGATTTATGGTTTACGAGGGAAAAGATAGTCACGTAGAGCCGACAAACTGCCCTGACTACATAGGAAGCGCTGGCAAGATAGTGTGGGACTTGGTGTCACCCTTATTCGGAAAGGGGTACCACTTGTACGTGGACAATTATTATACGAGCGTGCCACTTTTTAGTCACTTGTTTGATCAGCAGATTGGAGCATGTGGCACCGTGCGACCTAATCGCCGGGGCTTTCCCCAGCGGCTTGTAGATTCCCGTCTTAGGCTGGGGGAGAGAGCCTGCTTGAAGTATAATAATTTGCTCGCTATGAAGTGGAGGGATAAGAAGAATGTTTTCGTTCTCACCTCCCTTCATGCAGACACGACGACCCAAATTTCTACGGCGACTGGTGTTGTGGAGAAACCCCTCTGTGTCCACGAATACAACCCTAATATGGGAGGGGTGGACCTCAACGACCAGTTGTTGGCGCCGTACTTAGTTGCCCGTAAGGCCAGACGCTGGTACAAAAAAGTGTCTGTATACTTATTTCAATTGGCTTTGCTGAATGCTCATGTGCTATACAGAGCTTCAGGACAGACTGGATCCTTCCTTAAATTCCAGGAAGAGATCGTCAGAGCCCTTCTGTTTCCAGACGGTACTCTACCTCACCTTCCCCAACCAAATGCAGTAAGCCGGCTGCATGAGCGGCATTTTCCTTATGCCATCCCGAGTACCCCTACCCAACGAGCCCCCCAAAAAAGATGTCGTGTCTGCAGCAAGCGCGGATTTAGGCGTGACACCCGGTCTTATTGTCCCTCCTGTCCTGGCAATCCTGGTCTTTGCATGGGTGAATGCTTTGAACGCTACCATACATTAGTTGAGTATTAGCGTAGGGTTCAGCACTGCACAGACTAGGCACACTAACACAGGGTCTCCCAAGATGCCATTGCATTTTGAGAGACCCAAACCTGGAACAAAAGTTACAAAAGTTAAAAGTTACTAAAAAAAAGTGTAAAAAAAAAAAAATTAAAAAAAAATTAAAAAAAATAAAAACACAAAAAAAAATATAAAATAAAAAAACCAAAAATAGTTGTTGTTTTATTGTTCTCTCTCTCTCTATTCTCTCTCTATTGTTCTTCTCTTTTTTACTCTATTCTATTCTGCAATGTTTTATTGTTATTATGTTTTACCATGTTTCCTTTTCAGATTTTTCATACTTTACCGTTTACTGTGTTTTGTTGGTAACCATTTTATTGTTTTCAGGTACGCCATTCAGTTGCAGCGCGGATTTATTTATCTTGACAGCAACAGCGTTTGCTCCCACGATATATAAAGCCGTGACTCCAACGCTGTCGGAGGTGATTTCACCACCACAGTTACATACTTCAGCATATATGCCGAAGCGTGGGGGCAGAAGTGGGTGGAGGAGCGATTTGCTCCTGCCTTTTGCGGGAGGATGCCCCCATGCTTCGGCATATATATATTTTAGGCACAGGTTGCGTTAAATGTTTTATTTTTTACTATTTTTTTTTTTGTATTTGCTTTGCAGGTATGGTAAGTCTTACTGTTATACTGTAATGTTGCTTTGTTTTATTGTTAACCATCATTTGCTTAGCAGGTACGCCATTCAGTTGCAGCGCGGATTTATTTATCTTGACAGCAACAGCGTTTGCTCCCACGATATATAAAGCCGTGACTCCAACGCTGTCGGAGGTGATTTCACCACCACAGTTACATACTTCAGCATATATGCCGAAGCGTGGGGGCAGAAGTGGGTGGAGGAGCGATTTGCTCCTGCCTTTTGCGGGAGGATGCCCCCATGCTTCGGCATATATATATTTTAGGCACAGGTTGCGTTAAATGTTTTATTTTTTACTATTTTTTTTTTTGTATTTGCTTTGCAGGTATAGTAAGTCTTACTGTTATACTGTAATGTTGCTTTGTTTTATTGTTAACCATCATTTGCTTAGCAGGTACGCCATTCAGTTGCAGCGCGGATTTATTTATCTTGACAGCAACAGCGTTTGCTCCCACGATATATAAAGCCGTGACTCCAACGCTGTCGGAGGTGATTTCACCACCACAGGTACATACTTCAGCATATATGCCGAAGCGTGGGGGCAGTAGTGGGTGGAGGAGCGATTTGCTCCTGCCTTTTGCGGGAGGATGCCCCCATGCTTCGGCATATATAAATGGTGCATGTATGCCCATCATTAGAAGTGGGTGGATGAAGGGAGGTATTCTAATGGTGGGCATACCCACCGATCAATATCTTTTTTTCGTTCAGCCCACAGGCTGCATGAAAAAAAAGTTTACAATATATGCCTAACAAGGACCAGCAACGTACTGGTATGTTGCTGGACTTTGAGTGGTTATACCAGAATGATGCCTGCAGGTTTAGGTATCATCTTGGTATCATTCTTTTCAGCCAGCGGTCGGCTTTCATGTAAAAGCAATCCTAGCGGCTAATTAGCCTCTAGACTGCTTTTGCAAGCAGTGGGAGGGAATGCCCCCCCTCCCCCACCGTCTTCCATGTTTTTCTCTGGCTTTCCTGTCCCAACAGGGAACCTGAGAATGCAGCCGGTGATTCAGCCAGCTGACCATAGAGCTGATCAGAGACCAGAATGGCTCCAAATATCTCTATGGCCTAAGAAACCGGAAGCTACGAGCATTTCATGACTTAGATTTCGCCGAATGTAAACAGCGCCATTGGGAAATTGGGAAAGCATTTTATCACACCGATCTTGGTGTGGTCAGATGCTTTGAGGGCAGAGGAGAGATCTAGGGTCTAATAGAGCCCAATTTTTTAAAAAAAGAGTACCTGTCACTACCTATTGCTATCATAGGGGATATTTACATTCCCTGAGATAACAATAAAATTAATTAAAAAAAAAAAAATGAAAGGAACAGTTTAAAAATAAGATAAAAAAGCAAAAAAATAATAAAGAAAAAAAAAAAAAAAAAAAAAAGCACCCCTGTCCCCCCCTGCTCTCGCGCAAAGGCGAACGCAAGCGTCGGTCTGGCGTCAAATGTAAACAGCAATTGCACCATGCATGTGAGGTATCACCGCGAAGGACAGAACGAGGGCAGTAATTTTAGCAGTAGACCTCCTCTGTAAATCTAAAGTGGTAACCTGTAAAGGCTTTTAAAGGCTTTTAAAAATGTATTTATTTTGTCGCCGCTGCGCGTTTGTGCGCAATTTTAAAGCATGTCATGTTTGGTATCCATGTACTCGGCCTAAGATCATCTTTTTTATTTCATCAAACATTTGGGCAATATAGTGTGTTTTAGTGCATTAAAATTTTAAAAAGTGTGTTTTTTCCCCCAAAAATGCGTTTGAAAAATCGCTGCGCAAATACTGTGTGAAAAAAAAATATGAAACACCCACCATTTTAATCTGTAGGGCATTTGCTTTAAAAAAAATATATAATGTTTGGGGGTTCAAAGTAATTTTCTTGCAAAAAAAAATTATTTTTTTCATGTAATCAAAAAGTGTCAGAAAGGGCTTTGTCTTCAAGTGGTTAGAAGAGTGGGTGATGTGTGACATAAGCTTCTAAATGTTGTGCATAAAATGCCAGGACAGTTCAAACCCCCCCCCAAATGACCCCATTTTGGAAAGTAGACACCCCAAGCTATTTGCTGAGAGGCATGTCGAGTCCATGGAATATTTTATATTGTGACACAAGTTGCGGGAAAGAGACAAATCTTTTTTTTTTTTTTTTTGCACAAAGATGTCACTAAATGATATATTGCTCAAACATGCCATGGGAATATGTGAAATTATACCCCAAAATACATTCTGTTGCTTCTCCTGAGTATGGGGATACCACATGTGTGGGACTTTTTGGGAGCCTAGCCGCGCACGGGACCCCGAAAACCAAGCCCCGCCTTCAGGCTTTCTAAGGGCGTAAATTTTTGATTTCACTCTTCACTGCCTAGCACAGTTTCGGAGGCCATGGAATGCCCAGATGGCACAACCCCCCCCAAATGACCCCATTTTGGAAAATAGACACCCCAAGCTATTTGCTGAGAGGTATAGTGAGTATTTTGCAGACCTCACTTTTTGTCACAAACTTTCGAAAATTGAAAAAAGAAAAAAAAAATACATTTTTCTTGTCTTTCTTCATTTTCAAAAACAAATGAGAGCTGCAAAATACTCACCATGCCTCTCAGCAAATAGCTTGGGGTGTCTACTTTCCAAAATGGGGTCATTTGGGGGGGGTTTTTGCCATCTTGGCATTTTATGGCCTTCAAAACTGTGATAGGTAGTGAGGAGTGGAATCACAACTTAACGCCCTTAGAAATCCTGAAGCCGGTGCTTGGTTTTCGGGGCCCCGTATGCGGCTAGGCTCCCAAAAAGTCCCACACATGTGGTATCCCCATACTCAGGAGAAGCAGCAGAATATATTTTGGGGTGTAATTCCACATATGCCCATGGCATGTTTGAGCAATATATCATTTAGTGACAACTTTGTGCAAAAAAAAAAAAAAAAAAAAAAAATTGTCACTTTCCCGCAACTTGTGTCAAAAAATAAAATATTCCATGGACTCAACATGCCTCTCAGCAAATAGCTTGGGGTGTCTACTTTCCAAAATGGGGTCATTTGGGGGGGTTTTGTGCCATCTTGGCATTTTATGGCCTTCAAAACTGTGATAGGTAGTGAGGAGTCAAATCACAACATTATGCCCTTAGAAATCCTGAAGGCGGTGCTTGGTTTTCGGGGCCCCGTATGCGGCTAGGCTCCCAAAAAGTCCCACACATGTGGTATCCCCATACTCAGGAGAAGCAGCTAAATGTATTTTGGGGTGCAATTCCACATATGCCCATGGCCTGTGTGAGAAATATATCATTTAGTGACAACTTTGTGCAAAAAAAAAAAAAATCGTCACTTTCCCGCAACTTGTGTCAAAAAAGAAAGTATTCCATGGACTCAACATGCCTCTCAGCAAATAGCTTGGAGTGTCTACTTTCCAAAATGGGGTCATTTGGGGGGGGTTTTGTGCCATCTGGGCATTTTATGGCCTTCAAAACTGTGATAGGTAGTGAGGAATGAAATCAAAAATTTATGCCCTTAGAAATCCTGAAGGCGGTGATTGGTTTTCGGGGCCCCGTACGTGGCTAGGCTCCCAAAAAGTCCCACACATGTGGTATCCCCATACTCAGGAGAAGCAGCTGAATGTATTTTGGGGTGCAATTCCACATAGGCCCATGGCCTGTGTGAGCAATATATCATTTAGTGACAACTTTTTGTAAATATTTTTTTTTTTTTTTTTTTTTGTCATTATTCAATCACTTGGGACAAAAAAAATAAATATTCAATGGGTTCTACATGCCTCTCAGCAATTTCCTTGGGGTGTCTACTTTCCAAAATGGGGTCATTTGTGGGGGTTTTGTACTGCCCTGCCATTTTAGCACCTCATGAAATGACATAGGCAGTCATAAACTAAAAGCTGTGTAAATTCCAGAAAATGTACCCTAGTTTGTAGACGCTATAACTTTTGCGCAAACCAATAAATATACGCTTATTAACTTTTTTTTTACCAAAGACATGTGGCCGAATAAATTTTGGCCTAAATGTATGACTAAAATTGAGTTTATTGGATTTTTTTTATAACAAAAAGTAGAAAATATCATTTTTTTTCAAAATTTTCGGTCTTTTTCCGTTTATAGCGCAAAAAATAAAAACGGCAGAGGTGATCAAATACCATCAAAAGAAAGCTCTATTTGTGGGAAGAAAAGGACGCAAATTTCGTTTGGGTACAGCATTGCATGACTGCGCAATTAGCAGTTAAAGCGACGCAGTGCCAAATTGGAAAAAGACCTCTGGTCCTTAGGCAGCATAATGGTCCGGGGCTCAAGTGGTTAACAATAATTGTGAAACCCTCTAATGTATGGAAATCTCAATAAACGTCAATATTACCACAATACCGGTGATATGTAATGTCACATATAATACACATCAAACTGAAAAAAAAAAAAAAACACTTAATTTTATATGTTTTAGTTACTATTATAATGTGAATTTTTGCACTTGAAGTTAATTTTCCACCACCCTTGCTCAGTTCATGTCTTTATGGACCTTGCTTTGTGCACTGGTGCGCAGTCATGTTAAAACAGGAAGGGGCCACCCCCAAACTGTTCCCACAACGTTGGGAGCATAAAATTATCCAAAATGCCTTGGTATGCTGATGTCTTAAGAGTTCCCTTCACTGGAACTAAGGAGCCAAGCCCAACCCCTGAAAAACAACCCCACACCATAATCCCCCCTCTACCAAATTATTTGGACCAGCGTTCAAAGCAAGGTCCATAAAGCCAAGGATGAGTGAGTTTGGGGTGGAGGAACTTGACTGGCCTTTACATTAAAATGGAGACTGCGAGCCAGGCCTTCTCATCCAACATCAGTGCCTGGCCTCACAAATGCTCTTCTGGAAGAATGGTCAAACATTCCCATAGACACTCCTAAACCTCGTGGACAGTCTTCCCAGAAGAGTTGAAGCTCTTATAGCTGCAATAGCTGCAAAGGGTGGGCCAACTCAATATTGAACCCTACGGACTAAGACTGGGATGCCATTAAAGTTCATGTGCGTGTAAAGGCAGGTGTCCCAATATCCCAATACTTCTGGTAATACAGTGTATATATATATATATATATATATATATATATATATATATATACGCATGTTTGTTTGAGCTTTGGGGTGCACACCCTAATGCAATAGGCTGTGCACGCCTTTGCAGCAGGATAAGCCCTTAGCACAAAGCAATGATGACAAACTGTAAACGTAATTTGCAGTTATACTGTGCTGACCATGCAGCACTGATGCTAAATGCTGGTCCAATATACTGCAAATGCAAAGTAGAATAAGCTCAACAGCACAAAGCAATGAATAGTAAGGGTGGTTTGCCCCTGGCTGACAGACCCTTCTTGTACGAAATTCTAATACCCTGCAAATGCCTGGTGGCTGTAAAATGGATGGTATTTAAAGGAGTTTTATGGTTGCAGCATGCACTTTCATTTTATGACATCAGCATTTTAATACCAATACAACAATAGTTATTTTTTACCATCCAGGATAAGCTCACTTGAAAAATTTCCTTTCATATTGTGAGTTCTGCCTGTCTGCTGACCAACTCTTTCCACAACTTCCTGGATTCCCAGCATACTTTGCAGCTTCTCCTCTTCTGTTTACTTTTAATTTCTAAGGATTATATATCCCATGGTACCTTGCTGCCTTAAAGCAGTGATTCCTGTACTTACACCGTCTTCTAAAACTCCTCCACTCATCACCTCTGTAGTTCAGAAGGTAGACTCTGTGAAATGTGTGACACATCATACCAATTTCCAGGGCATAGTGAATACGTGTCACAAAATTCAAGGAAGCAAATATGTGAGGATCTTCACATAGTAAGTTCACAAACCTTAAAGGGATTGTAAACCCTCATGGTTTTTCACCTTAATGCATTCTATGCATTAAGGTGAAAAACCTTTTTTAGTGCTTCAGCCCCCCAGCCCCCCCCCCCGTTTTACCTACCTGGACGCTGTCCTCCTCTGTCCGGGAACGAGCACACCATCTGTAGCTGGTTTGGGGCCACTCTGTGC
Source organism: Lithobates clamitans (assembly GCA_037952925.1). Lineage (NCBI taxonomy): Eukaryota > Metazoa > Chordata > Amphibia > Anura > Ranidae > Lithobates > Lithobates clamitans. Next base: position 6,423,328 of record JBBGZY010000573.1, on the reverse strand, counting down.
AAAACGAACTGAAACCTTTAAAGTGTAACTAAACCCAGTAATATGGAAATAGTTACATGATAAACTGCACAGTTTCTCCAGTGCTGAGAGTTCAGGAAGGAGGAGATTTCCAATGCAGCCTGTATACACACCCACACGTGTGTTGTCAATATCATGTGACCTGGCTAGCTCTGATCAACAAGTAAATGTTTTCTCCAGCATAAAAGACACAACTGAGCATGTACAGGTTGGCTACTCTGCCTGAGCTAGCTAGCCTTCCCAAGATAGACAGTGCAGGATGCGAGGATCTATGCATACAGGATAAAACAGCCTTTTTACACTATGCAGAGGATTAACCCTTTAAGTTCCACAGTGAGTATAACATTAATATACAGACTGATTTTACTGTTGTGGGTTTAGTAACACTTTAAGATCAATAGGAATAGGCTAGAAATAATTTAAATACGAGGTGAAAATGAATTTATGACTTTACATTCTGACCATAGATCAATGTTAAAGGAGAAGTAAGGCCAAAGTTTATTTAGCCCTACTTATCCTATGGATCACAGGAGTGCAGTTCCTTCTGCACACATGTGACCCATTTCCAGCTGGTAGCGGGCTCAGACGTAACTCAGCCGGTCCAGTCTGGGGAAAGATCCAGACTGTAAATCCTGGACCGGCAGCTGTCATAGCCTTTCAGCTGCATTTCTGGGAGATTCAGTTGCTGCCTCCCTTCCCCAGCCTGGCGCTCCAGTGAGCACTGGAGGGGCAGAGCAGAGAGCTGGGACTGACGGTTACCACTCTATGCTCAGAGCAAAAGGGGAGAACTGAGTGATCAGCAATGTTTGATTGCTCCATTCTCAGTGCAGAGGTGAGAGGTGGCAGGGGACAGATGCAGCAGGATGAAAGAAGAAACTCCATAGTGTAATTCCAAACAGGGCTAGGACTTTTGTCGTCACCACACACTCTGAGATCATACCCGTGGCTCGGTTTTACAGCCAGAGACGATTGGATAAATAGTTTGAGATGTATACCCCGTGTCAGTAGAGACACTTGGAAATGTGAGTGGATTTTTATACTTTGAATAAATCAGAATTTTAAAAACGATTTTAAGCTATGGATTTTCTTCTTTCTTCCTCCTTCATATAAATTATGATGTGTATGGGGGGCACCTACTGTCTGATTACCTGCCGGAACAATAAACAGCAGAGGAGGAGTGGTCATTGTCTCTGTGGCAAAAAGCAATAGAGCTGGGTTATAATCTGACCAGTAACTTGCTCTGGTGAGTTTATCTAGTGACACTGGTGGTGGAACACACAGGGTGTTTGGAAGCACATAATTTAAAATTGGGTGAAAAGCAGTGTTGCCAACCTACCAGGTTGAAATATAGTATATAGTAAGTAGTTTAGGGTCAGGACTCAGGAGGGCAAGAAATTAGAATGAGCAGGCACCACTTGGCTCCCTTGCACTGTGTCGTAACATTATGCAACACACTCAGGCACCACCTCCGCCAGACCCGCTTCCCGTCGGTGCTGCCTGTACGCACTGTAGCAGGCACCCGAATGGTCCCGGCCGGCTCCGGACCGAATATATGCCCATGCGCAGTTACTGGTGTCACAGCCACATTTTTTACTGGCAACCTTTTCCTGTCACTGGCATTTACTGGCAGAAGAAAATTGCCGTTTTTTTACTGGCTGCCAGTAAAAATACTGACAGTTGGCAACACTGGTGAGAAGTTTGATCACAGCTAAAGAGCACATTGAATAGCGGCTTGTGGGACTTGTTATTTTTTATTCTCCTGCTGGAATGTATGGACTTTGAAACTGGACACTTTTGTATTTGTTTTTTACATTTTTTTTTTTTTTTTATAGCACATGGCACTTTTTTAATGAAATAAGTATTATTTATTGTTAGCAATTTGCACCACACATTAGGAGGTACATTATTATAAGTATTTGCACAAGAAATAAGTAATATTGAATATTTTATATATTTTGCACATTGTTTAGGTGATATATTTACGCAGGTTTGCACATTCAGGATTAGTGCTATCCTTTTTTCAGTACACTGTAAATATCCCAGTTTAGCTCAAGAGTTTCCAAGATGAATACTCAATTAGGGTTTTCATGGAGAAGAAGAACAGCAACACTTGTCTTAACCATTGCCTACTCTATCCAAAAAAAGAACGGTTTGGCTTTATATACATTTTAAGCTGACCCCTTTCACATGTACGTCTATCAAAAATTTCAAAAAGTCTTTAGCTTTTGTGTAGCTGTGCAGCTCTTGTAGAGATTTAAGGGCCATCATGCCAAAGGCAGGAAGGGCATGCTGGAACAAACAACAGAGGGAAAGCCCCAGTTTTGCCAATTCTTGTGTTGTTAGTTCTCTTTGTATCGATTTAATGAGCATAATCTTCCTCAATAAGTCCTGGAATAAGTCAAAAGCTAGTTAATTCTCAGCAGTAGTGCATTGCATGTCTGAAGGAGTTCATAGGGCTGCCCATTGCCCTTTATGACAAGTTCCAGTTTGTTTACCCAGAGTTCCCTAAAAACACTTTTTATAGTTGGGTTCCTGGCTGTCCTGCTCATGATAGTACTTTGCATTGTGTGCACACACCTGGTAAGAGAAGTTCTGTTTTCTTTTGACAGTGCTAATAATATGTCACCTGCATGAAGTACAATTAACTGCACAGCATAACTGTGACATGGAGCATTTGGAGCTGTCACAATTGAGGAGAACAGATGTTAACAGGTATTGAACAATAAATGTTTGATAAGACTGCGCTGTTGTTTTCCTGTGTTACTGGTGGGGAGAAAGATCCATTTCCTAGATACTGCTGAGTTTCGGAACAAGGCACCAGTGTAATTCTGAAATAATCAGAACTAAAAGCAGAAAATAAATCATATATGGAAATGTACTATGAGAACTGAGGTTAAAAAATGCCAGATACTAGTGTAAACAGGAAATTGTGTTAAAAGCTGAAGTTTAGGCTGAATTTTATTGCATGGTTACATTGGTCCAGCTTGAAATGGGAAAAAGACCTTCTTATGGGATTTTTGGTTGCCTTCAAAATCCCATAAGAGGGTCTTTTTCCAATTTTAATTACAAAAATATCGATGGTGGCAGGGCCGATCCCAGGCAGGGTGCACGGGGTGCAGTGCACTCAGGCTCTAGAGAGGTGGGGGCGCTGAAGCGCCAAAGTGCTTCCCCTCCCTCCTCCTCCTCCTCTGTGTCCAGAGGCAGCTCCCACTGCCGCTGTATTTTTCGAGGCTCCAGTCCGTCCCCCCTCCTATCAGAGAAGGAGAGCAGCGCCGGAGATCGGAGCGGCTGGTCTCTGTGTGGAGAGAGACCAGCCACACAGTGACATTGCTGGGGGGGGGGGCGGTCCGTGCCTGACATGTTCTCCTCCTCTGTCTCTCACTCCCGCCCAAGCCTGTCTCCATCTGCTCTCCACCCGGCTGCGCACTGTCCTCTCCTCACTAGCTGCCGCCCGGGTGTTTTTATGTACACTAATGAGTTGTCCTGGGGGGTCTCTACTAATAGTGGGGGGGTTGTCCTGAGGGGGGTCTGTACTAATGGGGGGGTTGTCCTGGGGGGTCTGTACTAATGGGGGGGTTGTCCTGGGGGGGTCTGTACTAATGATGGAGGGGGGTTGTTCTAGGGGGTCTGTACTAATGGAGGGGGTTTGTCCTGGGGGGTCTGTACTAATGGGGGGTTTGTCCTGGGGGGGTCTGTACTAATGATGGAGGGGGGTTGTCCTGGGGGGGTCTGTACTAATGGGGGGGTTGTCCTGGGGGGGTCTGTACTAATGATGGAGGGGGTTGTCCTGGGGGGTCTGTACTAATGGAGGGGGGTTTGTCCTGGGGGGTCTATACTAATGGGGGTTGTCCTGGGGGGGTCTGTACTAATGGGGGGGTTGTCCTAGGGGGGTCTGTAGTAATAATGGAGGGGTGTTGTTCTGGGGGGTCTATACTAATGGGGTTGTTTGTCCTGGGGGGTCTGTACTAATGGAGGGGGTTTGTCCTGGGGGAGTCTGTACTAATGGATGGGGGTTTGTCCTGGGGGGGTCTGTACTAATGGAGGGGGGGTTTGTCCTTGGGGAGTCTGTACTAATGGAGGGGGGTTTGTCCTTGGGGGGGGGTCTGTACTAATGGAGGGAGGTTTGTCCTGGGGGGCTCTGTACTAATAGAGGGGGTATGTCCTGGGGGGTCTGTATTGATGGAGGGGGGGTTTGTCTTGGGGGGTCTGTACTAATGAAGGGGGGTTTGTCCTGGGGGTCTGTAGTAATGGAGGGGGGTTTGTCTTGGGGGGTCTGTACCAATGGAGGGAGGTGGTTTGTCCTGGGGGGTCTACACCCAGGAAAGTACACCCAGGACTCCAGAGGGAGAGGACAGTGCTGAGAGAACACCATCAGAGAGAGAACCCCACTGCCCTGTGCCACCAGAGGGAAAGCCACACAGCCTAGCACCATCCCTTGCGGAGAAAGGAATGGAGTCATTGCAGGAATACAGATCTGGGTGCTACCCAGCGGAGTCGCCACAGGCAATTCAGAGTGAGCTGACTCCTGATCAGAGGAACCGTTGTTGCTGTATCACTGGGTAAGGTGAGAGGAGCGATCGGCCATTATCTACTAACGTCCATAGGAACTGCAGTCTCTGACCATCTCCTGTATTATATCTGCAGTCTCTTACCATCCCCTGTATCATGTCTGCAGTCTCCGACCATCTCTTGTATCATGTCTGCAGTCTCTGACCAGCTTCTGAACAATGTCTGCAGTCTCTGACCGTCTCTTGTATCATGTCTACAGTCTCTGACCATCTCCTGTAATATGTCTGCAGTCTCTGACTGTCTCTTGTATCATGTCTACAGTCTCTGACCATCTCTTGTATCATGTCTGCAGTCTCTGACCATCTCCTGTACCATGTCTGCAGTCTCTGACCATCTCTTGTACCATGTCTGCAGTCTCTGACCATCTCCTGTACCATGTCTGCAGTCTCTGACCATCTCCTGTATTATGTCTGCAGTCTCTGACCTTCTCCTGTACTATGATTGCAGTCTCTGACCATCTCCTATAGTATGTCTGCAGTCTCTGACCATCTCCTGTATTATGTCTGCAGTCTCTGTCCATCTCCTGTATTATGTCTGCAGTCTCTGACCGTCTCCTGTCTCATGTCTGCAGTCTTTGACCGTATTATGTCTAGGGGCCCTTATAACAGACAGCCCTCTGTGTGTGCATCAGAGAGACTCCCCTCCAGGTCTTGTGTACTCTCTTCCTGTATTTTCTTTATTGTTAAGAGATCATGGGAGGATCCCAAGGTAACAAAGACTTCTAAGGGGAGCATCTCTGTGTTTGAGTCGTTGCCATAGAAACAGGGGAGGAGTTGGTAAGATGACCACGCCCATGTGGTGGCGCCAGAAATATTTCTGCACCCAGGCGCCTGTGACCCTAGGATCAGCACTGAGAGTGTACCCATCTTCTGATGGCTACTTCCAGCAGGATAATGCACCATGTCACAAAGCTCAAATCATCTCGCCATTGGTTTCTTGAACATGACAATGAGTTCACTGTACTCCAATGGTGTCCACAGTCACCAGATCTCAATCCAATAGAGCACCTTTGGCATAGCTCCCAACCGTCCCTGATTTCGAGGGACTGTCCCTGATTTGGAACAAAAGTCCCACTGTCCCTCTTTCCCCCTCATTTGTCCCTCATTTTAGTCTGATCTATATAGTTTTATATAAACTGCAACTTTTATCAGTTTTTATCTTTCAAAAAGTGTTTCCCGGTGCTAAACCTTTCATTCAATTTTTAAATTGCTACATTTGCAAGTTTCAAAAGCCAGTATAAAGGAATAGTAGTGGTAAAAAAAGCACTTGTGGGTTTAACTAATCATTTTTTTTTGTACAATTCTCCTTTAAGGAGGCATGGCAGGGGGTGTGTCCTATGCCTACATACTTTTGCTAATAAGTGTCCCTCGTTCCCATCTCAAAAAGTTGGGACGTATGCCTTTGGGATGTGGTGGAATGGGAGATTTGCATCATAGATGTGCAGCCAACAAATCTGCAGCAACTGCAAGATGTTACCAGAGAAATGTTCCAAACCTCCTCTTCTGAGGACCTCTGCTAGTGCTCTTGGCAACTCCTCTTCTCGGTGTGCCCCCATGGGTAGCTGCTTCCTATGGTCGGGCACCTGTGGGCTCGCTCCCATGCCAGGCTGTTTGCAGCTATTGACACACAGAGCAGCTCGGCCCCCATCCCCCTCCCTCCTAACAGCATTGATTGAAAGCAGCAGGAGCCCATGGCTTACACTGCTGTCTTTGAGACTGAGTGGGGAGAGAGAGAGAGAACCAGTGCTGCTACAGATGGGCACAGCACTGAATAGATCCAGGACTCGAGTAAGTATTTAGGGTTGGGGCCTGGGGGGAACCAGCTAGTGCAAGGTTTTGTACCTTAACGCAGATAATACATTAAAGAAAGGAGAAACCTTTTGGCTTTAAAATCACTTGAACTGTAGCATAGAAAAATCAGCTCTCTAAAAACTATTTATGGACATTTGCACTGTAAAAATAAATTACAATTATCACTATCCTTCAATCACAAAAGCAAGGAGTTCTGTGATTGGATGAGTGGAGATCATCTGCATCTTCTCCATTCACACAACACCTTACTATCTTTAAAAAGATGCAAAATGTTTTCTTAATGGAGACGGTACAGAGCGAGTCATCTGCTATTATCTGTGTACTCCTGCCAGAAGTGTAATGCCCTGTACACACGATCGGACATTGATCGGACATTCCGACAACAAAATCCGTGGATTTTTTTCAGACCGATGTTGGCTCAAACTTGTTTTGCATACACATGGTCGCACAAAGTTGTCGGAATTTCCGATCGTCAAGAACGCGGTCACGTACACCACGTACGACGAGACTATAAAAGGGCGGTTCAGAACCAAGCGCGGCACCCTTTGGGCTCCTTTTGCTAATCTCGTGTTAGTAAAAGTTTGGTGAGAGACGATTCGCGCTTTTTCAGACTCGTGGTTTCAGATCGTTTTCTGCTGTTCAGTTTGTGCTTGTGGGTTTGTATCTGGTCTTCAGTGCGTGCAGTGAGTTCGTATTTGATTATTCAGTGCGTTCTTGTCCGCTCGTTGCTGTTTTTCAGGTCGCTCTTCACAGGCCTGGCTGTTCTTCAGTGCGTTCTGTTACTTCGTTCTGAGCAGCCGACCGCTTTCTAGCCATGTTGCGTATACGTACTCCTTGTAGAGTTCGTGCTGTGCGGGGGTTTGGTGTTGGGGTCCTTACCTTGACACAAGTCCAGTCCATGAACAGGGTGGGGAGGAGTTCATGGACCAAGAATTGGTTGCTCCAGCGTGACCAGTTCTGTCACATGGCTTTGCTCCGTGAGATCCGTGAGAATAATCCTGATGATTTCAGGAACTCTCTCCGAATGACAGACCCCGTATTTCACCGTTTGTTGGCTTTGCTGACCCCCTATATCAGCAGGCAAGCCATCACTCCGGAGCAAAGGCTCATCGCCACCCTGCGGTACTTGGCGACGGGGAGAAGCCTACAGGACGTCAAGTTTTCGACAGGCATCTCCCCCCAGGCTCTCGGGATCATTATCCCGGAGACCTGTTCTGCCATCATCCAGGTCCTGCAGAAGGACTATATTAAGGTAAGATTTTTATCCTTTAACATCACATTTTATTGTATTTAATGTTTGATAATATATTGTATTTCTTTCCTCATTCCCTAATTACCATGATTGTAATATGCTGTGAATCTCCTCTTTGTCCTCATGCATGCTGTTTTTTTATGTATTTTTTTTTTCCTTCAAACATTTGGAACCCTCCCTCCCCCCAACTGCTAACTCAGCTGATAACAATCCTCTATCTGCTGACTTTGCCAAACCCATACACACTATACCCACCTCTTTTGTGGTCAGATTTATGGATGAATTCCCCAAAGCATGTAGTGCAAGGGCCTGCCTGAATACTTTGAAATGGTACTGTTTAAAGTTTTTGTATCCTATTATTATCTTGATAGGTAATAGCAGAATGTAAAAATGTGCTAAAATGTGTACAGTGTGTATTTATCTCTTTGTATTATGATACTTCTTACCTGTCCAGTGGGCTGCCAATAGTGTAAGTAAGAAGGGGCTGGCCAAAGTAAGACATTATTTAGGCATTCATCTCTCCTTGAAGTGGAGGGGGTTACCTGTCCAAAACATCTCTCCCCCCCCCTTGTAAAATTCACAAAATGGCCCATGAGGGGGGGGGGGGGGGAGGAATCTGATAGGAGGACCTTATACCTTTGTCTTTAAATACTCCTTAAAATAAAATGTAATACTGATGTTGGCCAAGAATGTTTGTGTCTAATCTGCTTTCCATGTTTATGTGCAAAATGATTAATTTCTTTTTCTTGTTTGACTCTACAGTTTCCTTCCAACCCACAGGAATGGCAGACTGTGACCTCCCACTTTGCCCAGCGGTGGGACTTTCCTAACTGTGGAGGGGCAATTCATGGGAAACACGTCCACATCGTCCCACCACCCAACTCAGGGTCATACTATTACAACTACAAGGGGTTCAATAGTATTGTGATGTTGGCAGTGGTGTCGGCTACTTATGAGTTCCTGTATGTGGACGTGGGAAAGAATGGCCGGATGTCCGATGGTGGAGTCATCACCCAGATGGAGTTTTACAGGCGTCTCCAGAATGGCAGCTTGGACTTGCCACCTCCAGAAGACATGTGGAAGGACTCCCTTTTGTCTTTGTTGCGGATGAAGCATTTGCGCTGGGGGACCATCTTATGCGGCCATTCCCTATGAGGACCCTCACCCCAGACCAGAGGGTTTTTAATTACCTAGACTGCTGAGCTCTGATGAAGAAGGGATGTGCCCTTCGAAACGCGTTAGCCGGTAGTGAGGCCTGTATGTTCATCTAAGACCTTTGGAAGGCTTCGCTCATCACTACAACCGCGTGCTGCTAGTTGCTGCTCGAGGTTTACGGCACCTGGTTTTACAACTGCTTGTGAGTCATTTCTTTTATCATTTTTATTCAATAAATCTTACAAAAGATAATGCACATGGCCGGTGCGCCCCTCTCTCTTTTTATTTCTTGGTTTTTAATTACTGGCCAGCCGGTTCTGCCTATTTCTTACACCCATATACATGGCGGAGTATAAACTGAATCATATCATCCTGGCGTGCTGTGTTTTCCACAACTTTTTAAGGTGAAATTCTGCCAACTATGCTGCCTCAGTTGGGCCTGAGGCTGGAATTCATGTAAATGAACCAACCCTGACGGCGCTTGAAAGTAGCCGTCCTGGCTTGCCCCCCCTGAGTACCCGCGAGGTCCGTCTTAAGCTGGCCATACACCATACAATTTTCTTATTCAATTTTCTTTAGATTTACCTTCAACTATGTAGTAGAAGGGCCTGCCTGATTGCATACAAATTGAAAGTGTTTAGGTTTGACCTCCTATTATATGGTTTTGATAAATCTAAACCAAAGTTGCACAAGAAAATTGTATAATGTATGGCCAGCCTTAGATACCATGATTACTTTGCAGGTAGGGGGGCCATCAATATGCCAGACAATGTCTGATACATTACTAGACTAAAATCTTTGGTGACATTTACTGCTTGTGTTTCTTTTAGCTGACCCTGACAGAAATGTGGGGAGTCCTGAAAATGGCGTGATTGTGTAACATTAAAAAGCACTGTTGGGTGTTATTTACTAAAGGGAAATACACTTTGCACTACAAGTGCACTTGAGACTGCACTGAAACTGCACTTGTAGTGCAAAGTGGATTTGCCCTTAGGAAATAACCCCCATTGTCACTGAAAACACCAATTTTACCACAACAAAAAAAAATTCTAAAAGGTTTTTAAAACAAACCAACATGTTTGTTGTAGAACAATTTTTTCAGTCACATTAATAAAAAATGAAATGTCCATTTAAGGTAAAACAGGCATGTTTCAAACAAACAAGAAATACACAAATCTGGAACTTACAAAGTTCAACTTTTGTAGAAATTGAAGGCAATATCAGACATGAGTATTTATAAACTGTGTTTGATATTATATTCAGATGGGGTGAAGTCACCCCTGGAAAAGCCAAATTTTGAAGATGCACACAAATTTCCGAATGCCAGCATGTACTAGCTGCCATAATGGGGGATCAAGGGACGTGTTTTGGGGGTGCAACCCCTTCCTCTCAGCTACTTTATTATTGAGGAAGGGGTTGCATCCCCAAAACACCTACATTGGTCTCCCGTGATGGCAGATAGCACATGTTGACACACTGTGTGCATCTTCAAAATTTGGCTTTTCTATAAAATGGCAAAAAATGTATAACATTTTGACATTCCTAATAACACAAAAAGGAAGGGATTTGGAGGTGTTTTAAACTCTCCCTAAAACATCAACCATGTTCTTCATTTTGTTTTTAACACCATTGATGTTTTTCTGGATGTTTTCCAAGTCCCTATTACACCCCATGATCTCCCCGATCAGGATCTGTGCACTTTCACTGGTGAAATGACCTGGATCCACAACATCACAATCACCTAAAAATATAGAAACAAAAGCATACCATGTATTATAAATATGCCACCATCCATCTCTTACTTGAGCCTGTGGTCGCAGACACTCACCTGTTGTGGTGACAATTTCCACCACGTCTACTTCCTCCTCCTCCTGTTAGCTTTGGATTTCACCTTCCTCATGAGGTGGGGGGGTCTGTGGTCTGCTCGGATGAGTGGTGTCCTCTGAGTCTTTTCTCCCCTATGTACAAAAAAAAATAGGTATACTTAGCACACAGATATTTGATGGCAGAAATAGGAATATGAAACATTGCTTGGAAGTGGGGTACAATTGTCTATTTTGGCAGAGTTCCAAGATGAAGAATTTTTTTTTCCTTTGTCAAGCTTGAATACTTACCTGTTTTGTACAAGCTTCACAGATGGAGTCACCCCTATAGTATACACTGAAGCACCTGTGTGGGCCCCCTAATAAAAAGGGTTTTCTTGTGTCCCACACTAGTGCTCCAGCGTCCAGATGTGTAAACGGCTGCTGAGTGTCCTCTCCTTACACAGAATCTAGTTTGCATTACATTCTAGTTACAAACCCATCTAGACTCCAAAATTAATTTTAAGAGAAGTAGGCTAGCAAAAATGTATTCAAATGCATATGGCCAAAACAATGGTGTTTTCTAAGCCGAATGAACAATGTTTCATACGAAAGAACAATGTGCCCATGAACATGAAAGTTGCCATTTTAAACTGTACAACAGTAAAGAAAAGCACATGGAGTAGCACGAACGTAATCAAAATAAAGAATAGGAACACAACGCAACTACTTACTTTTTTTGCAGCACTCTCCTGATCCTTCTGTACTGCTCGTGCTCCCTTAGTTTGAGGTCCGACCACCGCTTCCTAAGCTGATCCTTGGATCGTCGTACCCCGAAATTCTTCTGCAGACTTTTGACCACTTTCGCCATGATCTTGGCCTTTCTGACATTGGGGTTGGGGTAAGGTCCATACTTCCCATCATAGTCGGCCCTCTTCATTATGTCGACCATCTCAAACATCTCCCCAAAGGACATATTTGAGGCCTTAAATCGTCTCTTCCGGGATCGGGACATTTCTGGCTCTGGGCTTTCCTCCTCCTCGTTGCTGCAATTAGCACGCACCTGTTGTGTCTCCGCCATGTGCTCTTCCCCCACTGCGCCGAACGAGAAGGGGTGAGGAATAGACTAGAAAGAACATCAGGGGCGGGCAGAGTTTCATGCATGCGCAGTGTATATAAAGCGTAAAACGCGTGCGTAGTACGTACGATCTGTGAGCGGAGGAAGGAGTATCGGAGGTGCCGATCGTGATAACGAAGGTAAGATATAAACTTGGGCCTATACTGCTTCTAGATTGAGGCCTATATTGTAACAAGATTAGGAGAGTTTCGCCTGACATTAGGGTTTGTCTTGTGCCTTGCAGATAAAATGGATGGCTTCAATGACCACAACTTCCTCCCCCTGTTCATAGACAAATACAGGGAGCTGCCCTGTCTGTGGCAGGTGAAACACCCCCAATACAACGATAAACAAAAGAGGCAAGCAGTGCTGGAGAAACTGCTGGAGTTGGTGAAGCCGGTGGTCCCCACGGCAACCATCCCCTATTTAAAAGCCAAAATTGGTGGCCTGAGGAGCACATATCTTAGGGAGCGCAAGAAGGTCACGGATTCCCAGAGATCCAGAGCTGCAGCAGATGACATTTATGTCCCCAGGCTGTGGTACTATGAGAGACTTTGTTTTCTGTCAGACCAGACTGATGTCAGGGAATCCCTCTCCACTCTTCCTTCCACTCTTCCTTCCACCCCATCTTCCACCCCATCTTCCACCCCATCTTAGGCTTCCGATGTCCAACCTGGGACTTCCAGCCAGGAAGGAGTGGAGGAGCCCAGCTGGAGTCAGGTATAGCATTCTTCTACAGATTTCTGGTCAATAAATAAATGATGTTTACTAGATGTTATTATTGATCACTAATTGCTGATTTCATAAAGTAAATGATACACTATACAATCGCCCTCACCAATAGTGTGATCAAATAGCAGCGCTGAAAACCTAAAAAATTACTTAATTCAAGAAAATTATATATATACAGTGATTGCTCAATGTGATACCTAAAAGTGATAATATTATGTGTCCATAATAAAAAACCAAACAGTGTTTCTAATAAACACCCATCATGTAGTCCATTTGTGTATAAAAACAGAAAAATCAATATAAAAGTCCAAAGATAAGTGGTGACATAGTGAAATAATGGTGACAATATCAAAATTATAATCTTCAATGATGATATCTTCCACCACACCGCTGTGAATGTGATTCCACTCCCCTTCAGCGAGCAAACTCACCAGCTTTTATTGCCTTACACTCTCGTGTTCGGCTTGTAGGCTTTTCCCACACAGTGGGGGTAAAGTGATAACCTCCAATCAATTTCCGTATGGTTAACCGCAGTATATAAGCAAATGCTCTCTCCACATGAAAGAAAGGAAAAGCGAACCAAAAGTGTAGTAACGCAACACACTTTAATAAAAGTAACACTCTCCTTCACCATAAAACTCACATGGGATTCCCATGAATAAGTCCGGTGTGACGAAACATGTCGGGGCGTGGCTATACGGCAATTGAGGAAGCTTGACGTAGGGCGCTGTGACAGGCGGCGCCATACGAGTGAGCGGGGAAGTGGCTACGGGAGGCTCCAAGGGACGGGTGAGAGTGTTTACGTTCGCCAATCACCTGGGTCCGCCGTGACCACCATACGTCCAGGTTACCGTTTGAAGTGCTGTTGGTGACAACCATGTTTTGCTGTGCTGTTTTGCGTTATTGAAAATCGGAAAATGTGAGTTTTATGGTGAAGGAGAGTGTTACTTTTATTAAAGTGTGTTGCGTTACTACACTATTGGTTCGCTTTTCCTTTCTTTCATGTGGAGAGAGCATTTGCTTATATACTGCGGTTAACCATACGGAAATTGATTGGAGGTTATCACTTTACCCCCACTGTGTGGGAAAAGCCTACAAGCCGAACACGAGAGTGTAAGGCAATAAAAGCTGGTGAGTTTGCTCGCTGAAGGGGAGTGGAATCACATTCACAGCGGTGTGGTGGAAGATATCATCATTGAAGATTATAATTTTGATATTGTCACCATTATTTCACTATGTCACCACTTATCTTTGGACTTTTATATTGATTTTTCTGTTTTTATACACAAATGGACTACATGATGGGTGTTTATTAGAAACACTGTTTGGTTTTTTATTATGGACACATAATATTATCACTTTTAGGTATCACATTGAGCAATCACTGTATATATATAATTTTCTTGAATTAAGTAATTTTTTCGGTTTTCAGCGCTGCTATTTGATCACACTATTGGTGAGGGCGATTGTATAGTGTATCATTTATTTTATATCACACGAGTTTTTAATTTCAAGCAGCTGCTCAGAGGGAGGGGCTCATCCCATAAGCGCAGTGTTTGGCACACAGAAAGGGGCGTATCATCTGTGTACCATATCAGCAATATATTTGATTTCATAAAGTGTTTTACATATCAATAGACAGTAGTGGGCAAAAATAATTAGGACAAGAATGAAAAATGCTGGGCTCAGAATGATAGTTTGTTATATTTGTTAACTTTCAATTAGCAGTCATGAGATGAAAATTGTGTGTGATTGATGAAGAAAAAACTAAAACGATGTCCCTTTTTCATACACAGGAAGACCTCAGCCAGGACAATGCTCTGGAATGTGGCAGCCAGGAGGAGGCGGGAGTTAGTGGCAGCCAGGAGGAGGTGGGGCTAAGTGGCAGCCAAGAGGAGGCGGGGCTAAGTGGCAGCCAGGAGAAAGCCGGGGCCAGTAGGAGCCTGACCGAATCACAGGTTCCTCCCCTCCGCCTTCCAACCAAAAGACCCAGGAAGGGGAGTAACGTGCAGGATTCAGCGCTCAGGCTGATTCAGGAGGCTTCTGCGTCCCTCAGAGCCTTCCCCACTCCTGATAGGCCTTTGCCTCCATGGTTGCCACAAAACTGCAGGGCATGCAGGAGGGCCAACGCCTCATGTGTGAGGACCTTCTTTACAAAACACTAACTAAGGGGGTGAGGGGCGAAATCACACACAAAACCCACCTGTGTGAGTTGGACCATCCTCCTCCTCCTCCTGCCACAACTCCACCATCACAGACACAGTATGGAAGGAAGCGTGGAAGGAAGATAAGGGTGATGACCTGGGTTCAGTCTGGTCTGACAAAAGATGCAGGCTCTTGTATGACCACAGCCTGGGGACACAGATGTCATCTGCTGCTGTTCATGATCTCTTGGAATTCTGGACCAGACTATACTCCCTTATATATGGACTCCTCAGGCCACCAATTTTGCAGTAAAATAATTGATGTCTGCCCTGGGGGCCAAAGGCTTCGCCAATTTCTACTGTTTCTCCAGCATTGCCTCCCTCTTTGTTTGGTTCTGATCCCTTAATAAAGGATTTTTTGTTTCAATTATACTCGCCTCTGTGTGTTTTCCTTCAAAAAAGGACAGTTTGTTTGTTAGGAGGCAAGTACATTTCAAAAATACAATATGAAATTAACAAGCGACACCAACACCAAGCAACCTCCTTGAGATTAAATAATACAAGATAATAATACCGTTATGGTAACTTGACACACAAAACACACCCAAAAATATTCTGGAGTTTAAAAAAAAAAAAAAAAAAAAACGGATCAGGCTTGAAAATACTAACCAAAAAAATAAAAACCAAAAAATAATTTGAATCAGATGTGACAAATACAAATATTATATTGATGAAATCACGATAAATAATAAAGAAGAAGTTTGTGAGAAGTCTGTATGAATATCAGCAGCAAAACTACTTCATTCTTCTAGCATTATAAAGAAGAGAGTGCGCTGCATTAAACTATTTAAAACATTGCAGCCTGAAGAAAGTGCTATATCCATTCCGAACGCTAATTTTACCAGACCGAGCTGTTCCATCTTGGAATGTATTCTGAGCATGCGTGGCACTTTGTGCGTCGGAATTGGCCACACACGGTCGGAATTGACGCGATCAGATTTTGTTGTCGGAAAATTTTATAGCCTGCTTTCAAACTTTGTGTGTCGGAAAATCCGATGGAAAAAGTCTGATGGAGCCCACACACGGTCAGAATTTCCAACAACACGCTCTGATCACACATTTTCCATCAGAAAATCCGACCGTGTGTACAGGGCATAAGTCTCTGGACTTACGCTTCTCTGGATTTCAGAACTTCCTGTACTGTACAGCCTAAATGAAAGACAGAGTAGCAGCAGCAGTAAGGCCTGTAAAGCGCCTCTCCTCTCACTCCAGTGTGAAAGCCTGAATGCTTTCACACTGGAGCAGTGCGCTGTCAAGACGCTCAAAAAAAGACCTGCAAGTAGCATCTTTGAGGTGCTGTAGGAGCAGTGTATACACTTTTAAGCCTTTTTCGGCTAGTGGGCTAAAAGCGCCGCAAAAACGTCAGTAAAATGCCACTAAAGATAGCGGCGCTTTACCGCTGATGCACGCCCGCCCCAGTATGAAAGTACCCTAATGCCGCGTACACACGAATTTTGGTCGGAAAAAGCCATCATGGTTTTTCCGGCGGGATTCCGCTCAAGCTTGTCTTGCAAACACACGGTCACACCAAATTCCGACCGTCAAGAATGCGGTGACGTACAACACGAACGACGGGACTAGAAAAAGGATGTTCAATAGCCACTACGCCACCCTTTGGGCTCCTTCTGCTAATCTCGTGTTTATCTCGTGTTAGTAGAAGTTTGGTGAGAGATGATTCGCGCTTTTCAGACTCGTGCTTTTCAGATCATTTTACTGCTGTTCAGTTTGTGCTTGTGGGTTTGTATCTGTTTTTCAGTGCGTGTAGTCAGTTCGTATCTGTTTTTCAGTGCGTTCTTGTCCGCTTTTTTCTGATTTTCAGCTCGCTCTTCACAGGCCTTGCTGTTCTTCAGTGCGTTCTGCTAGTTCGTTCTGACCAGCCGACCATTTTGAAGCCATGTTGCAGGTACGTACTCATCGTAGAGTTCGTGCTATGCGGGGGCTTGGTGTTGGGGTTCTTGCTTTGACCCAAGCCCAGTCCATGAACAGGGTGGGGAGGAGTTCATGGACCAAGAATTGGTTACTTCAGCGTGACCAATTCTCTCATATGCCTTTGCTGCGTGAGATCCAGGAGAATAACCCTGATGATTTCAGGAATTTTTTTCACTATTTGTTGGCTTTGCTGTCCCCCTATATTAGGAGGCAGGACACCTCCATGCGGCAAGCCATCACTCCGGAGCAGAGGCTAGTCGCCACGTTGCAGTACTTGGCGATAGGGAGAAGTCTGCAGGACCTCAAGTTCTCTACAGGCATCTCACCCCAGGCTCTGGGGATCATTATTCCAGAGACCTGTTCTGCTATTATTCAGGTCCTTGCAGAAGGACTATATTAGGGTAAGTTTTTTCCTTTAACATCACATTCTATGTATTTAATGTTTGCTAATGTATTGTATTTCTTTCATCATTTCCTAATTACCATGATTGTAATATGCTGTGAATGTCCCCTTTGTCCTCATGCATGCTGGAAGCTTTTAATGCTCCTTTTTTGTCCTTCATGCATATTTGCCTTCACTAACCTCCCCAGCATGCCATCCTGGGCCCATACACACCTAGCCTAGTCACTTAACAGAGTATTTTGTCAGCTCCATTGGAGTGCTTTACCCTAAACACCCCCTAAAATGTGTACAAATGTTATTTGTGTCCTTAAATTCAGGCAGAGTGCCAGAGACTTTTTTTTGGCTCCCAAACTCATTTATAACCCCCCCCTAAAATGTTTACAATGGGCCATCAGAGGGGGTGAGAAATGTGTAATATTTTTTGGATTTTGATTCTCCCTAATACATCAATCATGTTTTTCATTCTTTGTTCAATCTCCTTGGTTTTGTCCTTTATGAAGTCTAAATCCCGACTACAAAACATTATGTCCTGGATTAGCCTTTTTGCACTGTCACTGGTGAAATTAGTAGATTGTTCTTCCACAAAATGTACATCACCTAAAATAAAAAACACACCATGTATTATAAATATGCAGGCATACATCTATTACCTGAATCTGTGGTGTGAGACACTGACCTGTTGTGGTGACAATTTCAACCACTTCTTCCACCTCTCCACCCTCCACATCCTGAGGTTGTGGTGTTCTCTGCTCCCCTTCTCCCTGAGGTGGGGGGTTCCTGGTGTCCTCAGATGTCCTGAGTCTTTTCTCCCCTATCAGAATGAAACAAAAGGAATACTTAGCACACAGATATTTGTGGCCAGAAATATGAATGTGAAATATTGCTTGGAAGTGGGGTACAATTGTCTGTTTTGTCCAAGTTGAAGACATGATTTATTCCCTTAACAAATCTGGAATACTTACCTTTTTTGGACAACTTTCACACATGTAGACACCCCTAGTATCCACTGGAGCACCTGTGTGGGGGACACCCGAAAAAGTATTTTCTGGTGTCCCACCCTAGTGCTCCTAAGTCCAGAGGTGTAAACAGCTGCTGAGTGTCCTCTCCTTACATTACACTGAATCAAGTTTGCAATTCATTCTAGTTACAAACACATCTAGACAACAATGTCCTAAACTTCTTTCAATACAAATTAGCATGACCAAATGTAGTTAACCCTGTATCTGCCAAAAACATTGTATTTAGTTGGCAAACGAACGATGGGTACTACGACCGATTACTGTGCCCACGAACATGAAAGTAGCCATTTTTAACTGTAGAACAGTAAAGAAAAGCACATGGAGCAACATGCAAGTAATAATAATAATAATAATAATAATAATAATAATAATAGGAACACATGACAACTACTTACTTTTTAGAAGCACTCTCTTGATTCTTCTGTACTGATCCTGCTCCCTCAATTTCAGGTCTGGCTAGCGTTTCCTCAATTGCTCCTTGGATCGTCGTACCCCAAATTTCCTGTGCAGACTCTTCACAACTTTAGTCATGATCTTGGCCTTTCTCACATTGGGGTTTAGGTAAGGTCCATACTTCCCATCATAGTAGGCCCTCTTCATGATGTCCACCATCTCCACCATCTCTACAAAGGACATATTTGAGGCCTTATCTTCTCCTTCGGGATCAGGACGTTTCTGGCTCCGGGCTTTCCTCCTCGTTACTGCTATTATCACGCACCTGCTGTGTCTCCGTCATGTGCTCTCCCACTGCGCCGATAGAGAAGGGGTGAGGGAATATTCTAGGAAGAACATCAGGGGCGGGCGACGCGGTGCGGAGTTTCACGCATGCGCAGTGTATATAAAGCTAACATGCGTGTGTTGTGCGTACGATCTGTGTGCGGAGGAAGGAGGACCGGAAGCTTCAAATGTTATAACGAAGGTAACATTTTAACTTGGGACATCAGTGGCCTATACTGATTCTAGATTGAGGCCTATATTGGGATAAGATTAGGAGAGTTTAGCCTGATATTAGTGTTTTGGTCTTGTGTTTTGTCTTTCAGCAAATATGTAACAATTCAAAGACCCTGAATTCATGGGCCAGTTTATTGACAGATACAGGGATATGAGAAATTTGTGAGAGGTTAAAAACCCCTTATATCGAAATAAAGTAACTAGGAAGGCATCGCTGGAGAAACCGCTGCAATTTGTAAAGACGCAGGTCCCCGACGCAGACATTAAGTTTGTGGAGAAGAACATATAGGAAGGAGCTTAATAGGGTCCAGGCTTCCATGAGATCAGGAGCAGCAGCAGAGGATGTGTATGTACCCAGTCTGTGGTACTACAACAGGATGCGGTTTCTGGAAGACCAGATTGAAGCCAGGAAATCACTTTCTACACTTCCCTCAACCCTTCCCTCAACCCCAGCTGAGGCTTCCGAGACCAACCTGGGCCTTCCATCCTGGAAGAAGTGGAGGAGCCCAGCTGGAGCCAGGTATAGTATATTCTAACATATTTATTGTCCGAAAATTTGTGTTGTTAACTACATGTTATTATTGATAACAAATGAATAACTGAACAAAAAGTGTTTTACATATCAATAGACAGTAGAGGCCATAAATGATTGTGACAAGAATGAAAAATGCTGCACTCAAAATGATAGTCTTTTCTATTTATTAACATTCAATTTGCAACAGTCATGAGCTGAAAATTGTGTGTGATTGATGAACCAAAAACAAAAACTACGTCCCTTTTTCATACACTGGAAGACCTCAACCAGGGCGAGGCTCTGGAATGTGGCAGACAGGAGGAGGAGGGGGTAAGTGTCAGCCAGGAGGAGGCGAGGGTAAGTGTCAGCCAGGAGGTGTCCAGGCCCAGTAGCCTCACCCAATCCCAGGTGCCTCCCCTCCGCCTTACAGCAAAAAGGGCCAGGAAGGAGAGTAACGTGGAGGAGGCAGCACTGGGCCTCAGTAAGGATGCTAACGCGGCCCTGAAAACACCCCCCGATGCTGAAGAGGCCTATGGCTGCTATGTAGCTGCAAAATTGCAGCAAATGGAGGAGGGCCAACGCTTCATGTGTGAGAATCTTATTTTTCAGGCCCTTCAGAAGGGGTTGAGGGGCAAAATTAGTGAGAACATGCACTTATGTGCGCTCGCCCATCCTCCTCCTCCTCCTGCCACAAGTCCACCTCCAGAGCCATAGCCTCCAAGGAAGGCTGCAGGGAAGCGAGGAGGGAAGGCTGCAAGGATGACATGAAAGTGATGGCCTGGGTTCAGTCTGGTCTGACAGAAGACACAGGCTGTTGTAGTACCACAGCCTGGGGACATATATGTCATCTGCTGCTGTCCCTGATCTCTGGGAGTCCTGGACCAGATTGTGCTCCCTATTATATGGACTTCTCAGGCTACCAAATTTTAGTTACAAAGAGTTGATGTGTGCCCTGGGATACAAAGGCTTCGCAAATTCAACCAGTTTCTCCAGGGTTGCCTTCCTCTTTATTTTGTTATGAGCCAGAATAAATGGAGATTTTTTAATACGAAAATACTTGCCTATGTGTTTTTCTTCAAAAAGGACAGTTTGTGAGTAGGCAGGTACATTTCAAAAATACAATGTCTTTTAAACAAGGGACACCAACCAACTTCATTGAGCTTTAAAAATACAAGATAATAATGTTGTTGTGGAAACTTGACACACACACACACACAAAAAAAATAAAAATATGGAGATCACTAGAAAATAATTTAAAAATAATCCAAAAAACAGGAAATCTTAATTAAAAATAAAAAAAGATGACTCTAAAAAATAATTCTAAACATTATTATGGAGATCTGGTCTTAAAAACAAAAAAAGATTCAGGAGATCACGAGAAATAATAAAGAAATAAGTTTGTCATAACTCTGTGTGAATATCAGCAGCAAAACAAATTCATTATTCTAGCATTATAAGGAACAAAAGAATGTGCTGCATTAAAAGATCCAATAATTTGCAGTGTGACGTATATGCTATCTCCATTACGAACACTAGTTTTACCAGACCGAGCACTTCCGTCTCGTACTTGATTCTGAGCATGCGTGATTTTTTGCGCGTCTGAATTGCATACAGACGATCACATTTTTGGATAGGAACTTTTTCCGACCAAAAAATAGAGAACCTGCTCTCAATCTTTTGCTGGCTGGAATTCCGCCAGCAAAAGTCCGATGGCGCATACACACGGTCGCATTTTCCGACCAAAAGCTCACATCAGTCTTTTGCTGGCGGCATTTCCGATCGTGTGTGCGCAGCATGAGAGTCGTGGCAGCTACTACAGTGATTCTGGGGTTCCACAGGGATTGTCTAGGTATGGGATATGTTTATCCCCATTATAGGTCTGTATACCCTTACATCCCCTGTTTTGGATATCCCAGACACACAAACAGTCAGAAATTTGCTCCTGATATACTGGAACCTAGGTTCCGTGTAAGTAAAGACATACATATTTACTAATGATTGACTAATTTACTAATGAGATATTGACCAATATAATTGCATAATACATTAAAATTATAGGTTAAATATGTTTTTTATGTAGCCTGGACTTTTTTGTCCTCCCTATGGCCGTCTACCCAGCTGCCTAAGTCATCATTCTTTGGGCTCCAATTGTCACTGCAAGCATAGATAATATCCATGTGAGATTTAACAGGTATGTAACCTAAAGACAATAACCATAAAGCAGCCAGTATCTTATCGGTTGTGCAACGCAGATAAACAGATTAAACTGTATATGATTCTTATAGTGACTTTTATCATATGTGTATAGAATTGTTTGTAAAACATTTCTGAACAACTGTACATATATTTTTTTATTTTTTTATTTATAGACAGTTTGTCATTCAGTTCAAATTGATGTATAAACTCCTGAAGAAGCTGAAAGTTATTTGTCGAAATATGTCAAGATTGATGGATCCACTGTAACATGGAATATGTAAACTATGTCTGTTGAACAAACATGTTTGTCTATGACTTTCGTGTTTTTACAAAAAAAGGTTTAAGTGATATGAAATAAATAATGATTGAATTTTTTGGATATTGTGTTAATTCTCACCTTTTAAGGCCCTAGTCTTTTTCTACTTGTGCATGGTGTAACGATATCACGTACGGGACATGAAAAGCTGTAGCTAGCTGCCATCTTGTGTGGAAGTAGCCATGACAGTTTGGCTAACCATGTAACCTTACAGAAAACTCTGAACTCCCTCCTTCCTTGTCTTAGGAATTCAAAGCTTTTTAAGTTCAACAGAAAAGGTTATCTCAACATAGAAAACAGAACCAGGTTAGGTCAGTAGAAAACATTTGTTGTAAGGGCAGTGTTCAGGCCTGTCGTAAAACTGTCACCCTCCCCATTCAGAGACCTAACAGGCCTCGGCTGTAAATTTTCTGAATACACCTCAGTAGAATAAGTATGAAATTTCAGCATGTTTCATAACTTCTGACTTAGTAATAGCACAGCCATAATCTGGACATATTTAGCTTCCTCAGATAATATGGAACGTTTCAAGTCCAGAGACCCCTATGTCAGGTCATATGGGAAACCCCTGGGACCACTTATTCCTCCAAAGCAGGCTATACGTTATAGAGATGGCATGTTTAGACTTGTTTTGAAGGAAATCTCAAGTTGAATAATAATATGGATATTTGGAGTCTGTAAACACTATAGATGCAGATATATGAATATGTATTGCAAAATCTACCTGGGACGTGGTCATGAGTGTAGACACCTCCCAGCAACCAACCCCTAAAACAAGATGACCAGACGATTGGTTACTGGTCAATGTCAACACCCCCTTTGATTTGACAGAAAAGAGGAGATGCCAAGACAATGGGCAGTTCTCCTTTTACCATCCAAGAAGAAACATCTGCCAAGTCGAGAACCGATTACCTAGCTCATCGATCGAACTCTGATCAACCCTCGGACATTAATTGCAAGTATTCTTCCTTCCCAATTCTACCTTATTGCTTTGTGGCTGTATATTGTTTTTATCTTTTGAAACATCTTTTTTCTGTAAATATTTTATTTGCATCAACTTTGACCTTTTCATAATAAACCCTTATGTTGAAAAGTGTTAACCTGGTCTCTAAAGCTCTTAATGCAAGCTATAAACGAACCTGCCTCTTGAAGGGCGCTACTGTTGTAGAGTAAGACTCTGAGCAGACCTGTCTGTGGTGGCAGTGTGTGTGGCAGACGCTTATTCTAAAATTATAATTGGTATTGCTAAAATTACGAGTCTCCCCCGGCTCGGTCTTTTAAATGGGGGTGGTGGCAGTTAAAGGGTTAATTGTGTAATTAGCCCAGTGACAATCACTCTCAGGCTGCTCGCACCTAGATTGTGGTCCTGCAAGCTGGAAAATCTTTGTGCTGGGTGCAGCTGAGAGTGGCATTGTTACGTAAGTGACAGCGTGGTGTGAGGTTGGCCGGTCCTTCCTTGCAAGTTAGCGAGGAGGGCAGGGATCTGACACCCGCGTTCGTCACACATGGGATATGTACACTTACATTGATCCAAGCTGCACCAATGTACTATGCAAAAAAAACTACTGGTATTCAGATTTAGGCCTAGTGTTCAGAACAGACCTAGCTCCACCCCCCCAAACTCTGCCCACGCAGAATTGTCAAAATTGTTCATGTTCAGCAGCTGTAAATGGTACCAGACAAGCACAAGTGAAGGAATAGCGAGTGAATTGTGAAAGTGAAATATTCCTCCTGTAACTGGGAGGAAGCACCGAACACCATGACGTTCAAATGCATAGATAATGCATAGATAATAAATGTAATTAGAAAAGATTTCATAGCAGCAAAGTAGTTTAGCAAAGTATTCTACATGTTAATGGGCCTCCTTAGGATCCACTTGCACTCTCGTCACCAAGGTAACAAGGATTGGAATAAAGTCAGAAGGAATGTTGATACATTCCCCTCGTGTTACATTATTCTCAATAAATGATATATCAAAGGTGAAGATTGCAACATTTCCTGTGACGCTGTACTATCGTGGTTCTTATTCAGTATTACAGACCGATGCTGTCTAAAGCCAGGAATGTCTGCAAATGTCTTCAGTTCTTATTTTCTATATAAATAAATTACGCACTGTACACTGTCTTGGTTTTGTAAAGTGCATTTCTATTATATGTCACTAAAACTGTGTCAAGCAAAGTTCCCCATCTGCAAAGACATGGAGTGATTGAAAGAGCATAATACGAAAGGACATTGTCAAGGCCACTTTTGTATTTTAGTGAATAATTTGATCTTTTAAATCGAGAAAAAATGCCAAGAGCATAAAAAGAAAGAATAAAATTTTCAAGCCAAAGGACAACTGTCTACATGTAATATTACTTTATAAAGTATATGCTGACAATGGTTCTATTAGCAGGCTTTATGGCTGTTTAATTCTGATGTCTGGGACAACTACTTCCTAATTCTAAATATTTTTTATCTGGTAGCTTCTGACATGTTTCTGTCTAATGTTGCATATTGTTTGAAACAACCTTTTTCAATCAAGTTTCCTCAAGAAGTTGTTGGTGGTGATGGTTCCATTACTATATGATGCCTAAATAGTTCTAGGGTGAATGCCACTTGGCTGAGCTAGCAACATGACACCAATGATCTTATTAGCTGTCTGTAATGGTGACAGTTTAACTACAACTGTAAGAGTCTAGAAGAAAAAAGGAGGGGGAACCATCAACTCACTATAAAATAGATGCTGCACTACCAAATGTATGTGCGTGGCAGGTGCAGCGTTCCTGGTTGGCTGACTCACTAAATATGGTGACTTCTCCGAGAACTGAAAAACAATCATATGAAAAAACAGGGGGATAAGGGGGAAAGAGACCCCCTTAAAAAGAAGTCACCGGCGGACCAAGCAGCTTAACTAAGGAAAATTGTTTATTGCACAAATTTATTGCAAAAATTACAAAAATTAGGTACCCACCACCAACACCTAGACTAAAATGTTAAAATAAGACAATGTTCTCTATGTAAAAGCAGCTGAGTCACATCATATAGCAAGCACACAAAAAGTTAAGTATCAATATATGGTGCAAAAAGTGGCAGTTAAATTGGCACTAAAGTCCCAGTGACAGACACAATCAGGACATGTGCATATCCAGCCACCATTGACCATCAAGCCCCAGCCTGGGGGGTATAGAGTGTAATTGTTAAAGACCTAAATACTGCGTAGTAAGCCCTATGAAGCCAGTGCCACTGGATAGACAGAATAAGCTTGATGTCCAGCTAATGGTAAATGCTGTGGAGGGTGGCATATGTAGCCACAACAGTCATTTATTCAAACCTGCAACCTCAGGCCAAACCATATATAGGGCGGTAACTCAGTGGAAAGTCTGACAAAATAGAACAGTGGGTAGAAGGTATCTGCAGGACAAGATAATAAGTAATAAATTGCGGCGCTTTACTAGATATTAAAACGCTAAGACACTATATATGTACAACTCTCACCATACCAAGAAGATCCAAATAAGGAACTTCAGGTATAAATAAAGTTACAGAAATTAATATTCCACTATATTGTGCAACCAGAGGTCACAAAAAAAACAATATTGCATCAACAAATGAGTCTAAATAAAGAATGGCTATCCGAAACATAATTTGTCAAAATATTATGATCAATACCATAATAGAGATCCCTCCTCGTTGAATGTATGGGGAATTGAGAAATACAAACCCCATTGGAGGGGTGATAATAAAGTGACAAAACTGAGACAGTCAGAATCTCGCTGGATCCATGAGCTCCGTACTTTAACGCCTCTGGGTCATAATGTGGAGTTTGACCTCAATTGTTTTATTTCTATTTATTAGAGGCGTCTGTTGATGTACCTTTGTTTTTTTGTTTTTTTGGTCTTTAATGAGCTTTATTATGGTTATGTTAGTATTGATATTCTTGGGTTATTACCCTTTTGGATCCCCTTATCATTTTAATAGATTGGGGTTATTATAATGCTTGATATCTCCACACTGATTTTTGTTGTTTAATAGATATACCCTTATTTTGAATTGGTTTTATCTCCAGTTACTATATTCATGTGGTATTTTATCATGTATGTTATGAGATGGTAGTGCTATTGACGTGCAATATTGCCATTGCCCACTAGAGGGGGTTTTCCATCTCTCCCTATTTCTATCTCTATTTTTATAGATTTTTTAAAACTTTGATTTTTAATTAATGGAAAACAAATTATGATCTAGTATATAGAGGATAGATGTTTGTGCGAATACACCTAGATTTTATCTAATTTAATTTATTAGATCATCCTTTTTAACTTAATATGTTTAATGTGTAGGAGCGCTTGTTTTTTCTGCCGTTACGCTCGTGGTCTAGGGGTTGCTATGGATAGCTCTCTGCCATAAGAGTGATCCGCCTCCGCCTGTCTCCATACCCTTTGAGAAAGTGACGTGACAGTCACGCAACGCGTCAGGGAGGAGAGAGGCGGCTCGTTCAGCTGCATTCGGCTCCCCGATCACGGCCGGGATCGGTGAGCAGTGACTAGCTGCAGTCTTTTTATCGCTGATTGTGGAAGTTTTATCATGTAAGTGATTAGAGGCTTGAATAAAGATTGTTATACTTTATTACACTATGGAGTCCTTCCCTCTTTATGTTCTTGGAGCGGAATCTGCCTGAGTCATCTGGAAGCAGAAGCCTGGAGACCCCGGGGGGATCCGTCATCAGGGAGATCGTGAGCTGCCTGGGTTACCTTTGCTGGCTTGCTTGGCTGTTATCGTTCAGCCGTGAGGTGAGAGGCTGGGGGAACCATCATTTTTATTTCACCTTTTTTCAATATCGGTCACACCTGGAGGAATTTATTTGGACACACTTGTTTGTTTAATTGCCACGATGGGGATCTGATTGTGTATGGGACTTTTTATTGGACAATTTACATGATTTATTTATTGTCAACTTGTTGCACTTTATTTCACATTTCTTTCACAATATTGGCTATACCTGGAGGAACTCATTCTGACACATTCTTTTAATTAATGATCACGGTGGGGATTTGATAGTGTATGGGATTTGTTTTTAATGGGCCAATTTATGTGATTTATTTATTCGTCAACCATTTTTTTCACTTTGTTTTTTATATACACCTGTTTGAAGAACTGGGTGCCAGTCCCTTTTGAAGTTGCAAATTGAATGCTGCACTTATTGTTGTACTTCACTTGGTGCGCTTACCGTTAATATTTAATTTCAGATTATTATTTATGCTGCACTGTGTGAATTTATGCACGTGATTTATTGTAAGCAATTGTTTTCGTTGAACCTTTAATTTGCTACATTTTTGGTGGAGCAGTCTCAGAATATCCTTAGTAGCATTTGTTGCATTATGTTTTGCTTTCTGGATGACATTTGACATCTGGGATGTGTATTTTTGGATTCTCGTTACACTTTAAAATTGGTTATTTAATACTCTTTTGATTTTTGCTACACATCTACTATTGATCTTATATCATTTTGTTCCCCTGTTTTTCCATAATTTTGAGGAATTTCATTGATTGGAAACATTCCTCTCTGATCAAATATTTATAGGGGCTTCACGTCATCTTTATTTAGACTCATTTGTTGATGCAATATTGGTTTCTTTGTGACCTCTGGTTGCACAATATAGTGGAATATTAATTGCTGTAACTTTATTTATACCTGAAGTTCCTTATTTGGATCTTCCTGGTATGGTGAGAGTTGTACATATATAGTGTCTTAGCGTTTTAATATCTAGTAAAGCGCCGCAATTTATTACTTATTATTTTGTCTATTTGGTGTGTGAACACTGTTATTTGTGGCAGCTACTATTTTATACCTCGTTGAGTCTGTGTTTAATTATACATGACTTTTAGCAGTTATTTTATTTATTTTTTTATTTATTTAATCGCTTTTTCCATTTGTTGTTTTTTTGGTGTGCGCACAAGTATCTATTATTCTTCATATCTGCAGGACAAGACTGTTTTTTTGTACAGTGATTAGAACAGTCAAAGAACTGATGGTCCGTACACCCGACTGTTAGATATGGGTCTCTGATGGCTGAAAAAACATCCCGGGTAACCCCGTGAAGATCCGCCTAGTGGAAGGTCCCACACTGCCCAGTCCGGTCACTCAAGGCCTTCGATTTCCATATGGAGATCCAAGAAGCTTCACAATATGAAACCGCCTGCTGTTGCTGTAGCACTGTGGCACTGTTGAGCCGTCTAGGCTCCTTGCAGAGAAGTCACTTCCATTGTCCTCATGGTGTGTAATGCACTTGCGGTGACATGACGAGTGCGTCACAAGTGACGTCAAAGGCGTCACTGTCGTAGTGTAATGACCACTGCAATGCGGTGTACACACGATCGGACATTCCGACCACGAAATCCTGGGGTTTTTTCGGACGGATGTTGGCTCAAGCTTGTCTTGCATACACACGGTCACACAAATGTTGTCGGAAATTCTGATCAGCATGAACGCACTGGCGTAAAACACGTACGACGGCACTATAAAGAGGAAGTTTAATAGCCAGTGTGCCACCCTTTGGGCTCCTGCTGGTGAGAGACGATTCGTGATTTTCAGCCTCGTGCTTTTCATTTCGTTACTGCTCTTCAGTTTGTGCTTGTGGGTTCGTATCTGGTTTTCAGTGCATGTAGTCATTTCGCATCTGGATTTCAGTGCATATTTTTATATTACGTATTTGATTCGCAGTGTGTTCTTGTTCGCTCGTTTCTGATTTTCAGCTCGCTCTTCTCAGGCCTTTCTGATTTTGAGTGTGTTCTGTTAGTTCATTCTGACCAGTCAACCATTTTTAAGCCATGTTGCGGGTACGTACTCATCGTACAGTTCGTGCTGTGCAGGGGCTTGGTGTTGGGGTTCTTACTTTGACTCAAGTCCAGTCCATGAACAGAGCGAGTAGGAGTTCATGGACAAAGAATTGTTTGCTCCAGCGTGACCAATTCTCTCATATGCCTTTGTTGCGGGAGATCCGTGAGAATAATCCTGATGATTTCAGGAATTATCTCCGGGTGACGGACCCCGTTTTCACCGTCTGTTGGCTTTGCTGTCCCCTTATATTAAGAAAGCAGGACACCTGCATGCGGCAAGCCATCACTCCCAAGCAGAGGCTCGTCGTCACCTTGCGGTACTTGGCAATGGGGAGAAGTCTGCTGGACATCTAGTTCTTGACAGACATCCCCAGGCTCTGGGAATCATTATTCCAGAGACCTGTTCTGCCATCATTCTGGTCCTGCAGAAGGACTATATTAGGGTAAGTTTTATCCTTTAACATTACATTATATGTATTTAAATAAATGTATTTTTAAAATAAATTTGTATTTTAAACTGAAAAATATTTCCTTTGATATACTGCTTGTGTTTCTTTTAGCGGTCTCCTAGGTTCTCCAATGTGTTTTTTTTTTGGCCATTTTCTTCAATAGTTCCAACGTAATTTCTTTGATACATGAGGTGACAATCTCTTCTTCAGTTAACTATTATTTATGTTGTGGGTCTGCTGCACACACACCTTATTTTTTTTATTTTTGTTGTTAATGTATGTAATGCATTAATGATAATAATATTCATCATTTTCAGCACCCTGAATTAATTTTTTGGAGTGACGATAATGGCCTGATTGATGCAAATTATAAAGCACTGTGGGTGTTATTTACTAAAGGAAAATCCACTTTGCACTACAAGTGCACTGCAAAAGTGCACTTAAAAGTGCACTGCAAAAGTGCACTTAAAAGTGCACTGAAACTGCACTGAAACTGCACTTGTAGTGTAAAATGGATTTGCCTTTAGGAAATAACCCCCATTGTCACTGTGAACACCAACTTAAGCAAAAAACTGCTATTGAGCATTGAAAGAAGAAGTCACACATTGTTGAGTAGAAACATTTTTACTCTGTGCACATTTACATGTGCATTTAGAAAAGGGTTTTCGAACAAACCAACATATTTTTTGGAATATATATTTTTTTGGGACATATCCTTTTTTGTGGTAAAGAGGCGTGTTTTTCAAAACATAAAACAATACACAACTCAGGGATTTACAAAGTTCAACTCTAATGAATTGAAGGCAATATCAGACATTAGTATGTCCAAACGGTCTTGATATTGCATTTATCAGATGGGGTGATGTCACCCCTGTGAAAGCCAAATTTTGAAGATGCACACTAATTGGGAGTCAAAATGGTGATTTCACTCTTAAACCCATGGGTCATCATGTGCTAGCTCCCATCATGGGGGATCAATGGACGTGTTTCGGGGGTACAACCCCTTCCTCTCAGCTACATGAGTTGCGAGGGAGGGGTTTCACCAACAAAACGCGTACCTTGATATCCCATGATGGCAGATAGCACATGTTGACACACTGTGTGCATCTTCAAAATTTGGCTTTCAAGTTCTAATAAAAATAAAAAAAAAATAAAAAATGTTGGTGTGTTTTATATTCTGCCTAAAACATCAATGATGTTTTTGAGTCTTTTTTCAACATCATTGATGTCTTCCTTGATCTTCCCTAAATCCCGATTGCACACCATGATCTCCCCGATGAGTACGTGTGCACTTGCACTTGTGAAATGAGAGTCTTCTTCCACAACATCCACATCACCTGAAAGAAAAAAACACACCATGTATTATAAATATGCAGGCATACATCTATTACCTGAAGCTGTGGTCTCAGACACTCACCTGTTGTGGTCACTATTGCGCCCACTTCATAAACCTCTCCTTTCTCCACATCCTGAGGTTGTGGTATGGTGACTTCCCCTTCTTTAGGAGGTTGGGGGTCCCTGGTGTCCTCTGACGTCCCGATTCTTTTCTCCCCTATGTGAATAAAATAAAAGGTATACTTAGCACACAGATATTTGAGGCAAGAAATAGGAATATGAAACATTGCTGGAAGTGTCATACAATTGTCTGTTTTGGCAGAGCTCCAAGCTGAAGACATGATTTTTTCCCTTTCTTCAAGCTGGAATACTTACCTTTTTGGGTAAAGTTTCACACATGGAGACACCCCTAGTATCCACTGGAGCACCTGTGTAGGACACCCTAAAAAGTTTGTTTTGGTGTCTCACACTAGTGCTCCTGCGACCAGATGTGTAAACAGCTTCTGAGTGTCCTCTCCTTACACTAAATCAAGTTTGCATTTCATTCTAGTTACAAACCCATCTAGACAACAATGTACTAAACTTCTTTTAATACAAATATGCCTGAACAAATGTAGTTAACCTGCATCTGCCAAAAACATCGTATTAGTGGGTCAATAAACAATGATTACTATGAATCATTACTGTGCTCACGAACCTGAAACTTGCCATTTTAAACTGTACAACAGTAAAGAAAAGCACATGGAGTAGCTCGAACGTAATAATAGGAACACACGACAACATACTTACTTTTTTGAAGCACTCTTTATTTTTCTTTACTGATCTTGCTTCCTCAATTTGAGGTCTGACCATCGTTTCCTCAGTTGATCCTTGGATCGCTGTACCCCAAAATTCTTCTGCAGACTTTTCACAACTTTAGTCATGATCTTGGCCTTTCTGACATTTGGGTTTGGGTAAGGTCCATGCTTCCCATCATAGTCGGCCCTCTTCAAGATGTCCACCACCTCCACCATCTCTACAAAGGACATATTAGAGGCCTTAAATCTCCTCCGGGATCGGGACGTTCGTGGCTCCGGGCTTTCGTCATTGCTGCTGTCTTCATGCACCTGTTGTCTCTCCGCCATGTGCTCTCCCACTGCACCGAAAGTCAAGGGGCAGGGAAAATACTATATAGAAGGTCAGGGATGGGCAGAGTTTCACGCATGCGCAGTGTATATAAAGCATAACATGCATGAGTTGTACGTATGATCTGTGAGCGGAGGACGGAGTAGTGGAAGCGCAGATCGTTCTAATGAAAGTACAATTTTAACTTGGGGCATCAGTGGCCTATACTGCTTAGAGATTAAGGCCTATATTGGGACAAGATTATGCGAGTTTAGCCTGACATTAGGGTTTGTCTTGTGTTGTGTCTTGCAGATAAAATTGATCGATTCAAAGATCATGATTTCCTCCCCAATTCATTGATTTGTACAGAAAGCTGCCCTGTCTGCGGCAGACAAAACACCCCATTTATACAAATCGACTAAAGAGGAAGGCAGCACTGGATAAATTGCTGGAATTTGTGAAGCCGCAGATCCCCACGGCAGACATCAACTATTTGAAGTGCAAAATTGGTGGCCTGAGGAGAACATATAATAGGGAGCGCAAGAAGGTCCAGGATTCCCAGAGATCAGGAGCAGCAGCAGATGACATTTATGTCCCCAGGCTGTGGTACTACGACAGACTGCGATTTCTGTCAGACCAGACTGAAATCAGGCCATCACTCTCAACCCTTACTTCCACTCTTCCTTCCACCCCAGCTGAGGCTTCTGACGTACAACCTGGGCCTTCCACCCAGGAAGAAGATGTGGAGGAGCCCAGCTTGAGTCAGGTATAGCATTGTTCAACATATTTCTTAAAAGTGTGTGTCTGATGATCAATAAACTAAAACTGTCCCTTTTTTATACACAGGAAATCCTCAGCCAGGAGGAGGCTGTAGAAAGTGGCAGCCAAGAGGTGGTGGGGGTAAGTGGCTGCCAGGAGGTGGCAGGGGTAAGTGGCAGCCAGGAGATGGCCGGGCCCAGTAGCCTGACCGAATCCAAGATCCTTCCCCTCCCACCTTCAACAAAAAAGGCCCAGAAAGGGGAGGAGCGTGGAGGAGTCAGCACTTGGGTTAATTCGGCAGGCTTCTGCGGCCCTCAGAACCCCGCCCAGTCTTCTTGAGGCCTATGCCTGCATGGCTGCCAACAAAATGCAAGAAATGGAGGTGGGCCAACGCCTCTTTTGTGAGGAAGTGATATATATGGCTCTAAATAAGGGGTTGAGGGGCGAACTCACAAGCAAACCTACCTGTGTGAGTTGGACCATCCTCCTCCTCCACCTCCTGCCACAACTTCAACACCAGAGCCACAGCCTGGAAGCAAGCGTGTAAGGAAGAGAGTGATGGCCTGGGTTCAGTCTGGCAAATGACGCAGGATGTTGTAAGCCTGCCTGGGCACATATATGTCATCTGCTGCTGTTCCTGATCTCTCAGAGTCCTGGACCGGCTTGTGCTCCCTAATAAATGGACTCCACAGCCTCCCAATTTTGCCTGTTAAATAGTTGATGTGTGCCCTGGGGGTACAAAGGCTTCGCAAATTTCACCAGTTTATCCAGCGCTGTCTTCCTCTTTATTTTGTTATGACTCCTAATAAATGTCTATTTTTTGTCTAAAATCATTGGCTATGTGTTAAATAAAAAAAGGACAGTTTGTTTGTGAGTAGGCAGGTACATTTCAAAAAGACAATGTAAAATTAACAAGGGACACCAACACCAACAAATCTCCTTGAGGTTAAAAAATACAAGATAATAATGGTGTTGTGGTAACTTGACACACAAAATGAAAAAAAAATATTATGGAGATCACTAGAAAAAAAATTAAAAAAACAGGAGATCTTGATTTAATAAAAAAAAAAGGAGGAGATTACTATAAACAAAAATTAAAAACATTATTCTGGAGATCTGGCGAAAAAAAAAAAAAAAAATTCATAAGATCACAAGAAATAATAAAGAAATCAGTTTGTAAGAACTGTGTGAATATAAGCTGCAAAACCACTTCATAATTCTAGCATTATAAAGAAGAAGAGAATGCGCTGTATTGAAAGATTTCAAAATTTGCAGCGTGATGAATGTGCTCCATTATGAACGCTAGTTTTACCAGACCGATCGCTTCCATCTCATACTTGATTCAGAGCATGCGTGGAATTTTGTGCGTCGGAATTGTGTGCACACGTTCGGAATTTCCAACAACGGATTTTGTTGTCGGAAATTTTGAGATCCAGCTCTCAAATTTTTGTTGTCGGAAATTCCGACAAAAAATGTTTGATGGAGCCTACACACGGTTGAAATTTCCGACAACAAGCTCCCATCGAACATTTGTTGTCGGAAAATCCGATCGTGTGTACGCGGCATAAGAGTCTAACTGCCACAGTGAAGTGCATTCAATTTCTTCCCACTAATCACCCAATGAAATGGTGCATTCTATCCACTGATCACCAATGTAAGAGACATTCATCCTCTAACTGAACATGTGTGTAAGGGTGTACCTCTCTCATTGAGCATAATGTACAAGGTCACTTTTCCCCTGACCTCCAATGTAGGGGACATTCTTTCCCTAACTGAACATAGATGTAAGGAGTTACCTATCCCATTGTATATAATGTACAAAGTCACTTTTCCAATTACCAACAATGCAAGATGCATGCTTCCTCTAACTGAATATAGATGTAAGGGGGTAACTCCTTCATTTAACATAATGTACAAGGTCACTCTTTCCACTGACCCCCAATATAAGAGGCATTCTTCCTCTAACTGAACATAGATGTAAAGGGTTACCTGTCTCATTATATATAATGTACAAAGTCACTTTTCCAATTGCCAACAATGTTAGATGCATTCTTCCTCTAACTGAATATAGATGGATGTACCTCTCCCACTGAACCTAATGTACAAGGTCACTTTTGCATTGACCAGCAATGTAAGATGTGGTCACTTTACCACTGACCACCAATGTAGGAGGCATTCTTCCTCTTTCTGAATATAGATATAAGGGCGCAAATGGAGCACCTCTCTCATTGAACATAATGTACAAGACCACTTTTCTATTGACCACCAACGTAAGGGGACACCTCTCAAAGGGTTAGCTCACCTTTACCAAAAATCTTCCCAAACAGACAAGGAGTGTATGTAGATATGAAAAAACTGCGTGGCTTTGAATAATGTTGAGTAATGTTCTTGCTATCCATGTAGGCCATTGAAATACCTCATGAAGCCTGACCTGAAAACTCCAAGGACATTGCTAGGACGTTGCTAAGAGAGACCCA
Organism: Lithobates clamitans; assembly: GCA_037952925.1. Lineage (NCBI taxonomy): Eukaryota > Metazoa > Chordata > Amphibia > Anura > Ranidae > Lithobates > Lithobates clamitans. Next base: position 6,388,400 of record JBBGZY010000573.1, on the reverse strand, counting down.
GCCTGCGGAGTAACTAGAACCTTCAGGGCTCCAGTGCAAAAATCATTAAGTGGGCCCCCTGCCCTCCCCTTCCATCAGCACCCTTCAGTGCCACCTATCAGTGCCACCTATCAGTGCAGCCTATCAGTGCAGCCTATCAGTGCAGCCTATCAGTGTTCATCAATGCTGCCCATCAGTACCACCTATCAGTCCTCACCAATGCTGCCTATAAGTTCTGCCTATCAGTGTTCATCAGTGCAGCCTATGAGTTCTACCTATCAGTGCAGCCTATCAGTGCCCATCAATGTCTCCTCTCAGTGCCCATTAGTACCTCCTATCAGTGCCTCCTATCAGTGTCCATCAGTGCCTCATATCAGTGCCCATCAATGCTTCCTATCAATGCCCATCAATGCCTCCTATCAGTGCCCATCAATGCCTCCTATCAGTGCAGCCTGTCAGTACTCATCAGTGCTGTCTGCCTTCTCAGCACGGCTCTGAGTGGAGAACGTGTCTCTAATGAAACAGCACAGAGCCGGCATTGACATTTCTATCTCCCCCTCCATCCTCTTGCACGAGATAGAACACAGCCAATCTGCTCTGTCTTTTTCCCCCTCCCCACTCTGTGTGTGCTCCATGGGAAGTGTAAGCTTGTTAGTTCGAACTTGACTTCCCGCGGAGCACACAGGATAGGAGGGAGAAGACGAAGCAGATCGGCACCCCATGCGAGTGAGGATGGAGGGGGAGAACGAAATGTCAATGTCGGCTCTGTGCTGTTCCATAAGAGACATGCTCTCCGCTCATAGCCGTGCGACTAGCAACCCCGCTGGGGCCCCCCAGACAGTGGTGGAATGCCAGGGCCCCGTCGCAAGTACGACTGTTGCAACCCTCGGCCCAGCTATTAGTGTTCGCCTTTACCATCACAGGAGTGAGCTCTCAAACTACTGCATCAGAGGGAAGAAAGTACAAGTGAGGAGGTTTGAATCAGAGAAAGCGCTCACTTCTAAGAGGGTGAAGGTGAATAGTAATAGCTGGGCTGCTCTTAGCGACGTCATGGGAGTTTGAGTCAGGCTTCATTAGATACTTCAACTTTGGTGAAATCTGCACAGCTTATTTTCATCTACAGACATCTCTTGTCTGCACAGGCAATGTAAGAGATGCTCAGTTTGAACCATAGGGCCATTACATGTTCATGCTCATAATTATGAGCAATGGCTCAATACAGAACAGACACTGTCACCAAATGACCTATTTAAGCTGGACTGTAGCATGACTGTAGCATTGCTGAGTGGTCTTCAGGTAGTTCCTGTTTTACCTGCGCCTTGACCTGCTATATCTGCCTACATGTGCTTGACCTGGCTTCCCCTTGACCAATCTCTGGATTCCTGCCTACCTATTGTTACCTTGGCTTGTACTCTGACTCTGCTCCTGTCTAGTGCTTCTGTGCCTCACTGCCTGACTGTGTACTGACCCCGGCCTGCATCCTGACTCTGCTTCTGTCTTATGTTCCTGCACCTTTGCTGCCCGGCTGTTGATGATCTTTTGGCTTCTGTCCTGGCTACGCTCCTATCCACTGATCAAGGTTCACTTTGTTCCAGTTCTTGGTAACTGCCTGGTGACCAATGGTCATCTGCTTCCTGCAAACCTCAGGTGGCACTGCCTGTTATACTGGCCCTCGTGCCACTCTGTGCCCTCACACCTCCTGTCATCGCTACCAGGGGTGTTGGACAAAAGGTGCAAGAGACGCCCCCTCTACAGCTAAATCTCCACCAGGTACGTGACAGGCAGTTTTTGGTAGAGGTGAACTATGTCTTCAGGTTGGCCATTACTTATAGAATTTCATTTGAAGTTTTTAGTTTTAACAACATTTGATTTTTCTACCCATTAGCAGTGAGAAAATTTTGAAGGATCAGGATGGAACAATTTTCTTGAATGAAAGAATTTCTAATGCCCCGTACACACGGTCAGACTTTGTTCGGACATTCCGACAACAAAATCCTAGGATTTTTTCCGACGGATGTTGGCTCAAACTTGCCTTGCATACACACGGTCACTCAAAGTTGACGGAAAATCCAATCGTTCTGAACGCGGTGACGTAAAACACTTACGTCGGGACTATAAACGGGGCAGTGGCCAATAGCTTTCATCTCTTTATTTATTCTGAGCATGCGTGGCACTTTGTCCGTCGGATTTGTGTACACACGATCGGAATTTCTGATAAAGGATTTTGTTGTCGGAAAATTTTATATCCTGCTCTCAAACTTTGTGTGTCAGAAAATCCGATGGAAAATGTGTGATGGAGCCCACACACGGTCGGAATTTCCGACAACAAGGTCCTATCACACATTTTCCGTCGGAAAATCCGACCGTGTGTACGGGGCATAACAGTGTATGTGGTTTTTCAGGAAATCAAATCCATTCCATAATTAAATGCTAAAAGCAAATTAAATTAACATTTTTTAAAATTACATTTGTCAAGTCATCAAATGTACTGAGAAGGTTTGTACAAATGTTCATACAAATATTCAATTGAATGTTCCTTTGAAAATCTGCTAGTGTATGGCCAACTTTACTGACCACTATGTAGGTGGACCCTTCACTAAATACCAATGTAGGGAGGCATTGCTCCACTGACCACAATGTATAGGAGTCTGTTTGTATGTCTTTTCTGACAATTATAATTTTGTGATTATAACTGCCATTTATCATCATGTACAACAGATGATTTTTACCTTTATCCACCTTCGGTGTTACTAGGTATGCTAGCTAGGCCACATTGCTTTTCTCTTATTTTTTATTTGATTTCCAACTTATTGGTCTTTCTAATGTACTGTGAGCTGTACATACATTTTTAGTAGAGGTTCCCTGAGTCCTGAAAATTATTTAAAGGGTTCCTTTAAAGAGTTGCAGCACAAAGGTTGAAAAAAACTTTAGTACAATATTCAACATGGAAAGATTGAAAGTATCATATCACGCCATTGGCATATTCTCAAATCAGATGGAGGCCTTAAAGAAATCCTACCAGAAAAACCTAAATTTATATACAAAAGAGCACCCACTCTTCGTGACCGGTTAGTGAAAAGTGTGATAGATCCCCACAAAAAAACAGTTTTCTATCTTCACTGGCAAGGGTTTTTATCCCTGCAGACGTTGCTATGCCTGTACCCGTACAAAACGTCCGAACCAAAAAGTGTTCTCCTTTCAATCCAATAGTAATGGCACTAAATATAATATCACTGAGTTCATTGGATGCAACACCGAGGGAGCGGTTTATGCATTGGAGTGCAGCTGTGGCCTTCAATATATTGGCCGCACCAAGAGGTTGCTAAGAATTCGCATTAAGGAGCATGTTTAAAATATCCAGAATGGCATTGACAAACATAGTGTCTCCAGGCACTTCGCCAAATATCATAATAAAAATCCGAGCCATTTGAAGTTTTGGGGCATAGTACCCTATACCAGACCGTGGCGTGGGGGGACATAAAGTGAGTATCCTAAGCCAACTTGAGTCCAAATGGATATTCTCTATGGACACTCTTGCGCCTAAAGGGCTCAACATTGAGTTCGACTTAAACTGCTTTCTCAGTGACTTCTAGTCTTTATTCTCCATACTATCCATACTATCTTCAATCTATACATATACACACCTAGTCTATTCATCTCTGGGCCATGGGTCATATATTTACAGTATTATCCATTTGTTTTTGCTTTATTGTATAGATACCTATTGTCTTCATGCATTGACTTATTTATGCATTTGCATACCCTTCTAGTTGGTTTGTGAAGTCTCCCGAGCTCCTCTTTTCATTTTGGACCTCCCCCCCCTTCCCTCTTCATGGACTATGCCCAGTTCATCCTTTTTCCTCTCTCCTGCTTTTTTATACTTACATTATTTTTATATATATACAATATTTTTTATATATATAATATTTTTTTAATACCATTTTTATACATATTTTATATATTATTTTTATAGTGATTTCAGTTTTTTTTTTATTGTTTATGCATGTTGGTGCATCATCATCCTTAATATATATGGCAACGTTCCCCATTTTCACTTTCTAGTCATTGCCTTTTGCTGTGCCTCTCATTTTTGCTCCACAAGGACTATGCTATCGGCAATCCTTTTTATCTCACACCGTCTGTCTATGTGTGAGTCTACAGCAAAAAGGCAGACGGACCTGTGCAATACCGTAGCCATCCACTATATTGATGGACTTCGGGAAAATGGCCGCCAGGCGTCCATCATGCGCAGACTATTTAAAGACACTCACCTTTACCCTGTGTTATCCTCTGATGAAGTCACGTGACGTGATGATACGCGTCAGGATTGGAGCACGGGACACTGTCACAACTCCACGGCAGGAGACGAGCTTGGCGCTCGTGAATGTTATGTGCCGCAGTCTGCTTTTAAATGTGAGTCTGCTTTACTGTTTTAAATATAATAAAATTAGTCTACCATACGGGATTATGCTATGTATACTCTTTCCTTATTCCCAATATACACCTACTATATCTGACGAGCATTTGCAGAGCTGGGACTAACTGAGGACATCTACTGAGGCATACGAACTCGGCGTTCGTGGATTGATGCCCACACTCATTTTCTAAAAAGTGAGTGCATCCCTTCCTTCTGGTCCGCCCCCTCTCTGGTCGTCATGTTGTTATATTTGATATATTGCTTATGTCATTTTTTATTATCATTCTATATACCCATCTTTGGAACCATTTGAAACACCGGATGGGATATCCACGTCCGCCCGTGGTCTGTAACTAAGCACATGCTTACATCGACCGGCGACCGAGAGAGGCAGGCGACCCCACACTCGACTTTTCTGCTTTAGCTTCACCATTAGTGGTACTACATTTGCCGTTATATACTGCCCCGGGTCTTTTGTTATATTTACCCCTAAATATCTCATTTGACTTACTACTCTTATTGAATCTACCTGATTCGGAAGAGGTTCTACAAGGGGGTCTATTGGCAAAAGTGCAGATTTTTCCCAATTGATTGTCAGTCCAGAAAAGTGGCCAAATTCTTTGATCAGTTCCATAGCTGCTATCAATGAGACCTGTGTGTCTTCCAAAAATAACAGGATATCATCCGCATACATTGCGACTTTCTCTTCCTCGAAATTCTTGAGATGCTCTTAAAGCAACCGCCAATGGCTCCAGTGCGAAGGCGAAGAGCAGGGGTGACAGTGGACACCCCTGTCTCGTTCCCCTCCCCAACTGGAACCATTCAGAACACTCCCCATTGACCCTAACCTTGGCTCTCGGTTTATCATATAAAAGTCTTAACCATTTCACAAAATTAGGGCCAAATTTAAACTCCGCCAGTACTATCCACAGATAGTGCCATTCAAGGCTATCAAAAGCCTTGACCGCATCTAATGATAGAATGGCTCTATTCCACTCCTTTTCTATTGGTAGCTGTGTATTTACATATACTCGCCTTATGTTCACACTCACCGATCTATCCGTTATAAAACCGGTTTGGTCTGGGTGTATTACTTTAGAAATTATTTTTTAACCTGTTTGCTAGGGCTTTTGCCAAGATCTTAACGTCTGAGCACAAAAGCGAAATCGGTCTGTATGAGGCTACATCAAGTGGATTTTTCCCTTCTTTTATTAATACTATAATAGTGGCTTCAGTCATAGATATGGGCAATCTTCCGTCCACCTCGGCCCCATTCAATACTTCCAGTAATTTTGGGAGCAAAACATCCCCATATCTCTTATAGACTTCTATAGGCAGACCATCGGGCCCTGGTGCTTTCTGATTCACCATATCTATTATTACCCTTTGCAACTCTGCCAATGTTAACGGGGCGTCCAGTGCTTCCCTATCCTCACTGGATAAAGGGGCTATTTTCAGTTTCTACATTCATTTGTGGGGTGCTATACAGGCCTTAATAATAATCTTTAAATACCTCTACTATTCCGGGGGTAGCTCTTATAATTCTCCATTCCCTGTCCCAAATTGCTGATATAGTGGATGAGGGGCAATTTGTTCTAGCTATCAATGCCAAGGTTCTCCCCACTAGTTCACCTTCCCCAAAAAGACTTCTGAAACATTTTCTTTTTTTCCCTCTTTCTCCAATACTAATTTCCTATATTCCTCCTGACTCTCTACCCAGACATCATATCTAGCTAAGGTTGGTTCCTCCACATATCTCACTTCAGCCCCCCCTCACCCTTTCTTTTACTTTATATTCCTTGACCTGTGATTTTCTCTTAACATAGGAGATTTTTTGTATAAAGACCCCCCGAAGAAACGCCTTCAGGGAGTCCCACATTATGCCCAACGGGGCAGTTCCTGAATTTAAATTTATAAATTCTTCTAAACTAACTCCAATAACCCCATCATCCTCAGCTACTTTGAGCCAAAAGGGGTTCATTTTCCAATCCCCCCCACCATGGCTCGGCCCAATTTTAACTGAGAAAGCCACTGGTGAGTGGTCCGAGAGCCCCCTTGGCTCTTAATCTACCTCTGCCACTATATTTAAGGCTTCCTCATTACATAGCACTAGATCGATTCTGGATAAAGTGGCATGCGTCCTAGAGTGACACGAATACTGCTTCACACCCGGGTGCCACTTCCTCAAGATATCCACCAGCCCTACCTCTTCACAAAATTGGAGAAGTGGGCCTTTGGGTACCCCTCCAGAAGCCACCCTTGCTGGGAACCTATCTATGCTGTTGTCCATGGCCATATTAAAGTCCCCCGCCACTATAACTGGCACCCCGCATTTATCTGCTAAAAAGCTTATTAAGTCACTCAGTATCTCTGTATTAAATGTGGAGGTATATATACACACACACACACACATTTGCCAGTACACATTCCCGACTTTCAATAATACAAAAAAGAAAAACATATCGTCCATTCTTATCCAACTTATTCTGTCTGCAGGAGAAAACCAAACCAGAGCTTATCAATACACTCACACCCCTTGAATACGAGGTGTGAGTTGAGTGATACTGCTCTTGGTAATTCCTATTCCTCAAGGCACTAACTGTACCTTTATCAAGGTGAGTCTCCTGAAGACAGAGTATCTTAACATCACCTGTCCTGGCCATAGAGAATCTAATCTAATCAAGAGAATCTAATCAAGATGGTATGGATGTCGCAAATCTTATAAGTAATACACAATTCTCCCGTTTGGATCCCAAAACACTGGTTCAAAAACCTGGACAGTTTGTTCTGAGAATTAATCTGGAAAAACTGTGTGGCAAGGATTGGTTTGCAGGCGTTACGGCGACCGAGAGAGGCGGGGGGCCTGGCTTTACCGGACCCTTGGGGCTATTTTCTGGCAGCTCAAATGCAGTTTATGAGAGGTAGTAACTTGCCCGAAGAAAGGGGAGGAGAAAGTAGTATATTGATGAATAACACAAGCCATGATACAGCAGTGGAAGCAGTGGAGGCAGAATCTTTTGGTTACAGTTGTCCCACAACTCAGTTAATGATCAGAAGCTGGAAGACCGTTAAGGCCGTGTTGGGGTACACGGGGTTTTCTGAGTTCTCTCCAATATGGAACAACAAAAAAACTTAAAAGAGTTCAATGTGATGGGGAAAATAGAGGAATGGGACAGGAGAGGTATCCACTGCTTGGCACAGTTGTATAAGGCAGGGAGGTTGAAATCATTCCAAGAGATAAGAGAGGAGTTTGCAGTCCCCAACCGACTATTTTTTAGTTATCTGCAAGTCAGGCATGCCCTAGAGGTACAATTTAGAGGGAAGGTGATAGAGTGGAATGAAATGCCTTTGCTTAGGAAACTGGTAAATACCAGTTCTAGAGGGTTAATATCCGATGTGTATAGGAGTATAAATATGGTGGGGCAGGAGGGAGTGGCGGAATCTAAAAACAGGATTAAATGGGAGGAAGATGTTGGTACAATAACGGAGGAACAGTGGAAATATGTTTTAGCATTAGGGTCCAGGGTCTCTCTGTCACTGTCACAAGGGGTATCTCACCTGTATTTGATATATAGGTTATATTATACACCAGTAAAACTATTTAGGTTCGGAAAGAGGCCAGATGCTAAATGCCAACGCTGTGGGGATAGGAGAGGCGATTTGATACACATGTTCTGGCGATGCCCCAAGTTACATAGGTATTGGGAAGGGATAGTTGTGAAAATTAACTCTGTGTTTGGGACATCGTTAGACATGGAAGCTAGAACCTGTCTCATGAGCTTGATGGAGAAGAATGGTATGCTTAAAGACACCCAGACTGAAATAATTAGATGCTTGTTTCATGGAAAGAAGTTAATAGCACGGAAGTGGCAAGCAAAAGATCCCCCAACGATGGCAGAATGGATGAAAGAGGTTAAGGATATGATTATGAAGGAGAAATTTTGGTATAGGAAAAGAGGTAGTATGAAGAAATATAAGAATATATGGAAGTTATGGCTGGAGCAGGAACAGTCTGAATAGGCATAAGTGGATTAGGAAGAATGGGAGGAGTGATTGTAGGATGTAAGTTGGGGGGGAGGGGGAGGTAAGAATGAATGGTATGGTGTGGGGGGATGGAAGGGTGGTAAAGGGCAAAATGTTTGGGGGTATTTATGTATGTTCGCCTTTCCTTTGTAATATTTTTATACGCGATGTAAACAGTATTTGTTTGTTGGACAAGCATATATTCCAAATAAAAAGATTTAAATTATAAACACATGCTGTATACCTTACAGCAGTAAGGTGAGCTGCTTATAGACACGGAGGTGTTCACACTGAAGATTTGTATGCTGCTTGGTGGTGGAACTTCTGTTTATTCACCTACATGGACTCACTGTATTCAGCTTTCAAATTTATGTTAGTCAATTTGTGCTAGTTTTGAGACTAGACCACTTGGACGTTTTGATGAGTGTTTCACTTAAGTTTGTTAAATTTTATCTATTGTATATTCATTTTTTTGAGATATTTGCTATATGTTACACAGTTGTCACATTCGTTATACACTATACATGCTATATTATCGATATCTCTTTTTTAGTGTATTTGTGGCTAGGGATGAGCTTCGTGTTCGAGTCGAACCCATGTTCGACTCGAACATCGGCTGTTCGACCGTCCGTCGAATTGCGAACGTTATGGGCCGTTCGCGCCAAATTCGTGTGGCGCGTCACGGCCCATAATTCACTGCGGCATCGCAGTGCATTGCTGGCTGATGATTGGCCAAGCATGCACTATGACCCGCATGCTTGGCCAATCACAGCGCCATCAGTAGAGAGAGCTGTAATTGGCCAAAGCCAGGGTGGCTTTGGCCAATTATGGCTCAGGGGATTTAGTACACGCCCCACACTATATAAGGCCGCCTGCACGGCGGCCCTGTGTAGTGTGTTCCGGTGTGCTGATAGAGAGAGAGACAGACAGTGTCATTTGATTTGAGTTAGCTAGATTAGGCTAGATCTGTTCCTGCTATTTACATTTAATGCAGTGCGTCCTGCTCACAGTGTTCAGCTAGATCCGTTCCTGCTATTTACATTTAGTGCAGTCAGTGCGTCCTGCTCACAGTGTTCAGCTAGATCCGTTCCTGCTATTTACATTTAGTGCAGTGCGTCCTGCTCACAGTGTTCAGCTAGATCTGTTCCTGCTATTTACATTTAGTGCAGTTCGTCCTGCTCACAGTGTTCAGCTAGATCCGTTCCTGCTATTTACATTGAGTGCAGTGCGTCCTGCTCACAGTGTTCAGGTAGATCTGTTCCTGCTATTTACATTTAGTGCAGTCAGTGCGTCCTGCTCACAGTGTTCAGCTAGATCTGTTCCTGCTATTTACATTTAGTGCAGTCAGTGCGTCCTGCTCACAGTGTTCAGCTAGATCCGTTCCTGCTATTTACATTTAGTGCAGTGCGTCCTGCTCACAGTGTTCAGCTAGATCTGTTCCTGCTATTTACATTTAGTGCAGTGCGTCCTGCTCACAGTGTTCAGCTAGATCCGTTCCTGCTATTTACATTTAGTGCAGTGCGTCCTGCTCACAGTGTTCAGCTAGATCTGTTCCTGCTATTTACATTTAGTGCAGTGCGTCCTGCTCACAGTGTTCAGCTAGATCCGTTCCTGCTATTTACATTTAGTGCAGTGCGTCCTGCTCACAGTGTTCAGCTAGATCTGTTCCTGCTATTTACATTTAGTGCAGTGCGTCCTGCTCACAGTGTTCAGCTAGATCCGTTCCTGCTATTTACATTTAGTGCAGTGCGTCCTGCTCACAGTGTTCAGCTAGATCTGTTCCTGCTATTTACATTTAGTGCAGTCAGTGCGTCCTGCTCACAGTGTTCAGCTAGATCTGTTCCTGCTATTTACATTTAGTGCAGTGCGTCCTGCTCACAGTGTTCAGCTAGATCCGTTCCTGCTATTTACATTTAGTGCAGTGCGTCCTGCTCACAGTGTTCAGCTAGATCTGTTCCTGCTATTTACATTTAGTGCAGTTCGTCCTGCTCACAGTGTTCAGCTAGATCCGTTCCTGCTATTTACATTTAGTGCAGTGCGTCCTGCTCACAGTGTTCAGCTAGATCCGTTCCTGCTATTTACATTTAGTGCAGTGCGTCCTGCTCACAGTGTTCAGCTAGATCTGTTCCTGCTATTTACATTTAGTGCAGTGCGTCCTGCTCACAGTGTTCAGCTAGATCCGTTCCTGCTATTTACATTTAGTGCAGTGCGTCCTGCTCACAGTGTTCAGCTAGATCCGTTCCTGCTATTTACATTTAGTGCAGTGCGTCCTGCTCACAGTGTTCAGCTAGATCCGTTCCTGCTATTTACATTTATTGCAGTGCGTCCTGCTCACAGTGTTCAGCTAGATCTGTTCCTGCTATTTACATTTAGTGCAGTGCGTCCTGCTCACAGTGTTCAGCTAGATCCGTTCCTGCTATTTACATTTAGTGCAGTGCGTCCTGCTCACAGTGTTCAGCTAGATCTGTTCCTGCTATTTACATTTAGTGCAGTGCGTCCTGCTCACAGTGTTCAGCTAGATCCGTTCCTGCTATTTACATTTAGTGCAGTCAGTGCGTCCTGCTCACAGTGTTCAGCTAGATCCGTTCCTGCTATTTACATTTAGTGCAGTCAGTGCGTCCTGCTCACAGTGTTCAGCTAGATCTGTTCCTGCTATTTACATTTAGTGCAGTCAGTGCGTCCTGCTCACAGTGTTCAGCTAGATCCGTTCCTGTTATCTTCCTACTGACAGGCAGGCTTGTCTGGTTACAGTATATAAAGCTACCTGAAGAAAATTACAGGTGTTCTATCCCAGCTTAGTGCAGCTACAGGCCATTAGTATGTCTGGAAGGCCAAGAAGGAGAGGCAGACAGTCACAAGCCAATAAGAGAGGGCAAGCAGGCTCTGTGTCTAGTGCTGGTCGTGGAGACGGTGCATCCTCATCAGCCCGTGGCCATGGGACACGCTTGGCCTTTTTTTCGGCAGCTGGCCGTGTTGAGCCGCAACATGCAGAAAACTTGGTCGAGTGGATGACCAAGCCGTCCTCATCCTCCTCATCCTCTCTCACCCATGCCCAGGGTGCTTTGTCTGGCAAAGCAGCGGCCTCTTCCCTCAGCTCAATGTCATCAGTGACTCCTTCCCTAGCTCCACCATGTCCTCCTGAGGATTCCCTCGAACTGTTTGACCACAGTGTTGGGTACATGCTCCAGGAGGATGCCCAGCGTTTGGAAGGCTCTGATGATGATACTGAGCTCGATGAAGGCAGTAACATGAGCACGGACAGAGGGGGTGCCCAAGAAGGACAGCAATCTGGCAGTCATGCTCCCCCTGCTGCAGCATACTGCCAGGTTTGCTCCAGTGATGAGGAGGGAGGGGATGATGAGGTCACTGACTCAACGTGGGTGCCTGATAGGAGAGAGGAGGAGGAGGAGGAGGAGGAGGCGGCACATCACCAACGAGGCAGGATGCCCTCCAGGGGCCAGCCTAAGGGCAGCACATTGACTGCATCACACCCCAAAGCTCCACATGTGCAGGGCGCTGCAGTCTCTGCGCGTTATTCAAAAAGTTCTTTGGTGTGGGCCTTTTTTGAGACGAGTGCATCAGATCGCACCGCTGCTATTTGCAACATATGTCTCAAGCGTATCTCGCGTGGCCAAAACATCTCCCGCTTGGGTACCACATGCTTGACCAGACATATGTTGACCTGCCATGCAGTTCGTTGGCAAGCATATCTAAAAGACCCACACCAAAGAACAAAGAGGATCTCTCCTTGCTCCTCATCAGCTGAGATTTCCAACCCCACTAGACCTTCAGTCCTCTCTGAGACCTGCAGTGAGAGGAATGAAGGTGTAGAATTAGGTGTGTCACAGCCAAGTACTTGTGGGCAATCTGCTTTTGGTACACCGACGTCAGATTGTACCAGGCAAATTTCCCTGCCCCAGCTGCTGCACCGCCGAAAGAAGTTTGCTCCCAGCCATCCACATGCCCAGCGGTTGAATGCTAGCTTGGCAAAATTGCTAGCACTTCAACTGCTGCCTTTTCAGTTGGTAGACTCTGCCCCCTTCCGTGAGTTTGTGGAATGTGCGGTTCCTCAGTGGCAGGTACCCAAACGCCACTTTTTCTCACAGAAGGCGATTCCGGCTCTCTACCGGCATGTGGAAGGCAATGTCCATGCCTCGCTGGACAGGGCGGTCAGCGGTAAGGTGCATATTACCGCTGACTCATGGTCCAGCAGGCATGGACAGGGACGTTACTTAAGTTTCACGGCGCATTGGGTGACTCTGCTGGCAGCTGGGAAGGATGCAGGACAAGGTGCAGTAGTGTTGGAGGTTGTTCCGCCACCACGCCTCCAAAATGCTGATTGTGACACACCTCTCTCCTCCACCCCCTCCTCTTCTTCTTCCTCCATGGCCTCTTCCTCGGAACCAGCGGTGCTCCGTAGGCGTTCAAGGGGCTACGCAAGTACGCAGGCCAAAAGATGCCATGCGGTGCTTGAGCTGGTGTGCTTGGGGGACAGGAGCCACACTGGGGCAGAGGTTCTGTCAGCTCTGCAGGGGCAGGTTCAGAGGTGGTTGACGCCACGCCAACTTAAGGCAGGAATGGTGGTTTGCGGCAATGGCACCAACCTCCTCTCTGCCCTCCGACAGGGACAACTGACCCATGTGCCCTGTTTGGCTCACGTCCTTAACTTGGTGGTGCAGCGGTTCTTGGGCAGGTACCCGGGCTTACAGGATGTCCTGAGGCAGGCCAGGAAAGTCTGTGTGCATTTCCGCCGGTCATATAATGCCAGTGCTCGGCTGACGGACCTCCAAAAGGAGTTTAACCTGCCCAAGAACCGCCTAATCTGTGACATGCCCACCAGGTGGAACTCGACATTGGCCATGCTGCAGCGGCTGCACACGCAGCAGAGGGCCATCAATGAGTACCTGTGCGACTATGGCACCAGGACAGGGTCAGGGGACCTTGGTTTTTTTTCCCCACGCCAGTAGGCCATGATCAGGGATGCATGCACTGTCCTGTCACCATTCGAGGAGGCCACGAGGATGGTGAGCACTGACAGTGCATGCATCAGTGACACTGTCCCCCTTGTCCACCTGTTGGAGCACACGCTGCGTGGAATAATGGACAGGGCACTTGAGGCAGAACAGAGGCAGGAAGAGGAGGACTTCCTTAGCTCTCAAGGCCCCCTTTATCCAGACAGTGTTCCTGCGTGCCCGCCGATCACACAGGAAGAGGACGAGGAGGAGGAGGAGGAGGAGGAAGATTGTGTCAGTATGGAGGTGGAGCCTGGCACTCAGCATCAGCAGTCTTTAAGGGATCAGTCCCAAGGAACACATGGGCTTGTACGTGGCTGGGAGGAGGTGGCTGCGGACGTTGTTGTCCTTAGTGACCCAGAGGACTCCGGACCGAATGCCTCAGCAAACCTACGCTGCATGGCCTCCCTGATTCTGCAAAGCCTGCGTAAGGATCCTCGTATTCGTGGTATCAAGGAGAAGGACCAATACTGGCTGGCAACCCTCCTTGATCCACGTTACAAGGGTAAGGTTGCGGACCTTATCTTGCCATCGCAGAGGGAGCAGAGGATGAAACATCTTCGGGAGGCCTTGCAGAAAGGTCTGTGCAACGCGTTCCCAGAGACTGGGAGGTTACAAACTCCTGTTTCTGGACAACGTGTTGCTGAGGCTTCGGTCAGTCAAAGAAGGAGCGGTGGAGAAGGTGGCCGTCTGACCGATGCGTTCAGACAATTTTTTGGTCCGCAGCCCCAAGGTATGATCGGTTCCAGCAACCATCGCCAGCGTCTGTTTTACATGGTGCAGGAATACCTAGGGGCAAGATCAGACTTGGACACCTTTCCCACCGAAAATCCTCTGGGTTACTGGGTCTTGAGGATGGATCACTGGCCAGAGCTTGCACAGTATGCAATTGAGCTACTGGCCTGTCCTGCATCCAGCGTTCTTTCGGAACGCACATTCAGTGCTGCTGGAGGCGTGGTAACCGATCACAGGGTGCGTCTGTCCACTGACTCGGTCGATCGGCTGACCTTCATAAAAATGAATCAGTCTTGGATCACCACCAGCTACCAAGCACCTGATGCTGATGTAACTGAATAATTTTTTTCAGATCCCTTCAAAGACTGCCTATGCTGATGCTGAGTGACTATCCCTGAGTAATTATCCTCTTCCTCCTCAATCATCACGCTGATAGCTTGCATTTTTGGTTCTGGGCGCCACCACCAGTGCCTAAGGCACAATTTTTCAGCCCCTGTTTAACAGGGGCGTGTAATTACAATTTTTGATGTAATACTTTGCAGCAGGGCTCGTTCCTGCATTCCAACTAGAGTGTCTGTGAGGGGTTGCAGTGTTGTGGCACCAGCACCAGTGCCTAAGGCCCAATTTTTCTGCCCCTGTCTAACAGGGGCGTGTAATTACAATTTTTGATGCAATACTTTGCAGCAGGGCTCGTTCCTGCGTTCCAACTAGAGTGTCTGTGAGGGGTTGCAGTGTTGTGGCACCAGCACCAGTGCCTAAGGCCTAATTTTTCAGCTCCTGTTCAACAGGGGCATGTAATTACAATTCTTGATCTAATATTTCACAGCAGGGCCCTGTGAGGGCTTACAGTGTTTTGGCCACAGCAACACCTAAGGCCCAAATTTCTGCTGAGTATATAGGGCAGGACCCTACTTTCAAACATCTAACTTACAAACGACTCCTACTTGCAAACGGAAGGAGACAACAGGAAGTGAGATGAAATCTACCCCTAGGAAGGGAAATTCTCTCCTGTAAGAGTTAATATGGGAAAACAATTTCTCCTTTCCACTGATGCTTTCCAATCCTTGTTCCACAAAAAAACCCAAATTTTCAAAAAACATTTTTCATTGGGACAAAAAAGTGAGGTGAAATCTTCTGAAGAGGAGGAAAGACGCAAAACAAATGTCACAGGGGTGATAACCCTTCCCTATGTTTTCCAAAAAGCTTAGAAAAGATTTTTTGGCTGGAGCTAAACACGTTAAAAATGTTCAAAATTACAAACAGATTCTACTTAACAACAAACCTACAGTCCCTGTCTTGTTTGCACCGCCTGTATACTGCTGTTCAGAGTATATAGGGACCTTTCCTTATTTTAATTTGGGTGCGGGGTTCCCCTTAATATCCATACAAGACCCAAAGGGCCTGGTAATGGACTGGGGGGTACCCATGCCGTTTGTCTCACTGATTTTCATCCATATTGCCATGACCCGACATGACATTAAACCCGCAAGCAGTTTTAAATGAGATTTTTTCCTTTAAAAATGACATTTGGTGCAGGAACTGTTCTAAACATGGGAAACACGCGTCACTTTACAGGCATACTATAGACACCCCCCAGGTACGATATTTAAAGGAATATTTCACTTTTTTTTTTTACTTTAAGCATCATTAAAATCACTGCTCCCGAAAAAACGGCCGTTTTTAAAAGTTTTTTTTGCATTGATACATGTCCCCTGGGGTAGGACCCGGGTCCCCACACCCTTTTTAGGACAATACCATGCAAATTAGCCTTTAAAATGAGCACTTTTGATTTCGAACGTTCGAGTCCCATAGACGTCAATGGGGTTCTAACGTTCGTGCGAACTTGCGGTCCGTTCGCGGGTTCTGGTGCGAACCGAACCGGGGGTTGTTCGGCTCATCCCTATTTGTGGCCCCTTTTGGGCTGTTTTCACCTCTCCATTACATTCACTTTACATTTAGTCCCTTCCACATTCCACTTCCCTTCCCCTTTTTATCACAGCGCAACTACCATTCTTTTGTTTGTTACATAGTCTTTCTGTTTGAAAAAAACTTGCTTTCCTGCTTTATATCATGGTCTAACCAAATACAAATAAATAGAAGGATTAATTTAATTCTTGTCAATCACCTCTTTCCTGCCTCCTTCTCCATAACTACAGTTAGTGTACATATGGGCAGGGGCGACTCGCCTTTTTATGCTCTCTCATTCTCCTTCCTCCGGACTCTCCGGTGAACAAGCTTGCTAATGTCCTGTATTCATGTAACATCAACTTTTCCTAACTTCAGACCAGGCATGACAAAGTTTCAAAAACTTTACTGGAAACTCTCAGCATAACAGTTCCAAAACAAAACTACATAAGTTTTTACCTAAACTAATCCCCAACTCAGGCTTGCGGCTGCCCCAATGTACGTGCACAGGCAAATGCCTCTAGGACCCAGGTCCCCAAACACTTTTTATGGCAATAACTTGCATATAAGCCTTTAAAATTAGCACTTTTGATTTTTCACATTCGTGTCCCATAGACTTTAACGGTTTTCACATGGTCAAACGAATTGTTTGCCTGTTCGCATGTTCTACTGCGAACCGAACCGGGGGTGTTCAGCTCATCCCTAATGATGATGATATTACCGTATAAGGGGAAAAAAAAAAAAAAGAAAAAAACACACATTTATACACTTTTTTTTATTTTGCCATTAGGTGTACAGTATGATATGAATGATAATAAAAAAAACTTTTGTACAAACACCGCTACATTTATTAGAAACAAGTCACATGATTTTTTAGATTTTTTTTTCTAGAAAATTAATAATCAAATTATTCTGTAGACAGCAGTATGAGAAGTGTGTTACTGGAACTTTAAAGCTGAACTCTGGACACAAACGCTTTTGTTTAAATATATTTATTAATAGCCACTAAGAATATAAATCCACTTTGTGTGCACCAAATGCCTTTATAAAGCCAATTTTTTACCTTTACCTTGTTAAAGTAGTAGTGGCATTGTCACTGTGCTGCACACATCTTGTGCTAAAAGCAGAGTTGAGGGAGGGACCCAGCAGGCTCTCCCACTACAGACTGCCTACAGAAAACTACAAGAGGGGGCGGATACAAGACCGTTCAACCTGCACAAGAAGAGTGAGCAGCAGTGACCGGTCTTTATTACAGGAAACTGATACACAGAGGCAAGGTTTCACACTGGAAAAATGCAGAGTTCTGTGAGAAATAAACACAGAACACCAAGATTCATATAAAAAATACACATCTTATGACTTTTCTGAGAAGTTCCAGCTCAAAGATGGACTGAGGAGACAACAGCCCTCCTTCCAATACAATAACAGGCCAGGGAATAGAAACTCTACATATAAGGTGGCAGTCGGTGCCTTGTCAGATGGTGGAGGAAGAATCAATGATGGATTAGTGACTGAAGAAAATATTGTAGGTCAGTGTAACGGCTTACCTTGGTTGGAGTCTATAGTGCAGAGATGTATGCTCACCCCTGCAAATACACACAGCACACGGTAACAAGGTAAAAGGCTACCTAGGCTGTGAATCTGTGCACGGGGGCTTCACAGGGAATTTACCAAAGGATTGTCGAGGTGAAGCCGTAGTCAGGGATTCTAGAAGTCAAAGTTAACGATGAACAGAGCCAGGGTCAGAAGCCAAGGTTAGTCTTGGAACACTGCAACTTGAAAATAAGAACACAGGAAAACAGGAACCTTTGGCAATACAAGAGACAATGAACTAAAAAAGCTCCCAGAGCGAGGCAGTGTTTTATACCCAGCTGATTAGATAAACTGCCTCAGCTGAACCAGGAGTGATAAGTACTAATTGCAAAGCAAGATCCAGAGTATAGCCCTCAGTGCTGCATGCAGGACAAAGCATAGCTGGAAACCAGGCTGAGTAATGAACTGCGGTGTGGCTCAGAGGCAAAGCAACAGGACCAGTAAACAGAGTCATGGGTTCAATACCTCCTTGAGCCACTTGGGGCGTGACCACGCCTGGCCGTCTGCATTGCACGGTAGGGACTGTGACAGTCAGGTTATATGTCTGCTTATAGGGGATGTAAAGGCAGAAGGTTTTTTTTATCTTAATGCATTCTATATAGCAATCTGCTTGCTGTGGGGGCACTGCACAGGAGGGAGGGGCCAGGATCACAGAAGAGGGACCCGAGAAGAGGAGGATCTGTGCTGCTCTGTGCAAATCCACTGCAACAGAGCAGGTACAGTTATTTTATTTATTTATTTCAGGTACTTATATAGCGCCGTCAATTTACGCATCGCTTTACATATACATTGTACATTCACATCAGTCCCTACCCTCAAGGAGCTTACACTCTAAGGTCCCTAACTCACATTCATATACTAGGGACAATTTAGACAGAATCCAATTAACCTACCAGCATGTCTTTGGAGTGTGGGAGGAAACCAGAGTACCCGGAGGAAACCCACGCAGTCACAGGGAGAACATACAAACTCCAGGCAGGTAGTGTCGTGGTTGGGATTCGAACCAGCAACCCTTCTTACTGCTAGGTGAAAGTGCTAACCACTAGACCACTGTGCCGCCCACAGTCGTGCCATAAGTTTACATAACCTGGCAGAATTTATGATTTCTTGGCCATTTATCAGAGAATAAGAATGATAACACAAAAACTTTATTTTCACTCATGGTTAGTGTTTGGCTGAAGCCATTTATTATCAATCAACTGTGTTTACTCTTTTTAAATCATAATCACAACATACAGTGAGGACGGAAAGTATTCAGACCCCCTTAAATTTTTCACTCTTTGTCATATTGCAGCCATTTGCTAAAATCATTTGAGTTCATTTTTTTTCCTCCTTAATGTACACACAGCACCCCATAAAGACAGAAAAACACAGAATTGTTGACATTTTTGCTGATTTATTAAAAAAGAAAAACTGAAATATTACATGGTCCTAAGTATTCAGACCCTTTGCCGTGACACTCATATATTTAACTCAGGTGCTGTTCATTTCTTCTGATCATCCGTGAGATGGTTCTACACCTTCATTTGAGTCCAGCTGTGTTTGATTATACTGATTGGACTTGATTAGGAAAGCCACGCACCTGTCTATATAAGACCTTACAGCTCACAGTGCATGTCAGAGCAAATGAGAATTATGAGGTCAAAGGAACTGCCTGAAGAGCTCAGAGACAGAATTGTGGAAAGGCACAGATCTGGCCAAGGTTACAAAAAAATTTCTGCTGCACTTAAGGTTCCTAAGAGCACAGTGGCCTCCATAATTCTTAAATGGAATACGTTTGGGACGACCAGAACCCTTCCTAGAGCTGGCCATCCGGCCAAACTGAGCTATCGGGGGAGACGAGCCTTGGTGAGAGAGGTAAAGAAGAACCCAAAGATCACTGCGGCTGAGCTACAGAGATGCAGTCGGGAGATGGGAGAACATTGTAGAAAATCAACCATCACTGCAGCCCTTCACCAGTCGGGGCTTTATGGCAGAGTGGCCCAACGGAAGCCTCTCCCCAGTGCAAGACACATGAAAGCCCGCATGAAGTTTACTAAAAAACACCTGAAGGAATCTAAGATTGTGAGAAATAAGATTCTCTGGTGTGATGGGACCAAGATAGAACTTTTTAGCCTTAATTCTAAGCAGTATGTGTGGAGAAAACCAGGCACTGCTCATCACCTGTCCAATACAGTCCCAACAGTGAAGCATGGTGGTGGCAACATCATGCCGTGGGGGGTGTTTTTCAGCTGCAGGAACAGGACAACTGGTTGCAATAGAGGGAAAGATGAATGCGGCCAAGTAGAGGGATATCCTGGACGAAAATCTTCTCCAGAGTGCTCAGGACCTCAGACTGGGTTGAAGGTTTACATTCCAACAAGACAATGACCCTAAGCACACAGCTAAAATAACGAAGGGGTGGCTTCACAACAATTCTTGTGACTGTTCTTGAATGGCCCAGCCAGAGCCCTGACTTAAACCCAATTGAGAATCTCTGGAGAGACCTAAAAATGGCTGTCCACCAACGTTTACCATCCAGCCTGACAAAACTGGAGAGGATCTGCAAGGAGGAATGGCAGAGGATTCCCAAATCCAGGTGTGAAAAACTTGTTGCATCTTTCCCAAAAAGACTCATGGCTGTATTAGATTAAAAGGGTGCTTCTACTAAATACTGAGCAAAGGGTCTGAATACTTAGGACCATGTGATATTTCAGTTTTTCTTTTTTAATAAATCTGCAAAAATGTCAACAATTCTGTGTTTTTCTGTCAATATGGGGTGCTGTGTGTACATTAATGAGGAAAAAAATGAACTTAAATGATTTTAGCAAATGGCTGTAATATAACAAAGAGTGAAAATTTTAAGGGGATCTGAATACTTTCTGTCCCCACTGTAAACTACCCAAATGACCCTGATCAAAAGTTTACATGCCCTGGTGATTTTGGCCTGATAACATGCATACGAGTTGACACAAAGGGGTTTGAATGGCTATGAAAGGTAACCACCGTCACATGTGATCTGTTTGCTTGTAATTAGTGTGTGTTAATAAAAGGTCAATGAGTTTCTGGACTCCTGACAGACCCTTGCATCTTTCATCCAGTGCTGCACTGACGTTTTTGGATTCTGAGTCATGGATAAAGCAAAATAATTGTCAAAGGATCTGCGGGAAAAGGTAATTGAACTGTATAAAACAGAAAAGGGATATAAAAAGATATCCAGGGAGTTGAGAATGCCAATCAGCAGTGTTCAAACTCTAATCAAGAAGTGGAAAATGAGGGGTTCTGTTGACAATAAACCACGGTCAGGTAGACCAACTAATATGTCAGCCACAACTGCCAAGAAGATTGTTTGGGACGCAAAGAAAAACCCACAAATAACTTCAGGTGAAATACAAGACTCTGAAAACATGTGGTGTGACTGTTTCAAGATGCACAATAAGGAGGCACTTGAAGAAAGATAGGCTGCATGGTCGAGTCGCCAGAAGAAAGCCATTATTACGCAAATGCCACAAGGTATCCCGCTTACAATACGCCAAACAGCAGAGAGGCAAGCCTCAAACCTTCTGGTACAAAGTCATTTGGAGTGATGAGACCAAAATTGAGCTTTTTGTCCACAACCATAAACACTACATTTGGAGAGGAGTCAACAACGCCTATGATGAAAAGTACACCATTCCTACTGTGAAACACGGAGGTGGATCACTGATGTTTTGGGGATGTGTGAGCTACAAAGGCACAGGAAATTTGGTTAAAATTGATAGCAAGATTAATGCAGTATGTTATCAAAAAATACTGGAGGAATATTTGCATTCATCAGCCAGGAAGATGAGCATGGGACGTATTGCACATTCCAACATGACATCCAAAACACAAGGCCAAGTCGACCTGTCATTGGCTACAGCAGAAAAAAGTGAAGGTTCTGGAGTGGCCATCTCAGTCTCCTGACCTCAATATCATTGAACCACTCTTTGGAGATCTCAAACGTGCAGTTCATGCAGGACAGCCCAAGAATTTACAGGAACTGGAGGCTTTTTACCAAGAGGAATGGGCAGCTTTACAATCTGAGATAAAGAGTCTCATCCACAAATACCACAAAAGACTTCAAGCTGTCATTGATGTTAAAGGGGGCAATACATAGTATTAAGAACTAGGGTATGTAAACTTTTGATCAGGATCATTTGGGTAGTTTCTGTTGTGATTATGATTTAAAAAGAGTAAACACAGTTGATTGATAATAAATGGCTTCAGCCAAACACTAACCATGAATATGAGAAAAGTTTTTGTGTTATCATTCATGTTCTCTAAAAGATGGCCAAGAAATCATAAATTCTAACATCACCTGACACTTCAACAGAGTCTGATGTGGCTGCACACCCCGAAGTAAATGTTACCAAAAGAATGTGAAAAATTCCCCGTGGGTTTTTTTTAGCAGCAATCATTTAAAAAAAGGTTTTTGTAAAAAAGATATATTTTTATTAACAAAATACTCCGAACATAATTTAGGATATACAAGAATTTAAAACATGAGCTCCAGTTTTACAGGGAGCGAGACATACTAGGTAAGTGTACAAATCAAGCAATAGATTATCACACAATAAATTGCAGGGAGTGTGCATATAGCACTACTCCCTGCAATATCAATTATGGTTATATTAGTGCTTGCCGGTATTGGAGAAGACCCCAATGCATTTCAACCTTATAGGGTCATGGTCCTCCTCAGGGGGTCCTTAAAGCTCTGCAAAGGCATCAAAAAAAGAAGTGATAAAGAGTTTTTTTATGTATTATTTGATATGTCTACTCTGTAGAGTTTATAATAGTCACTTGATATTTACCCTCAATACCATATGAGCTTGTTTACTTGGAGACTTCTTAAAAACGTGAAGAAAAGCAGAAGAATCCCCCACTTGTGATCCTAGACTCCATTAGATCGTCGTCCCTACCTGCATCCCAAGGGAAGGCAAAACTGACCCGTGGGGCTTATGAATGGTCACAGATAGATTGTCTCTCTCCCGCAGGCAGAGGAAGGAGCAGGGGAACCAGAGCACCTGAAAGTTCATCATAATAAGAAGGATTTTTTAATGTCTTATCTACAATATAAAATTTAAAATATATGGAGTTATGTAAATATGATGACTTAAGTATACAAGGTGTTAATATAGGGAGCGGGGGGCAATAGTTAAAAATATTGAACACCAAAGGGTGTGCATTAATGTGATATATATATGGCTAGAAGTTTAGGTATCAATACACCTCATAAATTTATCCCCAAAAAATGGGTGTCAGATCATACTGTGACTATATTAAACCTAAAATAGACCATGGTACTAGCATAATAAGAACTAGTGATTATTGAAAGTGCAGCATGCCAGGATGTGAAACGAAGACATGCAATATGTTATTTTGCCCCTCAAACTGAGGGGAAATATTATTATCAAGGGTGAAAAAGGCAAAACGTTCAAAATGAATCCTCTTCTCAAAAAAGGATTGCTGAAGTGCAAAAGTGCAAAAACATACAGTGCATGAAGGTGAACAAAAACAAAAGAAACATAAGGTGAACACAAAACTGTCAGTGAGAGTCATATAGCAAAGAAAATGAGTACCACTCAGAAATAATGGTGAGTGTAATGATAACATATGTAAATTGTGGTGGCCAGTGTGTGAATGATTGCCCAAATTGATGCAAAATCAATAAATAAAAAGGGAAAGGTGAAGGCCTACAGTGAATCAAATATTGAGGCTGAAAGGGAACCAATATGACCCCTCAGCCATTACAGAAAAAGTGCCAAAAATCTTTAACACTGAGACTAGAAAACAAACTAAAGAAAAAGGCTCACCTAGTAACTGTAGTGAGAGATATTAAGTATCTGTAACGTTCCCCGAGGGAATGCACAATGTCTAGTGGCCAGAATCAAAAGACATGTGCATAACAGACCTTCAATGGACACAAAAGGGTATTAAATGGATAGTAAAGGTTTTACAAATAAAATGACAATGGTGCAGCATAGCCCTCTGTTACCGTATGTTCTTACCTGATAGGTTTGTTGCTTTCATGCTCTGTCAGGGATCAACTGAACGATTCGAGCAGAGGGTGTCCCTATATATACTACCTGAATTGGTATATGATTACTAACAGGTGCTTAAGATAAACCTGCAATCCATCCCTACGAGGGGAGGGGCCGCGGGGAAGCATGGATGCGTCCCCTCTGTGGTCATCTCCGCCGTAAATAACGAAGCTGTAGACAGAGCGCGCGTGCGCGGTGAGTGCACCGCTGGCCGATGGTCGGAGAGACGTCCCGCGCACACGCACAGCCAAAACCTCCAGTCCGGTCGTGTACACGGAACGCCACCGGCAGGTAAAAAGGCTCCACCTAGCGGTGGATGGTAAGACCACAGGTGTTGCTTTAAAAGGGAGATGTAAGCAAGACCATCTCCCTACCCTGCCGGGAAGCCACGGTATCGAGAATTACGCAGGGGGAGGACAAAATGGCAATCCAGGGTCTGGGGGAGAAAAAAAAAGGGGAAGAAAGAAAAAAAAATCAGAATTAAATACATAGTTCACCAATTGGATTATACATCGATGTTCTAGAGCTACACAAACTAGTACAGTTTTTAATATATTATTTGACATTTGTATTATATAATGAGCAAGGAAAAGGAAAAAGGGGTATACACTGCAAAAACTATGACAAAGAAAATAAATCCAAAACACATTTTGTTGTAGAAAACATTCCTGAGGGCTTCACTTCAAAAAGGAAGAACCACCAGAGGGGACAAATGAATGGATATTCATAGGTGTTGAGGGATGTATTGAAATATTACAATAATGTATTATCATGCTATAAACATATGTATGTATATCTACTTTTTATCATGCCTATATCATGCTGAATTCTTTTTAGATGGCAGATACTGTATAGAGGAAAAGATCCAAGTGTGACTAACTACTATCAGTAAAGGAAAGTAGCAAGCGATAAATAATATTTGAAAGAT
Organism: Lithobates clamitans; assembly: GCA_037952925.1. NCBI lineage: Eukaryota > Metazoa > Chordata > Amphibia > Anura > Ranidae > Lithobates > Lithobates clamitans. The sequence goes on along the minus strand of JBBGZY010000573.1, from coordinate 6,363,767 downwards.
ACATAGTATTTCAAAGGAGAGGGAGGTATGTTTTCATACCCTCTTAATCTTTCTCCCCACTTTCTCCCTCGGCTATGTCCCTCTAGTTAGTTTTTCCTGAGCTGAAGCCCTTGAGAAAAGGAGTATATGAGATAGACTCATTTAGGCCTGGATATGAAGTTGCCCTCAATCTATATATCCATTTTTGCTCAATTTGGAGAAGCCTTTTATTCCAGTCGCTGCCTCTTCCCGGAATGTGAATCCAGTCTAGGGCAGCGAAGGTAATTTTAGGCATCCTATAATTGTGTTGAGTAACCACGTGCCTTCCCAAAGGGAGATAGATGTTACCTATTTCCATGCTATAGACATGTTTCGATGTTCGGCACCAACATTTTTTGCCTCGTTTTACCCACGTAAAAAGCGCTGCATCCACAGATCATCAAGTATACCACTGCGGGGGTCTGGCAGTTTACAAAATGTTTAGGTTTAAAAACCTGACCATTAGGAAGCATAAATACTTTTTCTTATCCACGGACAGTAAGCACAATGTCCGCAAGGAAAGGTGCCATATATCGAGCAGTGTTTTTTACTTGATTTTCAATATTCGCTTCTTACCAACCTATCTTTTAGGGACACAGCGCGTTTGAAGGTAATGGAGGGAACCGGGGACACAAAGTGTCTCACCTTATTATCGTCTGTAAGAATAGACCAGTGTTTGGTAATGATGTGGTGGATTTGCTGGTGTTGTCGTGAGTATCGTATAATAATATGTGAAGGATCTGCTTCTTTCCTTCTTCTTGTTTGTGGTCTAAACAACAATGTTTCTCGAGCCTGGGAGATGGCTCGATTATATGCTTTTTTTAAACAACAACGACTATAGCCTCTGTCAAGCAGTTGCTTCTGAAGCTTACCAGCCTCAATTTTAAAGAATGTATCATCTGAACAGTTTCTTCTCAAGCGGAGATACTGTCCATATGGTATGGAATTCTTAAGAGGGGTGGGGTGGAAACTGTCCGCGTGCAAGACGGTATTTCCTGCTGTTCTTTTTCTGTACAGTGTACTGGTTAGGTTTCCTTGTGTATCACATTCGATTTTTACGTCTAGAAAAGTCACAGAATTAACATTGTAGTTCATAGTGAATTTTAAGTTCAAACTATTTGTGTTTATCTGGTTGAAAAAGTGAATCAATGTTTCTTAGGAACTTTCCCAGATGACGAAGATGTCATCAATGTACCTGGGCCACGTGGTAACGTGGCCCAGGTACATCGCGAGACCTTCATCACTGAAAAGTGATCGCTCCCTCTCCCCCAGGGAACAGATTGGCGTAGGATGGGGCACAACAAGTCCCCATCGCTACGCCCTGAACCTGGAGGTAGTGGGAGCCATGAAAACAGAAATAATTGTTGTTGAGAATATGGTCTAAACCCTTCAAAATTAAGTCATTCAAATCCCTATCATATCTTGACCCTTGTTGTAATACATTGTAAATCGCTTGGAGTCCTCTCCCATGTGGGATTGAGCAATATAGAGCTTCAACATCGATTGTAACTAGGATTGAGTTTTCAGAGATTTTTAACTTGTTTATCATCTGTAAAAAAATGAATGGTGTCCTTCGTAAAAGAAGGCAATGCCACCACAAATGGCTGAAGATACGAGTCAATAACCCTACTTAGATTTTCTGAAATTCCACTGTTACCTGAGATGATTGGTCATCCTGTAATGGTGGTGGAGCTTTTATGAATTTTCGGGAGACTATAAAATGTGGGGGTTCGAGGATGTTTGACTCTGATGAAGTCGTATAGATCTTTATTGATTGTGCCATTACGGTATGCATGATCAATTAAATTGTAGAAGGCTTGATTAGATTTTGTGATATATGTAGTATGAATTTTTTTATACCATTCTCTGTTATCCAATATCTTCCAGCACATTGTTCTATACATTTTGTTGTCCATCAGGACAACGTTGCCTCCTTTATCCAATGGCTTAATAATGATTGAATGATTCATGCGAAGGGATTCTAGGGCTTCATTTTCCTCAGCAGATACATTTTGAGGAGTGTGGGTGCTACAGGATATTTTAGCAATATCCTTATGTGTTTGTCTGATGAATGTGGCTACACTCGAATTGGTTTGTAGTGGCAGAAACTTAGTGGATGTTTTTTAAAAGAGTTACTGGATTTAGGGTGGATTTGTTCACCTCTTCAAATAATTTATCGAGATCCAATTGATCTATCAGATCGTCCGAATTACTCCCTTGGAATAATAGAGTCAGATCTCGTAGGGCTTTGAACTCTCTCATGGTGTATTTTGACCAGTCGGTTGCATCTGTTTCCATAGGTGTTGACTCATATTGACACTTTAACAACAATTTTCGGGCAAACATATGTAGGTCCGTGACTAATTCGAACATATCAAAATTTTTTTGAGGGCAGAAGCTTAAACCCCTTGACAAGAGGCGAGTTTCTGTCTCTGTCATAGGGTGTGAGGATAGATTGGTCACATTTAAGGGTTGTGTTGTAGCCGAATTACATGCGGGTCCATCCCTCTCCCAATTTTGTTTGATTGAGGGGATCTCACTCCCCTTATAGAGTTTAAAGGCCTCTGGTGTACTTGACGTTCCAGCACATTTGAAGGTCGGTTAGTTACAACGGAGACATCCGATAGTGATGAATCGGATTCGCCAGGAGCTGTATAGGAAGATTCCCCTCCTCTTTGTGGTATAGGGAAGCATTCATTAAGGTTGCCTTGTTGGGTATAATCCTGACTCCCTGAGGAAGACCATGACCCTATAAGGTTGAAATGCATTGGGGTCTTCTCCAAAACCGGCAAGCACTAATATAACAATAATTGAGATTGCAGGGAGTAGTGCTATATGCACACTCCCTGCAATGTATTGTGTACATTGTATTGCTTGATTTGTACACTTACCTAGTATGTCTCGTTCCCTGTAAAACTGAAGCTCATGTTTTAAATTCTTGTATTTTCTAAATTATGTTCGGAGTATTTTGTTAATAAAAATATATCTTTTTTACAAAAACCTTCTTACTTTTTTTTCAATGATTGCTGCTAAAAAACTCCACGGGGAATTTTTCACATTCTTTTAGAAATCATACATTCTGCCAGGGTATGTAAATTTATGAGCACAACTGTAAGTATACTATGTTTGTTATTTTTATAGGGAAAAAAACGAGACTTTACAATCACTTTAAAGTGGTTAATTTTAAAGTAAACCTCTTCTGAGAGATCCATGGGGGCTGCCATTGCTCATCGCTTTCTTAAAGTGATTGTAAACTATTACCTTGTAAAACAACCCATTCAGTTTAAAATAGAAATAAAAGGCAAAAATGTGTGTATAGATATAAAAAAAACATTATAAATACCTTTTTTATAAGTCATAGTAAAAACCAGAAATATTTTATTAACAAAGAGTTCTTAAAAGGTCAACATAGAGTTCACAAAGACAAGGTGTGCATCATACATATATTTATAAAAACAATTGTGTAGCGGAAATTTTGTTTACGAAACTTGGCCTGAGAAGCGTGGCAGCCAGTTCCGTAGGTAGGTATTTAGATGTCCGACATGTTTCGCCAGTAATGGCTTCCTCAGGGACAGATGTATGATACCTATAGCGCTACAATTTAATCTGTAAATCACCAGGGACAGGCGCAAGGCACCCTCAGCAAGGCCTCAAGCACAGACTACATTCAATAGCTGCAGGGGGCAGATAGAAGGACCTGACAGAGAGTGTCTAATAATTAATTGAACCGGTAATCTGCAGGACACCGATAACGATTAGTTAAGGATATTATGGATACCATAGATCATGAGGTAGGTATAGCACTCGATTGGCATAGCGAGTGTAGGGATCTACAGGACACCGCCTCGGTACCCACCTTTTGGCTCGCATGACATACTGAGCGATACTACCAGCTGTAACTTTTATACCAACTATTGATTTAATTCATTGCACTATGCCAATCAAGTGCTATACCTACCTCATGATCTATGGTATCCATAATATCCTTAACTAATCGTTATCGGTGTCCTGCAGATTACCGGTACAATTAATTATTAGACACTCTTTGTCAGGTCCTTCTATCTGCCCCCTGCAGCTATTGAATGTAGTCTGTGCTTGAGGCCTTGCTGAGGGTGCCTTGCGCCTGTCCCTGGTGATTTACAGATTAAATTGTAGCGCTATAGGTATCATACATCTGTCCCTGAGGAAGCCATTGCTGGCGAAACATGTCGGACATCTAAATACCTACCTACGGAACTGGCTGCCACGCTTCTCAGGCCAAGTTTCGTAAACAAAATTTCCGCTACACAAAAGTTTTTATAAATATATGTATGATGCACACCTTGTCTTTGTGAACTCTATGTTGACCTTTTAAGAACTCTTTGTTAATAAAATATTTCTGTTTTTACTATGATGTAATGTGTATGTTTTGGCACCGCTATAATATACTTCCCCTTTGATTTTTCAACTTATTGGGATGAGGTGCTGTATCACATTGAGGGTCACCCAGTCATCTTTATTATTTTTTTTTTACCTTTTTTATAAGTGATCACATTCCCACTGTTTTCAGCTGCAAAAGAGCTGAGGGAGGAGAAACAGCAGCACACTGATCCTCCCAGTGAAAGGCTGTGCAAGGGGGGGGTTAGGACAAGACCTGATCATTGGAGGAGAGCAGGCTGGGTTCCCAGCATAGCTAGAAAACTGACCACACTGTTCTCTCATGCCTAGTGTGGTCAGTTTTTGATAGGAAAGCAGGGGGACTGTCAGGAACACCAAGGATTTCACACAAATTAAGCAATACAAAGAGAACAGGACACTTTCTCATACAAGTTTATGGTACAGCAGGCACAAATCAGAAACATGAAATGCTGGGTTTACAAACACTTTAAAATGCTAGTTGCCTAGTTTATATTCTGGCTAATTAGCATCAATGTTTTATGATTCCAAGACTCTGAACAAGTATGCACGGTTAGTAACAAATGGAGATGTGCACGGAAAAATGTGTTTTGTTTCAAATTCATTTGGTAAAGCGGTAGTAAACCATGGCTTAAGAAAAAATCCCCTGCAAGGCAATGGTGTAATGTGCTAGTATGCATCACATACTAGCACATTATGAAATACTTACCTTAGAACGAAGCCCTCCAGCGGTGCGCTGTCACCGTTAACAGGGCTTCCATCTTCCCCCGGTCTTCCTTTCGAGTTCGCAGGTTCCGGCTGTATGAGTGGCCAGGGCCAGAATGACGTCTCTCCCAAGCATGCGCGTGGGAGCCCTCGGCTATGGCATAGAGCTCTGAAGGTCCGGCACGGTATGACGTCACCGGCTGCATCCAGTGTGAATATCTCCTAAACACCGCAAGTTTAGGAGATACCTACAGGTAAGCCTTATTATAGGTTTACCTGTATGTACAATATCAAAACATGACTTTCCTACTACCTTAAGTTAATGTAGCACCCTCTACCTTAGGTAGGTAGGTTGCTAGAGTAGTGTGTTTTTGTTAAAGCCAGTACAGGTAAATTTAGGCAAGACTAGCTGTGAGCTAGGCCTGTTTGTTTTTGATCTGGGGGCATGGGTGTGGTTTAGTGTAGCAGCAAGTGACTGACATGTACTTCATCTCTCTGGCGCCTCCTCTGTTTCCAGAGGGTTCTGGAAAAGAGGCAGGGCAGAGGATGGAAGTTGCATAGAGTGTCCAATCCCCAACTAGGATTGGCATGGGGCAGGCCTCCTACATATATACACATGGTCAGCCTGTTGTGGGAGGAGTTGTTGGGTGGAAGAACTTAGTGATGGAGTGTTAGACTGTTGTGACCCTTGAGGGAACCCCTTTCTCGGGGGGGGGGGGTGGCTGGTGAGCTCTGGTCTGGAGCTTGGGAGCTGAGAGGGAGCCTCTCTCTATCCAGTCATTGAGAGGTGTCCTGAATGAGCAGGAGGAGGACAGTGGGGAGCACTGCCGGGCAAGTCATTCAGGAGGGATCCTTTCCTGGGTCGGTGAGTGAAAAGCATAGTGAGAAACTCTGGGAGGGACATGCCAGGATTGGATGTGAAGCCAAAGGAGAGACTGTGGTGTCGTTGAAGTCAAGTTGCTGCAGCCAAGAGGGTTGGCAGGATTTGCACCGGACTTTCAAGGACCAGTAGTCTACCAAGTTTCAGTTAGCACAAATGTCCGTTTTCATCGCTATTTGATTGCTACACCAAAGGGGACTGCAGATCCCCGCTAGCAAAAGGCTATTATTGAACTGTTGGGACTTATTCAGAGTGATGCCTAACCATGTGCTAATGGTGACAGGGATGTAGGATTGTACAGTAGAGAAAGCAAAATGAAGGTAGTGTGCTGGAGGAGTGTGGAGATCTAGAGACTGTTAATGTCTTTGTTCAAACCAGCAAGATTCATTATTTGGGCATCCCATGTCCCTTTTCCCCATCCAAGTTTAATCCCCTAAATAAAATAACAAAAAACAACAAACAACAAAAAAACAAGCTAAAGGACTGTTCATTGACTGGCAAAGTGTGTCTGAAGTGAATGCCTGGCCCAGTAGGGTGATGTGTGGAACTTCTACACGCAGTGACCCTACACACTCATGGTTAACCTGCTGGCCGTCGCCCCTAGCAACACAGAAGAGGGGGACTTTGCTTGTCCTGTTGCACTGAGGTCTCAACTAAGTCCGCGCTGAGCAACATGTCTGGGCAAATCCTGCTAGCATCAGCATGCCTGCTAACTCCAGCCTATCCAATTAGGGGTTAAAGCAGCGTGTGCAGAATGGAGCCTTCTTATCAGCTGATCAATCGGCTGATGCCCACATTGCAGTGGTTACCTGATTTGCAGGAGCGAGTGATGGTGGAGCTATGCGGAGGGCTCGCCTTAGGAGTGGTGGACTGAGTGGAGCAACTCTGTCTGCTCTATCCTGAGTGCCAGATTCCGGCGGCGAAGGTGACTGCTTGGGCCTGGTGTGGCCATTGTGGGGAGCCACTTACCAAAAGGAAAAGCAAAAGAGAGAGGCGCCTCTGGGTGCAGACTAAAAACAAGGTTTATTTCATAAAAAGGTAATGATCATCAAACTCACATGTTGAAGGTCGTCAGTAGACATAAAATAGTAATCAATACTGAGGAGGACATCGTCCATCAAAGGTACAAGACAGTCAAGGACAACTCCTAGCAGGGGGCTCTGCCTGTGTGTGAGGAGAGGTACCGCTGAGATGTGAGGCCGGCCGCAGCGGTGACAGGTCACAGTACTAGGCCGAGAGCATGGAAGACTGTAAACATCCGGCGAGGAGTGATGACGTCATGTGTTGAGCGACGCGTTGCAGGGCGTACGGGCTGTGATGACGTGACAGCCGCGCCCCTTCATCAGGCTGAGGATGGATGGGATAGGGCGGTTTAAGACAACTTACCAGACTGGGAGCCGCAGTATTACACTTTAAACCTGCTTACAGGACTTTGTGTACCACAGCCGTGGAAGACCCGGATAGCCGGAGAGGGCCAGGGATTACTCCCTAGAGGCGGAGAGGTGTTGCGGCCTGACAACTCCTCCGTGAAAAAAAAGGACATATACGGTAAAGAGGAGGGTGCCGCGACCAGGGGCCTGGTGACTGCACGTGCTTGTGTGCAGGAGCCAGATGACATGCCTGAAGAGCCAGCCAGCTCTAAGTCCCTTGCTGTACCTATCCGGAGGGAGCCTTTGCCAGAGGGAGGTGCATCTCCAGGTGAGCTGGATGAGGTAAGCGAGGGCTGGGTCATAGATTGGGGTTCTCCCAGAATACTGGAAAAGTTTGGGTCTTTGGAGAGACTAATAGAGTGGTATTCCCCTGAGAAAAGTCCCAAAGAGGAGGACTGGGAGACAGGCCGTTCCCATCTCCCAGAGACTCAGGCAGAGGTAGGAGAAGATGCTCAGCTTACAGTATGGACCACCCGTCCTATGCAGCAAACTCTTTATAAACAGACCCTCCACTACCCAGACCAGAGTGCCCACCTACAGGCAGTGGGTGGTGAGATCCCAGCATGCATGTGTCTTGCCTGGGAGGGGGGGACCTAAGGAATTACCCCGGTTCTCTCGCTTCCAGAGGGAGGTACAGAGAAGGGTCGCTCTGGAGTAGGGTCTGGACTACCCATATGTCCCCTCCCAGATAATGGACATTGTGGAGAACTCCCGGGGAGAGTGGGAGGATGACCTTATCTGGGATTTTCTGCACGTCCCCAAACCCCTGCGGGTGCCAGAAATGAAGCCTGGGACGGATTTGTGGACATTCTTGAAGACTGAAAATTGGGGCGTGCCATCTACAGGGATCGAGTCCTGGTTGTAAAGGTGGGTCGGCCTACCAGCAGCCATTCAGTCTCTATCAGAGAGGAAAGGGATGGAAGGAGGAGATTGCCGGTTCCCCACTCCTATGCGTGAGGAGGACTGTTGTGTTGTACAGCCACCATAGCAGTAGCCACATGGACTGCAGGGAAGTGGCAGAGTTGTGTGTGTTTTCCTTTCTGACTTTTGCAGAAACAGACTATGCCTGTCACCCAGTGTGCCTGATAGAGGGACTGTTTAATCATGGACACTTTGGGTGCACTGTTCTTGCTCACCTCTTTTGGAGCCTGTTTGTCCAGGGAGGGGCCCCTTATATCGGGAGCAAAAGAAGGACTGTTCTCAAGTTGTAATGTATATATTTTTTGTGGTTGTTCTGTTTTTTAGGTTAGTAGTTCCCTTCTGACAGAACAAAACAAGCAGAAGTATATATGTTGTGTTGCTGATTTTCTTTGCTGGAAGGATCATAACCCCCTTTCAGCGGAGATTTGTACAGTGTATAGGTAGAATGTAAGTGTAGGATGTATGGTTTGTGTTTTCTTTTAGGATCTTCAGGGATAGGACGGCTGTCCATCACCACCGTTCCGGAGGACAAGAATGATGTGAGCAGAGTGTTTTTCCTGAAGGAGAAATGTTCTGGCTCAAAAATATTTTATGTGTTTAGCTGCAGGGACCTGTAGCTAGGAATGTCTTAGTTGTGATGTACAGTGTAAATACCTACCAAAAGTGTATATACCTATTTTTGTACGTAATTTTTTTGTACAGTTCCCCATCCAAGTTGTTTCCCTTCCCTATCCAACTTATTTCAAGGGATGCCCTCACTCCTGGGCCCAGGAGTCATTTTTCTATTTTTTTCCTCAGCTGGAGACCAGCTGTATTCTGGTGGGGGGTGAGTGTGGCACCCTCTACCTTAGGTAGGTTGCTAGAGTAGTGTATTTTTGTTACAGCCAGTGCAGGTAACTTTAGGCAGGTCTAGCTGTGAGCTAGACCTGTTTGTTTTTGATCTGAGGGCTGGGGAGTGGTTTAGTGTAGCAGCAGGTGACTGACATGTACTTCATCTCTCTGGCGCCTCCTCTGTTTCCAGAGGGTTCTGGAAAAGAGGCAGGGCAGAGGATGGGAGTGGCATGGAGTGTTTCTGGGAGCCCTGACCAATCCCCAACTAGCATGGTCAGCCTGTTGTTGCAGGAGTTGTTGGATGGAGGAACTGAGTGATGGAGTGTTAGACTGTCGTGGCCCTTGAGGTAACCCCCTCTCTGGGGGGGGTGACCTCGGGTCTGGGGCTCGGGAGCTGGGAGGGAGACTCTCTCTACACGGACATTGAGAAGAGTCCTGAATGGGAGCAGGAGGACATTGGGGAGCACTGCTGGGCAAGTCATTCAGGAGGGATCTATTCCGGGGTCGGTGAGTGAGAAACACAGTGAGAAGCTCTGGGAGGGACATGCCAGGATTGGATGTGAAGCCAGAGGGAGAGACTGTGGTGTCATTGAAGTCGAGTTGCTGCAGCCAAGAGGGTTGGCGGGATTTGCACCGGACTTTCTGGGATCAGTAGTTCACCAAGTTTCAGTTAGCACAAATGTCCCTTTTCAATGCTATTTGGTTGCAACACCAAAGGGGACTATAGACCCTTGCCAGCAAATGGCTATTATTGAACTGTTGGGATTTATTCAGAGTGAGGCCTAACCATGTGCTAACAGTGACAGGATTATAGGATTGTACAGTAGAGAAAGCAAAGTGATCTCAAGTAGTGTGCTGGAGGAGTGTGGAGCTCTAGAGACTGTCAATGTAGATTCAACGATCTTTGTTTAAACCAGCAAGATTTATTATTTGGGCATCCCATGTCCCTTTTCCCCATCCAAGTTTAATCCCCTAAATAAAATAACAAAAAAACAAGCTAAACGACTGTTCATTGACTGGCAAAGTGTGTCTGAAGTGAATGCCTGGCCAAGCAGGGTGACGTGTGGAACTACTACACGCAGCGACCCCACGGGGGCACCACTACATTAATAATTTAGTTTATTCATATTTGTTATGTTAGAATGATTCATTGCAGAATTTGTTTGGTATATTTGTTATTTTCTAATGGATTTGAAATTTGTTTTTCAAATGACGGCAATCTCTGTTCTCTTGCTTTTTTTTCTGTTCTTTTCTTTCTATTCTTTTCTATAATATTCTATTATTTTATTTTCTATTCTATTCTATTCCTTTATTTTCTATTCTGTCTATTCTATAAAGCAGCCTAAGTAGGAATCATCATCTTATTTTACTTTTATAGGCAGAGGTCAGGGGTCACAAGTAGGTGAGGCAGAGGACAGATTTTGCCTAAGGGCCGGTTCACGCCATGCCTGCACATGAATCGCACAGAAACATGCATATGAAATTCAGATCAAATGCAAAATGCACTTCATTTGCGATCTGCAGCAGGTGTCAATACAAAGTCAATGACATACCAAACACAGGTCGCAAATGCAGTGCGCTTGCCTGCATATTCCCGCATTGTACAAAAGTACCATGCCATCTGGTTGCAGTGCGTTTTAAAAAGTATTGCATGCACTACTTTTGGTGCAGTGCAGTGTGATTTTAGCCCATTCAAAATGAATGGGCTGAAATTGCACCACACAAAACAGCATGTGAATCACACAGGAACACACAGCGATTACAGCGATCATGCAATTCATGTGTGGGCATGGTGTGAACCGGCCATAACAGTGGGAGGGGCTCCCAGCATAAAAATCTTCTACCTTTCCAAACCTTCTATCACAAATCCACTTATACCCTTCTTTCCAAACTCCCATCCAAGCACAGCTCCTATTCACCCCTGCACAAATCCCCCGGCCTTTCTAGTGCAATTGCCACCATAAATACTTTTATCCCCCCCCCCAGCATAAACCCTAGGGTTACTGCCCCGTGAGCAGTCTGGAGGTGGGGAGATCACATGCAAAACTACATTTGTGAACCAGGAAGATGACCTGCTTAAACACTTTTGGACCATCCACCCGCAATGTACTGTAGACGGGCGGCCTGTACAGGCACAGCAGCATACTTGTAAGTCACTGGCCTCTTCTGGGTGTAGGGCGTCTTTGCCTGCCATTTGATAGCAGGTCATGGCCAATGATTCATAGCCAGGACCTGCTGATTGGCTGTGTCCAGTCACAGGCCAGATCCCTGGGTTGACAATCAACACAGGGTTCTGTTCCAAGGGAAAAATCTCTCTGTTTCTTCTCCCTGCACAGCAGGAAGAAGACACAGAGAGATATTTAGTAAACAGCAGTACACATTACACAAATGTACACTTGTGGGGCACACATTTAAACCCTTGGATTCCCAAGATGTTAACCCCTTCCCAGCCAGGTTACCCAAGATGTTACCCCCTTCCCAGCCAGTGTCATTAGTAAAGTGGCAGTGTATAGTATTAGCACTGTTAACTGTATTAGTGTCACTGGTGATATCAGTGGCAGTTCCCACCCAGTGTAGGTTGTAGACACTATAATTTTCACACAAACCAATCAATATACGCTTATTGGCATTTTATACCAAAGACATGTAGCGAATTACATTTTGAAATTGGATTTTTTAAAATATTTTTATTGGATAATATTTTTTAGCAAAAATTTAAAAAATGCAGATGTTTTTCCAATATTTTCAATATTTTTTCATTTGGGTACAGAGTTTCATGACCACACAATTACCAGTTAAAGTAGCATAGTGCTAAATAGCAAAAAATAGCCTGGTCATGAACGGCTTAAAAACCTTCTGGAGCTGATGTGGTTAATCCAGACTTTTGTCACTTGTCTGGCTGTGTAGTATGTAAAATGTAAGACTCTGTCAAGTAAAACAGTAAAGATATGTGTATTTCATCTGTGCAATTTAGTTATTTGCCTGGAGTTTCATTTTAATTGCCGTCAATTATATTTTAGATGTGAAGATCATATTCTCTAAAGTCACAGCATGTTATTGCATCCAATAGAAAATGCATTGCAAAGACATCATACTGACATGAAAAATGCATCCAAAAATTATATAAATGTGCTAGCGATGTGCTTAAAAGGGCATTCTGAGAAAAGAAATGACATTCTTGGAGCTCAACTCTTGTTCTCAATAAAAAAGCATATAAGATTCAAACAAAATAATATAATTTTTTACTTACTGTAAAATCCGTTTCTCTGAGTTCATTGACAGACACAGCCTTCTTTATTCAGAACAGTAGGGTTATATCATCTCCACACGAGTAGGACTAAGCAGAACAAAAAAAAACCCTGTCTATGCCCATGGGCTGTCCTCCGTCAGTATATAACCCCCTCCCTGCTCTAGGTATTCAGTTTAGTAGCAAGCAGTAATAGAAGTATCAAAAAAACTGCATAGAGGGTTGGGTGCTGTGTCTGTTAATGAACTTAGAGAAACTGATTTTACAGTAAGTAAAAAATCCTATTTTCTCATTTGTTTATTGACAGACACAGCCTTCTTTATTCAGAATCGTAGGGACGTCCCAAAGCAGTGCTGAACATGAGGGGTGGGACAGCGAAAAATCCCAAGGCTATCACAAAAGCCAGCCAGGTAACAGGAGCTTCACACAGGACAAGCTGGAACCCAACCTGAACAATACCCCTTCAAGAGGGATTAGACCCTCTTAACAGCAGCCTACAAAAAGCTTGCGGCCAAAAAAGGCACCCGCAGATGCCAAGCCATCCACTTTGTAGAACTTGTGAAAAATGTACCATGAACGCCTGAAGACAGAAGGTCCAAGACGCACTAGGCGCCCGAGAAGAATGCGCAGTAACAGGGAAAGCAGGAACCTGATTCCTGACAGAATAGCCCAGAGTCATCATCTGTCTGATCCATCCAGAAGAAGGTCGCAGAAGAAGCAGACAGCCCCTTTCTTGGCCTGTTCGAGAGTGCAGAGAGCCTGACCTCCAAAAGACTCAGTGGCTGCCGAATCCCCCAAACCACATCCCGGGCAGATAAGGCAAATTCCTTGGGATGTGTTGTCAGAGACACAAGAAAGTAAACACAATGCCCTTGTTTAAATGGAAACCCAGGGACGGAACTATAGAAAAGGGCGAAGCACCGCCTTAACCTGGGTAAGGTGAACGAGAAGATAACGCCACCCTTTTCGACACCCTGTGAGCAGAAAGCCACCAAGAGGCCACCTTCAAAGACAGAGTAAGCAATGGAATCTCCCGATATTTTGAAAGAGGGAGAGAGAGTGTGGCTCCTGGAGAACCGAAAACACCAAGTTCAGATCCCTAATAAAGAGTAGGTAGAAAAAAACCACACCGGTGGAAATAGACGTCTAACCCCTTGAATAAAGGTACGCCCCAGGGAGCGCGAGACCAAGGGATGCTAAAGGCGACCACCCAGGCTGACACCTGGCCCTCGATGGTACTCGAGGCGCATTCATGCTAAACCCCCTGTAAATGGGGGTTGGAATTGGAGCCACCTAGAAAGAACAAAGGTGAATGCCCAGCGATTCACACCAGGATATATGCGCTCTCCACACCCGGAGGTTAAAACTTCCTAAAACATGGACTCCCTAGCCATTAGCAGTGTCGGAACTGCCGCACCTGTCTCAACACAGCCAGGCCATTAATACCAGTGACTCTAAGGCAGGACGGAAGAACGGCCCTGGGACCATAGATCCTTCCTGAGAGGCAGTCGACAAGGAACGCTGGCAACCAGGCACACCCGGTCGGCATACCCAGACCAAATGGACCCATCTGGGCATAATAGAATGCCCGGAGCCCCCGCAGCCGTGATCTTGCATAAAAGTCACAACAGAAGCTGAAGAGGAGGAAAGGCATAGGGAAACGTCACTGGCCCCATGGGCTACCAGAGCTGCCAGAGCAACCCGTAACCTTACCAGAAAACTTGGTACTGTCCAGTTGAACCCAGACACCAAGAGAACTACCTCATGAGTGTCCCAGCAGGAACAAACCTGAAGAAACACGGCCCGGTAAAGGGCCCATCCATGGTCCAACCCTCCCTAACTGAGGTATCCGCCTGTCAGCATTCCACTTCTGTAATGCATACACTAGAAAAGGGCCGGATGAAACGTTCTGCCCACCGGGGAATACTGGCAACAGCCAGGGCTGCTACAGTCTGTTTGGCCCGTCCTGGCGAAGGGCATAAGCCATCATGGTTGCCTTGTCCGACTAGAACCGCACCGGGAGCCCCCGATGACGATCCGTCCATGATACAGACTTAGCCTGATTGCTCAAAGTTCCAGGATATTAACTGGTAGTGTGGATTCCACCAGCGTACAATGACCCTGAATAGAGCTCAGTCCCAGGACATCCTACGTGGACCGACTGGCATTGGTGGTCACCCTGTTTAACACAAGGGGAGAAAGGATTTATCCCGCCGAAGAACCGAAGAGCGAGCAACCATACCAGGGAACCCTGGTTTCCTAACTCAGCCGAATCCGATTGTCCTGAGACCTCGGGCATTTGTCTCATGCCAGGATCTCCCCGACGGGAGCTTGTATGGAACTGCGCAAATGGAAACATTTTAAAAAGGTAGAAACAGAGGGCGTACCTGCCGGACAGAAAAAAAAAGCAGCATACAACTTCTGGAGTTTGTCCAAGAGAAGAAAACACGCTGGCCAGAGCTGAAGCTCGGGCTTAGATAATCCGATGTTCTGGAAGGGCCCAGGCAGACTTCAGATAGTATAGATGCCTACTGAAATCAGTCAAGGTCTGTATAGAAACTACATTGCCCCTCGGAGTAGCCGAGGAGTGGCAGAAGAAGATCGTCCAGGCAGCCAGGACTGCAAACCCCCACAGATGCAAGTGCGCCGGATCCGGGGGTTAACACCTCGCGAATACCCATGGAGTGGTGGCCAGACTATGTGCTGATCATGCGCCACACCCACAGCAAAACGGAGGAAGTGCTGGAGTCGGGCACATAACAGAATGGGTAAACAAGCATTTGTGATATCGATAGAAACCAGAAGTCCCCGTGATGAAGGGGTGCTACTGCCGTGCTAACGGACTCCAACCTGACCTTCTGTACCCACACAAGGCAGGTCAGGGCCTTAAACTGTTCCCGAGAACAGTGATAACTGTCCCATCACGCCCCGGGACTGTGACATCATAAGGGGCGGGGTCACTGGGTGACATCACTCCATGCCTATATAAGTCGTTGCGCACCTCGCACACGACATTACAGCGGGAGAGTGCGTTGTGTCAACATCGGAAGAAGAGAAAAGGGAACAAGACGACGGAGAAGACCGGGCCACCGCAAAAGAGCGGCAAAAGAGCAGAAGATAGCGGGGGAGCCCGGCAGAAAAAACAGAGAGCGGGAGAAGAACCAGAGACCTAGAGAAGTGGCCGGAGAGCATGAGAAGAACCGGACACTGGGAGAAGAGGCCGGAGAGAGCGGAGAAGTCGGAAGACCCCAAAGTCAGAAGAAGACCCCCGGAACTGCCTAATAAATTACTTCAATAACCTGTCTAGTGTGTTTTCTATTGACACTTTTTCCCCCAGGTGAATGGGTAGTGGTACCCCATACTCATTCACATAGGGTGGGGGACCAAGATCTGGGGGCCCCCTTATTAAAGGGGGCTCCCGGATTCTGATAAGCCCTCCGCTCGCAGACCCCGACAACCAATGGCCAGGGTTGTCGAGAAGAGGCCCTTGTCCTCATAAACATGGGGACAAGGTGCTTTGGGGTGGGGGGGCCGTAGGGCGCCCCCCTTTCCTATTGCAGCCAGCGCGAGATGTACAGTACCCTGTCCCTGAGAACCAGCGCGATGGGATCGCACTGGAAACACATTCTTATGGGCAGGTACTGTAGGTCCTTACTCCTGACTAGGCAGAAAAAACTGAATACCTAGAGCAGAGGTGGTTATACGCTGGAGGAGGACAGCCCATGGGTGTAGCCAGGGGTTGTTTTTTTGTTCTGCCTAGTCCTACTCCTGTGAAGATGATATAACCCTACCGTTCTGAATAAAGAAGGCTGTGTCTGTCAATGAACGAATGAGAAAAGTTCAAATGCACTAGAAAAAAAATCTTGTGTTTCAATGCTTTAGAAATACACATTATTGCTATTATTAAGTGAAATAACAAAAAATAAAAATAAACATCTAATATTCACCCTAAAAATATTGTAGCCCGTAGGAGCTGCTAAGTGGTGTGGCCCACCTGTCACCCTGCCCAGCCCAGCATTCAATTCTCAGTCACTCTAAGACAATGAACAGTCCATGTGCTTGTTGTTGTTTGTTTTACTGAGGGAATTTAACTTGGATGAGGTAAGGAAAATATTGGATGCCCGGTGAATTGTGGAACAATCAATTGGTGAATTATAGAACAATTAATTGGGACGAACTTTCCTTGCTTGCAGACTATTCCTCTTGCTTCATCCTGCACCACTCTTGACTCTCAGGATCAACTAGCACTGAATGGTTAAGCCTGACTCTGACTCAGCCAGACCTTAGCAACTTTCCTTTGCAGGCAGGGACCGCGGGCCCCTATGGTGTAGCAAGAAAATAGAAAGTCTCCAGTGTACTACTGCTCCAAGCCAGCCCTCTTCAGGCCCTGCTAGCCCACCTGGCTGCAGCTGCCCGACTCCACTGCCCATGACCCCACCACAGTCAATTCCACTGCCTCTGCACCCATCGCAGACTGCATACTCCCAGTCCTCTCAGACATGCCTCCCCAGTCCTCCTGACTGTGCATGTCACTCATCAGCTCTCCTGGCTGCGACCAGTTGTTTCTCTTTTTGAAGACTTGCCCAGCAATGCTAACGCCTGCTGTCCTCTTTGCTCCTCCTGTGCCTCCTGTCTGAGATGCCTTCATGTTTTCTTGAAAGACCTCATCCACACCCGAGCCCTGGGCCCAAGGTTACCCTCCCCCAGACTGGGGAGCTTCCTCAAAGGCCCCGACAGCCTAGTACTCCATCTTCAAGCTCTGAACAACTCCAACAACTCCTCCCCAGCTGGGCTGCTGCTAGCCAGGCCTGCCTAAATTTCCCTTACCTATACACAAAAATATTATTCTAGTACCTACCTAATTAGAGGGTGCTACACTATCAACACAGGCTGGCCCACCTGTAGCTAGAGTCTATAGGTCTCCTGCTGGTAACAACATTTTAGACTACCAGCGTTTCAGGTAACAGACAGATATCAATGGTTTTATGTACTGCACAAGGTGCTCCAGAATACAACAGTGCTTTATAATGTAGAAATATGGGAATGACATTGAAAACATGCATTATACATCTACCTATGTATGTGTAATGTTACTGAATTCCAGAAAATTCTCTGTCGAAAAGATGGTATTGCCAAATGACTGTGACAGGTTTTGTACAGGTTGCACCTGAGCAGTCTGAAAGATGTGGTCTTAAAGAAGGAGTTCAACTATAGCCGCCCCTGGGCTGCAGCTTCAAGGCCCATAAACACCTGGGAGCAGGGGGGTCAAAAGCCTGGGAAGAAGCCGGGCAGTTGGGGGAAGCGCACCAACCAGATAAGAGAAGGATAGAGCTGTGCTGTGCCTAAACAAGCTGTGCAGTGCACAAGGAGAGAGCTGGTTGCTGTTCTGGACACTGGAACTGGACGCTGGAACCAGAGGGCTGTTGACCTGGGACATGTGCATCCAGAATAGCTGTGAGAATCGCCATCACATTTAGTAGCGCTGAATAAGGGGGCCCCCACCATACAGAGCACTTGTTGCCACCAAAGGACTGCCTAGAAAGGAATCGGTTAAGAAGGTCTCTGGTACAAATTTCCTCTATGACCACTTATTAACTCTTTCCCAGCCCAGACTTACAGTATTAATGGACCATTTCCGATGTACTGACATTCATCTAGAGCAGGGGTCTCCAAACTTTCTACGCAAAGGGCCAGTTAACTGCCCTTCAGGCTTTAGGGGGGCTGGACTTTGGCCAGTGGGAGTAGAAAATGCCCCGGCATCAATTCCCCATCATTGGTTTTAATGGGAAAAATAGTGCCCCATTGTTGGTATCAATGGAAGAATAGTGCCCCATTGGTGTCACTAGGGGGAAAGGGGGAATGGTGCCCCATCATTGGTGTCAGTGAATGGAATAGTGCCCCAGGGGCCAGATAAAAGCAAGCTAAGGGCCACATCCGGCCCCCGGACCGCAGTTTGACCACTGATCTAGAGAATTATGCCACCTACTGCTGCATCTGTTGCTAATCCATAGCCATCAAAACCATACATAGAGCATTAGGCCATTAATACTCCAGAACACTTATGCAGGCCATACACGATGCGAATTTCGAACGATCCGTCGAGCGATAAACGAAAGCGGCACTCACATACAGCATGAGATTATACCATCAATGAGGAGCGAAAATCGTACGTCAAAACACTATGTTTTCGTGCCAATAGAGGAAGTGATGTAATGTTTTGTAAACTTTTAACCACACCCCTACTGTACAATATCGGGTCGCGCCAATTACGAAACAAGCAATCGTTTCTTGCAGCGCACGGTCATACGTTCTGAGAAAATGCCTTTAAAGAGGTACAATAGAAAGTAGAAAATGGCAGCCATGGTAATTGCAATAATAGCCTTGGAGGAAGAAAAGAAAAAAAAGAAGAAACAGACGGAAGAGCAGAGTGTGGACAAAAAAACTGGCTCCTTCAGCGTGAGAAATTCTCACATGTAAATCTATTGACAAACCTGAGGGAAAATAATCCTGAGGATTATCGAAATTATTTACGGATGACAGAGGAGTCATTCGAGATGCTATTATCTCATGTGCGGCCACATATCACCAAACAAGACTCCTGTATGAGAAAGGCTATCAGCGCAGAGGAGAGGCTCATGGCAACCCTCCGTTTCCTGGCTACAGGCAGGTCTTTTGAAGACATGAAGTTTACAACCGGAATTTCTGCGCAATCATTAGGTCGGATTATACCGGAGACGTGTGAGGCCCTAGTTAAAGTGCTCCAACCACAGTATTTAAAGGTAAGAAAACATCGTGAACTGTCTGATTTCTATTACATGACTACATATGAAATAGAGTTGAAATATGTAAAATTCAGCAATGCGTCCAAAATTGGCCAAAAAAATATTTATTCCAAGAAAATCCATATCAAGAAGTACGCCATGTCCAAAAAGAGACGTTTTTGAAACAGAATATATTTTTTATTTAACAATAGTATTATTTAACAATGACCGTTTCAAATTCAGTAAGAACAAGAACAGTAAAGAAAATGTATTTTTCTAGTCACAGATTTGTATATTGTGGGTCACGAAACCAAGGACCTTGATGTGCTTCTTGGTGCATTGCCCAGCTTGTGGTTGTTGGGACATCTGCCAGTTAGGGACAGATGGTACAGGTGGGTGAGATGTACATCCCCGATACCCTATAAGATCAGCGTTTGCTTTAAGATGTCCCTTAAGTCCAATACCAATCATTTTATGTAGCAGAGGTTCAAACAAGTCTCGCTGTTGCATGGACATCCTGCGTAGCTTGTGTGAAACAAGGTAACCCAAAGCATCACATTCATCATCCTTCTGTTGCATGATAGATGATGCATCCTTCAGTAAAGTGGAAGTATCATAATCTAAATTACTCCTTTTCTTTCCTCTCTGAGTCCCCAGACCTGATGGGCCTGGCTGCTGTGGTACTGGGCTTGGAGTATCCTATAGAAAATAATTAAAACAGTAATTAATCATCAATTACTATCAATGCTAAATATTCTTATGTCTTTTTTACCAACAGTTTCCCAAAAATTCCCAGGAATGGAAAGACCTTGCTAAAGAATTCCAGGATATGTGGAATTTCCCTAATTGTGGGGGTGCAATTGATGGGAAACATGTAAGGATCACCCCACCAGCCAATTCAGGATCCTACTTTAACAATTACAAAGGGTTCTTTAGCATAATATTAATGGCGATCGTCAATGCAAAATATGAATTCATATACCTGGATATAGGGAAAAATGGAAGAAACTCAGATGGAGGAGTAATACAGCGGAGTGAATTCCTGAACAGACTGAAAGGAGGTGTTTTGCATCTTCCATCTTCAAGTGAGACTGTGGAAGGACTAAATTCCGTCTTTATTGGGGATGACGCGTTTGGTTTGCATGAACATCTTTTGAAACCTTATCCCTTACGTAATTTAACAGCTCAACAGAAGATATTCAATTATCGCCTGTCTAGGGCAAGATGGGTGGTTGAAAATCTTCCACACCGCTATGAATGTAGCAGTGGAAAAAGTGGACATTATTGTGGAGTGCTGCTGTATGCTACACAATTTTTTACGACGCACAACAGTGTCATACATGCCATCATCTGCAGTTGATATGGAAGACCAGTGGGACAATTGTGCCAGGTGACTGGAGAAATGACAGTACTGGTTTGCAAAATTTAGCTCCTGCAAGGCCTAGACTACCAACTGCCAATGCACGTCAGAATCGACCAAATTATACTGATTATTTTGTAGGCAGGGGGCAGTTGCATGGCAGGATTTTATATAGCTATATATAATATGGTTTATTGTCTAATAATTGCTGGTAATGTGTAAAACATATTAATTTGGTAACCCATGACTCTGCATTCAAAATACATTGCAATAAAACATTTATAGTAAATATATAGTGTTAAATACTTTTTCTCCATCAGCAGTATGTAACAGTCTTGTTACTTCTATTAGTGTCAGGTTAAAGCTTGGAGGAGGAGTTTTCATTCTACTTTGACTGTCCTATGAAGCTACAGGAACACTGACCCTCTGTCTGCACAGAGCTAATTAGCCCTGTGCTGATCACATGCACTCAATATCCCCCCCCCCCCCAAACAAAAAAGAAAAAATCTATAGCAATACACATCAAACAGAGCATGTGCACCTTGTCCCCTAGCCTCTGTTCTATCAGGAGATGGATTGGGGACAGTGGAAGAAAGGAACAGAGAAAACAAGATTAAATGGTCATTGTAAACAATGCAGTGGATTAACCCTTGTTTCACAATGAGTGCAACAAGAATGCTTTACTGGATATAGATGACATGCTGATTTTAATATTGTGGTTTTGGTTAGACTTTCAGTTTCAAAATATTCATGCAAGAAGGTATAGTAGTGTACAAATTATTCACTACTCTATTGGCAGTAGGGATGAGCCGAACACCCCCCTGTTCGGTTCGCACCAGAACATGCGAACAGGAAAAAAGTTTGTTCGAACACGCGAACACTGTTTAAGTCTATGGGACACGAACATGAATAATCAAAAGTGCTAATTTTAAAGACTTATATGCAAGTTATTGTCCTAAAAAGGGTTTGGAGACCCGGGTCCTGCCCCAGGGACCATGTATCAATGCAAAAAAAAGTTTTAAAAACGGCCGTTTTTTCAGGAGCAGTGATTTTAATAATGCTTAAAGTCAAACAATAAAAGTGTAATATCCCTTTAAATTTCATACCTGGGGGGTGTCTATAGTATGCCTGTAAAGGGGCGCATGTTTCCTGTGTTTAGAACAGTCTGACAGCAAAATGACATTTCGAAGGAAAAAACCCATTTAAAACTACTCGCGGCTATTGCATTGCCGGTCCGACAATACACATAGAAGTTCATTGATAAAAACGGCATGGGAATTCCCCACAGGGGAACCCCGAACCAAAATTTAAAAAAAAAAATGACGTGGGGGTCCCCCTAAATTCCATACCAGGCCCTTCAGGTCTGGTACGGAATTTAAGGGGAACCCCGCGCCAAAAAAAAAAAAAACGGCGTGGGGTCCCCCCAAAAATCCATACCAGACCCTTATCCGAGCACGCAACCTGGCAGGCCGCAGGAAAAGAGGGGGGGATGAGAGAGCGCCCCCTCCTGAACCATACCAGGCCACATGCCCTCAACATTGGGAGGGTGCTTTGGGGTAGCCCCCCAAAACACCTTGTCCCCTTGTTGATGAGGACAAGGGTTTCATCCCCACAACCCTGGCCGGTGGTTGTGGGGGTCTGCGGGCGGGGGGCTTATCGGAATCTGGAAGCCCCCTTTAACAAGGGGACCGCCAGATCCTGGCCCTCCCCCCTGTGTGAAATGGTAAGGGGGTACTTACCCCTACCATTTCACTAAAAAACTGTCAAAAATGTTAAAAATGACAAGAGACAGTTTTTGACAATTCCTTTATTTAAATGCTTCTTCTTTCTTCTATCTTCCTTCATCTTCTTCTTCTGGTTCTTCTGGCTCTTCTGGTTCTTCCTCCGGCGTTCTCGTCCAGCATCTCCTCCGCAGCGTCTTCTATCTTCTTCTCCTCGGGCTGCTCCGCACCCATGGCATGGGGGGAGGCTCCCGCTCTTCTCTTCATCTTCTTCATCTTTTTCTCTTCTTCTTTTCTTCTCTTCTTCATTTTCTTCTCCGGGCCGCTCCGCATCCATTCTGGCATGGAGGGAGGCTCCCGCTGTGCGACGGCGTCTCCTCGTCTGACGTTTCTTAAATAACGGGGGGCGGGGCCACCCGGTGACCCCGCCCCTGTCTGACGCACGACTTGACGGGACTTCCCTGTGACGTCACGGGGAATGCCACAGGGAAGTCCCGTCATGTCCCGTGCGTCAGAGGGGGCGGGGTCACCGGGTGGCCCCGCCCCCCGTTATTTAAGAACCATCAGACGAGGAGACGCCGTCACACAGCGGGAGCCTCCCTCCATGCCAGCATGGATGCTGAGCGGCCCGGAGAAGAAAATAAAGAAGAGAAGAAGAGAAGAAAAGAAGAAGAGAAGAAGATGAAGAAGATGAAGAGAAGAGCGGGAGCCTCCCCCCATGCCATGGGTTCAGAGCAGCCCGAGGAGAAGAAGATAGAAGACGCTGCGGAGGAGATGCTGGACGAGAACGCCGGAGGAAGAACCAGAAGAACCAGAAGAAGAAGAAGGAAGATAGAAGAAAGAAGAAGCATTTAAATAAAGGAATTGTCAAAAACTGTCTCTTGTCATTTTTAACATTTTTGACAGTTTTTTAGTGAAATGGTAAGTACCCCCTTACCATTTCACACAGGGGGGGCCGGGATCTGGGGGTCCCCTTGTTAAAGGGGGCTTCCAGATTCCGATAAGCCCCCCGCCCGCAGACCCCCACAACCATCGGCCAGGGTTGTGGGGATGAGGCCCTTGTCTTATCAACATGGGGACAAGGTGTTTTGGGGGCTACCCCAAAGCACCCTCCCAATGTTGAGGGCATGTGGCCTAGTACAGTTCAGGAGGGAGGGGGGCTGCACTCTCCTCCCCCCCTCTTTTCCTGCGGCCTGCCAGGTTGCGTGCTCGGATAAGGGTCTGGTATACATTTTTGGGGGGACCCCACGCCGTTTTTTTTTTTGAAGGGTCTGGTATGGAATTTAGGGGGACCCCCACGTCATTTAAAAAAAAATTTTGTTTTAAATTTTGGCCGGGGGTTCCCCTTAATATCCATACCAGACCTGAAAGGCCTGGTATGGAATTTAGGGGGACCCCCACTTCATTTTTTTTTTTTAATTTTGGTTCGGGGTTCCCCTGTGGGGAATTCCCATGCCGTTTTTATCAATGAACTTCTATGTGCATTGTCGGACCGGCAATGCAATAGCCTCGAGTAGTTTTAAATGGGTTTTTTCCTTCGAAATGTCATTTTGCTGTCAGACTGTTCTAAACACGGGAAACATGCGCCCCTTTACAGGCATACTATAGACACCCTCCAGCTACGAAACTTAAAGGGATATTACACATTTATTGTTTGACTTTAAGCATTATTAAAATCACTGCTCCTGAAAAAACGGCCATTTTTAAAACTTTTTTTGCATTGATCCATGTCCCCTGGGGCAGGACCCAGGTCCCCAAACACTTTTTATGACAATAACTTGCACATAAGCCTTTAAAATTAGCACTTTTAATTTCTCCCATAGACTTTTAAAGGGTGTTCAGTGGCATTCGAATTTGCCACGAACACCCCAAATTGTTCGCTGTTCGGCGAACTTGCGAACAGCCAATGTTCGAGTCGAACATGAGTTCGACTCGAACTCGAAGCTCATCCCTAATTGACAGTTGTTTAAAAAAAGAATATAACATATGATACAGCATACCGTATTTATCAGCGTATAACACGCGCCGGCGTATAACACGCACCCCAAGTTTAGGAGGGAATTATAAGGAAACAAATTTTTAAAGAAAAAAACTTACATTTAAATGCCCATCAATGCAGCCTTGCACAGCGTCCATCTGCATGCTTGTCCAGTGTCATTTGCAGCCTTGCAGTCATTTGCAGCCTTGCAGTCAGCAGCCTTGGTGTCATTTGCAGCCTTGCAGTCATTTGCAGCCTTGCAGTCAGCATCCTTAGTGTCATTTGCAGCCTTGCAGTCAGCATCCTTGGTGTAATTTGCAGCCTTGCAGTCAGCAGCCTTGGTGTCATTTGCAGCCTTATCAGTGTCCATGTGATGCCTTGCAGCTTTTACAGTGATGATCTGCAGCTTTCTGTGTCCATTTGCAGCCTTGCTCAGGCTGCAGTTAAACTGCAGTGACTTTTCATTGTCACTGCAGTTTGAAAATGGCGCCGCCGGCGCCAAAATACACAGAGCCGGTGCTCGGCTATTCTCAGCGGCTCTCGTTCACTTTCGGCTCCACTCGTAGTCCCGCCCGGGATGGGCGTGACTGTGAGCGGAGCTATCCGAACCTAGCTGAGTACACTTGGCTAGGTTCGGGCGGCGCTCGAGTGAAGCCGAAAATGGCCAAGAAGAGCCGAGGACTGGCTCTGTGTATTTCGGCGCCGGCGGCGCCATTTTCAAATCGCGGTCGGCGATTTTGAAGATCAGTCAGTGGGGGATCACAGGGGATAGGCGTATAACACGTACCCGTGATTTTCCCCTGATTTTAAGGGGAAAAAAGTGTGTGTTATACGCCGATAAATACAGTAATTTTACCTGTGTCTGTGTTTGGGACATATCCTCTGTTTCAGATAATGCACTGGAGTCTGATGCCCCACTTGCTTGAAGAGTACAATGGGACTCTCTGGGATCATCTGAATCAGCTAAGAACATAAGGTCTTTGAAGTACCACAAATGTGGCACATACACGTCCTCAGCTCCTACACCAGATTTTTTGGAGGCTTGCATTTTTTTGTACTCCTTCTTAAAAACGGTGCGCAAGTTAGCAATCTTGTTCTTCACATAGTGTTCTGTGGGTTCAACACAAACTGCTTTACATAGTTCTTTTAGTTCTTTGACAGCTTCATCACGCTTATAGAGATTTGAATAATCCCTTGACCTGACATCCCATAAGCAGGATAATTCTCTGTATTTATCAATAAATTGCGGTAGGAAATCAGGAGATGTGAATTTAGAAGCCATTGTCCTTTAACTAAAAACACAAAAAAAAAAAAAAAATATATATATATCAAATTTCTAAAGTATTATAATACATGTGTAGAATTTCACAAATGGCCATCTAGAACACACAGGCCTGAATACCATAACAAGACAGCTACAATATTACACTAAATGGTACTTACATCAATAACACACACACATACACACACATCCATGGACATATTAAATAATCAACATAGAGTCCCCAGATCAAACTTACCTCAGGTATCTATGTTAGAATTATCGTCTATCGAACGAATATTCCTTCTTATGTGACGTCACAAACCCGCGTGCGTTCGTATAATCACATGCGATGTATCATGTACAGGCCACGCCTCTTCATTAATACAGTGCACAGTTGCAGACATTATGGCAGAGCACATGGCAGATTCTCTAGGTGCAGGGCCACAGATCGAGGATTTGGAGATTGTGGAGGTGGAGGTGGAGGGAAGTCAGCCAATAAGTCCACTCACCAGAAGGAGAAAGAAGAAAGCCACCAACATGACTTTGGAGGAGATGGTAGACATGGTGAATATACTGCAAAAGAAGGATTATGATTGTCATGAGCAAGTATACAGCAACATGAACATACGCAAAGATGCAATACTAGAGAAGGTGCAACATGTTTTACGCAAACGCCATGGCATTGAACGCACAAAAGACCAGTTAAGAAAACGATGGTCTGACCTGAAATTAAGAGAAGAAAATCAGCTTAGAAAGATCAACAAAATAATCCACAAAAGTAAGTACTATATATTTATGATCTTCTTGTATGCTTATTCCATCATATGTGAGTGTTATATGCCATCTGTATGCCATGTGCATCCTTTCTGCTTTCACCCATTTTGCTTGGGAATCTACATTGCAGTAGGTTGCTTGACTTTACAAATATACAAATGTTTGAAGTTTGCAAATGTGAAAATGCTATATTCCACCTGCACCTACATATATATATTTTTTGCATTTAGGAAGCCGAAAAAAGAAACATGGAGAGGTGGAAATAGCACATGAGGATTTGGAGCCGACAAGTGCTCAGTCTGACATGGCAACAGACACAATCATACTGACGCCTGTTGAAGGGAGTGATGAGAGCAGCCATGTGTCCACTTCAGGTAAATTAACTTTATTTTTTGACTCTGCTTTATTTTTTTAATTTTATTATTTTTTTAAATTTAATCATTTGGCTTTTTTTTTTATAGCTGTTGGATCATCTGCTGCATGCAGCTCAACGTTGCACAGTACATCAGCGAACAGAATCATTGCAGATTTAAAGTCATTAAATGCTGACATTGAGAATGTGCACACTACCCTGAATTCTTTTCCACGCAGAATTTCAGAGATCATTGAGCAATTATCTATATTTTGAATTGTTTTGATGTTTATATTGTTCGTTGCATGGTTCGTTTTTGCACATTAACATGCACCTTTTTATACCTAATGGGGGTTATTTACGAAAGGTAAATCCACTTTGCACTACAAGAGCAAAGGGCACTTGAAATTGCACTTAAAGTGCACTTGGAAATGCAGTCGCTGTAAATCTGTGGGGAGTAGATCTGAAATGTGGGGAAGCTGTGCTGATTTTATCATGTGCAAGATAAAATGCTGTTTTTTATTTTCCTTGCATGCCCCCCTCAGATCTACAGCGACTGCACTTCCAAGGGCACTTTCAGTGCAATTTCAAGTGCACTTTGCTATTGTAGTTTGCACTTGTAGTGCAAAGTGGATGTGCCTTTAGTAAATAACCCCCATAGTGTTCGTGTTCATCTTTACAACCTAGCTCAAAGGATCCTTATGGTACAAATGTACACATTTCAACATTGCACAGCAGTTGTAGGCAATGTTTTGACATGTACAGTTTCACATATAACATATAATAAACATATTGTGCATATTGGACACTTGTTAAACTTTAATAGTTTTTATAAAACTATGTTTTTTGTATACGTTTACCGAGTAGTATACTGCATCTTTATTGTAATGATGTCTTTGCAAGAATTCCTTCCATTTTAATGCAGCTATGTTTTGGTCCACCTGTACATATATTGAATACCTATTGCACATATGGAAACTTTATATGCTTGTGTCTACCGTATTGTTGACCACCTGTAGACAGTAGCACAATGCATCCCTACTGTGATAATGTTCACTTTTTCATAATTGCACTACTACTGTACAAAATGCATAGTGGTTTTATATAAAGAGGTTATATTTTTGTATTTAGAAGTTTATCTTTTAATGAAGAAAATAAAGCATGAAACCATTCCTGTTTTGGGTTTGGCACAATAAATCTGTGCTTGTTAGAATTTGGTGTGGCGTGTCTTTATTTTAATCATTATGTGCATGATTTGATACCACCTACATGTATTCACCACACTTGATGTTGTAGATGATTTGAAATTTCAATTATACAATAAACATTCATAGGAACTTTTATGTTTTTTAGAGCAAATTTGCTGCAATAGGTTATAGCCTGCTTTCTTTATATTTTTTCTGCCATGACATAGAAGGTGTGAAAGGACCAGCACAGGCATTTGTGTTTATTTCACTTTTCTTGGTGACTTGTTGGCACCTCATCAGACTTTACTGTGGCCTATAGTTTTCCCTGTATTAATATAATTTCGAGTTGTAGTCGAAAATTTGTTCGTGGGTTTCTGTATGTTTTCCTTCCGGTTCGAACTTTCTGGGGATCATGCGCAGTTCTGTTTCTTAGGTAAAATCGTCCAATTCTGCCATTAACGATACAAAATTTGGACGATTTTCATTAAAAAACCCAACATGTTGGATCTGTCAATTTGGGCTGTCGTACGAAAATCGCGTGTCGCACATACCACACTAACGATACGAAAAACGGCCGATTTTACTTTCGATTTGGATTTCCGTTCGAAATTCGCATCATGTATGGCCTGCATTACTTTGCTCTGCCTCCCACCTGATGCTTATTGCTGCATAACATGCAACACTGTACACATGTGATATTTTTATCATTTTTTTCAAACAAATAGAGCTTTCTTTCAGCAGTATTTAATCACTACTGGGTTTTTTATTTTTTCGCTAAACAGGCGAAAAAAGACCGTCAATTTCTTAGTCTCTGTTATAAAATTTTGCAAACAGGTAATTTTTCTCCTTCACTGATGTACACTGATGAGGTTGCACTGATGAGCACTGATAGGCAGCACTGATGGGCACTGACAGGCAGCACTGATGGGCACTGGTGAGGTTGCACTGGTGAGCACTGATGAGTTTAACGCCGTATATTTCAGTGCGTTACGTGCCATTTAACGCAGTACATTTCTGTGCGTTAGTGCATGCTTAACACAGTATATTTCAGTGCATTGTCAGTCCTCAGGCAGGGCATCATTTCCTCTGTTTAGTGATGTTGCCCATGGTATCCAGTAGGGATGAGCCTGCGGTTCGAGTCGGACGTAACTTTGACTCGAACATCGGGTGTTCGTTTGTTCTAAAACAAACCGAACATATGGGGTGTTCGCCGTACATTCAAGCGCCCCATAATGCACTGCGATCTCCTGACCTGCATGCTTTGGCCAATCACAGTGCGCTCTGCTGAGAGAGCCATAATTGGCCAAAGGCAGGGTGCCTTTGGCCAGTAATGTCTCAGGGGGACTAAATTCAAGCCCCGCACTATATAAGGCTGCTTACATAACGGCCATGCATAGTGTGTGGATGGAGAGAGATTGAGCTAGATTAGGCAGGCAGGTTAGTCAGTGGCAGTGTATTTGATGTATATATACCGTCTAGCATATACAGTGGGGACAGACAGTATTCGACCCCCTTAAATTTTTCCTTGTTAATGTACACACAGCACCCCATATTGAAAAACAATAGAATTGTTGACATTTTTGCAGATTTATTAAAAAAGAAAAAATGAAATATCACATGGTCATAAGTATTCAGACCCTTTGCTGTGACACTCATATATTTAACTCAGGTGCTGTCCATTTCTTCTGATCATCCTTGAGATGGTTCTACACATTCATTTGAGTCCAGCTGTGTTTGATTATACTGATTGGACTTGATTAGGAAAGCCACACACCTGTCTATATAAGAACTTACAGCTCACAGTGCATGTCAGAGCAAATAAGAATCATGAGGTCAAAAGAACTGCCTGAAGAGCTCAGAGACAGAATTGTGGCAAGGCACAGATCTGGCCAAGGTTACAAAAAAATTTCTGCTGCACTTAAGGTTCCTAAGAGCACAGTGGCCTCCGTAATCCTTAAATGGAAGACGTTTGGAATGACCAGAACCCTTCCTAGAGCTGGCCATACAGCCAAACTGAGCTATCGGGGGAGAAGAGCCTTGGTGATAAAGGTAAAGAAGAACCCAAAGATCACTGTGGCTGAGCTCTAGAGATGCAGTCGGGAGATGGGAGAAAGTTGTAGAAAGTCAACCATCACTGCAGCTCTCCACCAGTCAGAGCTTTATGGCAGAGTGGCCCAACGGAAGCCTCTCCTCAGTGCAAGACACATGAAAGCCCGCATGGAGTTTGCTAAAAAAACACCTGAAGGACTCCAAAATGGTGAGAAATAAGATTCTCTGGTCTGATGAGACCAAGATAGAACTTTTTGGCCTTAATTCTAAGCAGTATGTGTGGAGAAAAACAGGAACTGCTCATCACCTGTCCAATACAGTCCCAACAGTGAAGCATGGTGGTGACAGCATCATGCTGTGGGGGTGTTTTTCAGCTGCAGGGACAGGACGATTGGTTGCAATCGAGGGAAAGATGAATGCGGCCAAGTACAGGGATATCCTGGACGAAAACCTTCTCCAGAGTGCTCAGGACCTCAGACTGGGCCGAAGGTTTACCTTTCAACAAGACAATGACCCTAAGCACACAGCTAAAATAACAAAGGAGTTGCTTCACAACAACTCCGTGACTGTTCTTGAATGGCCCAGCCAGAGCCCTGACTTAAACCCAATTGAGCATCTCTGGAGAGACCTAAAAATGGCTGTCCACCAACGTTTACCATCCAACCTGACAGAACTGGAGGGTATCTGCAAGGAGGAATGGCAAAGGATCCCCAAATCCAGGTGTGAAAAATTAGTTGCATTTTTCCCAAAAAGACTCATGGCTGTATTAGATCAAAAGGGTGCTTCTACTAAATACTGAGCAAAGGGTCTGAATACTTAGGACCATGTGATATTTCAGTTTTTCTTTTTTAATAAATCTGCAAAAATGTCAACAATTCTGTGTTTATCTTTCAATATGGGGTGCTGTGTGTACATTAATGAGGAAAAAAATGAACTTAAATGATTTTAGCAAATGGCTGCAATATAACAAAGAGTAAAAAATGTAAGGGGGTCTGAATACTTTCCGTCCCCACTGTATATATATATATATATATATATATATATATATATATATATATATATATGTATATATATAAATATATTGTCATGGAGAAATTGGCTATACGCTATACGTAATCAATCTCACCTGCGCTAACATGCGCCCTTTCAACATAATGCATCTCTAAATAATCCATGTCTCTCTCTTTCCCTCAGCATCACGTCATCATCTCAGCATCACTGCTTCTTTTATTCACACACAAACAGGAAGTCACAAACTGGAAGGCTTGCCTCCAACAGCCAATCGCCTCCTACACAGGATTAGGGATGAGCTTCAACTCGAACGTCGTCTGTTCAGCCGCTCGCCGAATTGCGAATGATATGGGCCATTCGCGCCAAATTCGTGTGGCGTGTCATGGCCCATAATTCTCTGCGGCATTGCAGTGCATTGCTGGCTGATGATTGGCCAAGCATGCACTATGACCTGCATGCTTGGCCAATCACAACGCCGTCTGTAGAGAGAGCTGTAATTGGCCAAAGCCAGGGTGGCTTTGGCCAATTATGGCTCAGGGGATTTAGTACACGCCCCACACTATATAAGGCCGCCTACACGGCGGCCCTGTGTAGTGTGTTCCGGCGTTGAGAGAAAGAGACAGAAAGACAGTGTCATTTGATTTAAGTTAGATAGATTAGGCAGGGGAGTCAGTCAGTTAGCTGCACTTACAGTATATTGTGTATATATATATGCATCCCAGGTGTTGTATATATATATATATATATATATACACTGTATTCAATTTAGCTAGATCCGTTCCTGTTATTATCTTCCTACTGACAGGCAGGCAGGTGTTGTTACAGTACAGCTACCTGAAGAAAATTGCTGGTGTTCTTATGATCCTATTAGTACCACAGTCAGGCAACTACACTATTTACAGTTAGTGTAGTGTGTCCTCCTCACAGTGTTTAGCTAAAGCTACAAGTTAGTGTAGTGCATCCTCCTCACAGTGTTCAGCTAAAGCTACAAGTTAGTGTAGTGCGACCTCTGCACAGTGTTCAGCTAAAGCTACAAGTTAGTTTAGTGCACAGTGTTCAGCTAAAGCTACAAGTTAGTGTAGTGCCGGGTGTCCAGCTAAAGCTGCAAGTTAGTGTAGTGCGACCTCTGCACAGTGTTCAGCTAAAGCTACAAGTTAGTGTAGTGCACAGTGTTCAGCTAAAGCTACAAGTTAGTGTAGTGCATCCTCTGAACAGTGTTCAGCTAAAGCTACAAGTTAGTGTAGTGCACAGTGTTCAGCTAAAGCTACAAGTTAGTGTAGTGCGTCCTCCTCACAGTGTTCAGCTAAAGCTACAAGTTAGTGTAGTGCGACCTCTGCACAGTGTTCAGCTAAAGCTACAAGTTAGTGTAGTGTGTCCTCTGAACAGTGTTCAGCTAAAGCTACAAGTTAGTGTAGTGCGTCCTCTGAACAGTGTTCAGATAAAGCTACAAATTAGTGTAGTGCGACCTCTGCACAGTGTTCAGCTAAAGCTACAAGTTAGTGTAGTGTAGGAATGAGCCGAACACCCCCCAGTTCGGTTGGCACCAGAACCTGCGAACGGACCGAAAATTTGCACGAATGTTAGAACCCCATTGACGTCTATGGGACTCGAACGTTCAAAATCAAAAGTGCTCATTTTAAAGGCTAATTTGCATGGTATTTTCCTAAAAAGGGTTTGCGGACCCGGGTCCTGCCCCAGGGTACATGTATCAATGCAAAAAAAAAGTTTTAAAAACGGCTGTTTTTTCGGGAGCAGTGATTTTAATGATGCTTAAAGTAAAAAAAAAAAGTGAAATATTCCTTTAAATATCGTACCTGGGGGGTGTCTATAGTAAAATCAGTGAGACAAATGGCATGGGTACCCCCAAGTCCATTACCAGGCCCTTTGGGTCTTGTATGGTGATTAAGGAGAACCCCGCACCCAAATTAAAAAAGGAAAGGTGTGGGGCCCCCAGGCCCTATATACTCTGAACAGCAGTATACAGGCGGTGCAAACAAGACAGGGACTGTAGGTTTGTTGTTAAGTAGAATCTGTTTATAATTTTGAACTGGTACATTTTTAACGTGTTTAGCTCCAGCCAAAAAAATCTATTTTAAGCTTTTTGGAAAACCTAGGGAAGGGTTATCACCCCTGTGACATTTGTTTTGTTGTCTCTGCTCCTCTTCAGAAGATTTCACCTCACTTTTTGTCCCAATGACAAATGTTTTTTGAAAATTTGGGTTTTTTGTGAAACAAGGAATGGTGATAAAGCATCAGTGGAAAGGAGAAAATTTTTTCCCATATTAACTCTTACAGGAGAGAATTTCCCGTCCTAGGGGTAGATTTCATCTCACTTCCTGTTGTCTCCTTCTGTTTGCAAGTAGGAGTCGTTTGTAAGTTGGATGTTTGAAAGTAGGGGCCTGCCCAATATACTCAGCAGAAATTTGGGCCTTAGGTGTTGTTGTGGCCACAACACTGTAAGCCCTCACAGGGCCCTGCTGTGAAATATTAGATCAAGAATTGTAATTACATGCCCCTGTTGAACAGGGGCAGAAAAATTTGGCCTTTGGTGGTGGTGGTGGTGCTGGCGCCACAACACTGTAAGTCCTAACAGATACTCTTGGTGGGCGCAGAAACAGGCCCTGCTGTGAAATATTAGATCAAGAATTCTAATTACATGTCCCTGTTGAACAGGGGCTGAAAAATTGGGCCTTAGGCACTGGTGCTGGTGCCACAACACTGCAACCCCTCACAGATACTCTAGTTGGAGCGCAGGAACTAGCCCTGCTGCAAAGAATTGCATGAAAAATTGTAATTACATGCCCCTGTTAAACAGGGGCTGAAAAATTGGGCCTTAGGCACTGGTGGCGGGACTGGCGTCGCCCAGAACCAAAAATGTTCTTATAAGCTATCATCATGATCATTGAGGAGGAAGAGGATACTTACTCAGTATAACAGGATAGTCACTCAGCATCAGCATAGGCAGTCTTTGAAGGGATCTGACATTTCAAAAAAATTTATTCGGTTACATCAGCATCAGGTGCTTGGTAGCTGGTGGTGATCCAAGACTGATTCATTTTTATAAAGGTCAGTCGATCGACCGAGTCGGTGGACAGACGCACCCTGTGATCGGTTACAAAGCCTCCAGCAGCACTGAATGTGCATTCCGAAAGATGCAGGATGCAGGATGCAGGACAGGCCAGTAGCTCAATTGCATACTGTGCAAGCTCTGGCCAGTGATCCATCCTCAAGACCCAGTAACGCAGAGGATTTTCGGTGGGAAAGGTGTCCAAGTCAGATCTTGCCCCTAGGTATTCCTACACCATGTAAAACAGACGCTGGCGATGGTTGCTGGAACCGATCATACCTTGGGGCTGCGGACTAAAAAATTGTCTGAACGCATCGGTCAGACGGCCACCTTCTCCACCGCTCCTTCGCTGACTTACCGAAACCTCAGCAACATGTTGTCCAGAAACAGGAGTTTGTAACCTCCCAGTCTCTGGGAACGCGTTGCACAGACCTTTCTGCAAGGCCTCCCAAAGATGTTTCAACCTCTGCTCCCTCTGCAACGGCAAGATAAGGTCCACAACCTTACCCTTGTAACATGTAACAAGGAGGGTTGCCAGCCAGTAACGATCTCCCTCCTTGATACCACGAATATGAGGATCCTTCCGCAGGCTTTGCAGGATTAGGGAGGCCATGCAGCGTAGGTTTACTGAGGCATTCGGTCTGGAGTCCTCTGGGTCACTAAGGATGACATGATCCTCAGCCACCTACAAGTCCATGTGTTTCTTAGGACTGTAAATGATCCCTTAAAGACTGCTGCTGATGCTGAGTGCCAGGCTCCACCTCCATCCTGACACAATCCTCCTCCTCCTCCTCATCCTCTTCCTGTGTGATCGGCGGGCACGCAGGAACCCTGTCTGGATAAAGGGGGCCTTGAGAGCTAAGGAAGTCCTGGCCCACTGGCGTGGGGAAAAAAAACAAGCTCCCCTGACCCTGTCCTGGTGCCATAGTCGCACAGGTACTTATTGATGGCCCTCTGCTGCGTGTGCAGCCGCTGCAGCATGGCCAACGTTGAGTTCCACCTGGTGGGCATGTCACAGATTAGGCAGTTCTTGGGCAGGTTAAATTCCTTTTGGAGGTCAGTCAGCCGAGCACTGGCATTATATAACCAGCAGAAATGCACACAGACTTTTCTGGCCTGCCTCAGGACATCCTGTAAGCCCGGGTACCTGCCCAAGAAGCGCTGCACCACCAAGTTAAGGACGTGTGCCAAACAGGGCACATGAGTCATTTGTCCCTGTCGGAGGGTGGAGAGGAGGTTGGTGCCATTGTCGCAAACCACCATTCCTGCCTTAAGTTGGCGTGGCGTCAACCACCTCTGAACCTGCCCCTGCAGAGCTGACAGAACCTCTGCCCCAGTGTGGCTCCTGTCCCCCAAGCACACCAGCTCAAGCACTGCATGGCATCTTTTGGCCTGCATACTTGAGTAGCCCCTTGAACGCCTACGGAGCACCGCTGGTTCCGAGGACAAAGCACAGGAAGAGGCCATGGAGGAAGAAGAAGAGGAGGGGGTGGAGGAGAGAGATGTGTCAGAATCATTAGTAGTGGCATTTTGGAGATGTGGTGGCAGAACAACCTCCAACACTACTGCACCTTGTCCTGCATCTTTCCCAGCTGCCAGCAGAGTCAGCCAATGCGCTGTGAAACTTAGGTAACGTCCCTGTCCATGCCTGCTGGACCATTAGTCAGCGGTAATATGCACCTTACCGCTGACCACCCTGTCCAGCGAGGCATGGACATTGCCTTCCACATGCTGGTAGAGAGCCGGAATCACCTTCTGTGAGAAAAAGTGGCATTTGGGTACCTGCCACTGAGGAACCGCACATTCCACAAACTCACGGAAGGGGGCAGAGTTTACCAACTGAAAAGGTAGCAGTTGAAGTGCTAGCAATTTTGCCAAGCTAGCATTCAATGGGCATGTGGATGGCTGGGAGCGAACTTCTTTTGGCGGTGCAGCAGCTGGGGCAGGGAAATTTGCCTGGTACAATCTGACGTTGGTGTACCGAAAGCAGATTGCCCACAAGTGCTTGGCTGT
Organism: Lithobates clamitans; assembly: GCA_037952925.1. NCBI lineage: Eukaryota > Metazoa > Chordata > Amphibia > Anura > Ranidae > Lithobates > Lithobates clamitans. The sequence goes on along the minus strand of JBBGZY010000573.1, from coordinate 6,327,803 downwards.
GACACACCTAATTCTACACCTTCATTCCTCTCAGTGCAGGTCTCAGAGAGGACTGAAGGCATAGTGGGGTTGGAGATCTCAGCTGATGAGGAGCAAGGAGAGGTCCTCTTTGTTCTTTGGCGTGGGTCTTTTAGATACGCTTGCCAACGAATTGTATGGCAGGTCAACATATGTCTGGTCAAGCATGTGGTGCCCAAGCGGGAGATGTTTTGGCCACGCGAGATATGCTTGAGACATATATTGCAAATAGCAGCGGTGCGATCTGATGCACTCGTCTCAAAAAAGGCCCACACCAAAGAACTTTTGGAATAACGCGCAAAGACAGCAGCACCCTGCACATGCGGAGCTTTGCGGTGTGATGCAGTCAGTGTGCTGCCTTTAGGCTGGCCCCTGGAGGGCATCCTGCCTCGTTGGTGATGTGCCTCCTCCTCTCTCCTATCAGGCACCCACGTTGAGTCAGTGACCTCATCATCCCCTCCCTCCTCATCACTGGAGCAAACCTGGCAGTATGCTGCAGCAGGGGGAGCATGACTGCCAGATTGCTGTCCATCTTGGGCACCCCCCCTGTCCGTGCTCACGTTATTGCCTTCATCTAGCTCAGTATCATCATCAGAGCCTTCTAAATGCTGGGCATCCTCCTGGAGCATGTACACAACACTGTGGTCAAACAGTTCGAGGCACTGCTCAGGAGGACATGGTGGGGCTACGGAAGGAGTCACTGATGCCATTGAGCCGGGGGAAGAGGCCGCGTTGGCAGCTGCTTTGCTAGACAAACACCCTGAGCATGGGTGAGAGAGGATGAGGAGGATGGCTTGGTCATCCACTCGACCAAGTCTTCTGCATGTTGCGGCTCAACACGGCCAGCTGCCGAAAAAAAGGCCAAGCGTGTCCCACGGCCACATGCTGATGAGGATGCACCATGTCCACGACCAGCACTGTTGCCTCTAGACACACAGCCTGCTTGCCCTCTTTTATTGGCTTGTGACTGTCTGCCTCTCCTTGTTGACCTTCTACAGGTAGCTTTAGCTGAACACTGTGAAGAGGACACACTACACTAACGTTAAAATAATGTAGTTGCCTGCGGTAGTGATAGGATCAGGAAAACACCACCAACCTTCTACAGGTAGCTTTAGCTGAACACTGTGCAGAGGACGCACTACACTAACTTGTAGCTTTAGCTGAACACTGTTCAGAGGACGCACTACACTAACTTGTAGCTTTAGCTGAACACTGTGCACTACACTAACTTGTAGATTTAGCTGAACACTGCTCAGAGGACGCACTACACTAACTTGTAGCTTTAGCTGAACACTGTGCAGAGGTCGCACTACACTAACTTGTAGCTTTAGCTGAACACTGTGAGGAGTTGAAGGTGAAGGAATGAAGGTGTAGAATTAGGTGTGTCACAGCCAAGTACTTGTGGGCAATCTGCTTTCGGTACACCAACGTCAGATTGTACCAGGCAAATTTCCCTGCCCCAGCTGCTGCACCGCTGAAAGAAGTTCGCTCCCAGCCATCCCAGCGGTTGAATGCTAGCTTGGCAAAATTGCTAGCACTTTAACTGCTACCTTTTCAGTTGGTAGACTCTGCCCCCTTCGGTGAGTTTGTGGAATGTACCGTTCCTCAATGGCAGGTACCCAAATGCCACTTTTTCTCACGGAAGGCGATTCCGGCTCTCTACCGGCATGTGGAAGGCAATGTCCATGCCTCGTTGGACAGGGCGGTCAGCGGTAAGGTGCATATTACTGCTGACTCATGGTCCAGCAGGCATGGACAGGGACGTTACCTAAATTTCACGGCGCATTGGGTGACTCTGCTGGCAGCTGGGAAGGATGCAGGACAAGGTGCAGTAGTGTTGGAGGTTGTTCCGCCACCACGCCTCCAAAATGCCACTACTAATGATTCTGACACACCTCTCTCCTCCATCCCCTCCTCTTCTTCTTCTTCCATGGCCTCTTCCTGTGCTTTGTCCTCGGAACCAGCGGTGCTCTGTAGGCGTTCAAGGGGCTACGCAAGTATGCAGGCCAAAAGATGCCATGCGGTGCTTGAGCTGGTGTGCTTGGGGGACAGGAGCCACACTGGGGCAGAGGTTCTGTCAGCTCTGCAGGGGCAGGTTCAGAGGTGGTTGACGCCACGCCAACCTAAGGCAGGAATGGTGGTTTGCGACAATGGCACCACCCTCCGACAGGGACAAATGACCCATGTGCCCTGTTTGGCTCACATCCTTAACTTGGTGGTGCAGCGGTTCTTTGGCAGGTACCCGGGCTTACAGGATGTCCTGAGGCAGGCCAGGAAAGTCTGTGTGCATTTCCGCCGGTCATATAATGCCAGTGCTTGGCTGGCAGACCTCCAAAAGGACTTTAACCTGCCCAAGAACCCCCTAATCTGTGACATGCCCACCAGGTGGAACTCAACGTTGGCCATGCTGCAGCGGCTGCACACGCAGCAGAGGGCCATCAATGAGTACCTGTGTGACTATGGCACCAGGACAGGGTCAGGGGAGCTTGTTTTTTTTTCCCCACGCCAGTGGGCCATGATCAGGGATGCATGCACTGTCCTGTCACCAATTTAGGAGGCCACAAGGATGGTGAGCAGTGACAGTGCATGCATCAGTGACACTGTCCCCCTTGTCCACCTGTTGGAGCACACGCTGCGTGGAATAATGGACAGGGCACTTGAGACAGAACAGAGGCAGGAAGAGGAGGACTTCCTTAGCTCTCAAGGCCCCCTTTATCCAGACAGTGTTCCTGCGTGCCCGCCGATCACACAGCAGGAGGACGAGGAGGAGGAGGATTGTGTCAGTATGGAGGTGGAGCCTGGCACTCAGCATCAGCAGCAGTCTTTAAGGGATCATTTACAGTCCCAAGAAACACATGGACTTGTATGAGGCTGGGAGGAGGTGGCTGCGGATCATGTCGTCCTTAGTAACCCAGAGGACTCCAGACCGAATGCCTCAGCAAACTTACGCTGCATGGGCTCCCTGATCCTGCAAAGCCTGCGTAAGGATCCTCGTATTCGTGGTATCAAGGAGGGGGAACAATACTGGCTGGCAACCCTCCTTGATCCACGTTACAAGGGTAAGGTTGTGGACCTTATCTTGCCATCGCAGAGGGAGCAGAGGATGAAACATCTTCGGGAGGCCTTGTAGAAAGGTCTGTGCAACGCGTTCCCAGAGACTGGGAGGTTACAAACTCCTGTTTCTGGACAACGTGTTGCTGAGGCTTCGGTCAGTCAAAGAAGGAGCAGTGGAGAAGGTGGCCGTCTGACTGATGCGTTCAGACAATTTTTTTATTCCGCAGCCCCAAGGTATGATCGGTTCCAGCAACCATTGCCAGCGTCTGTTTTACATGGTGCAGGAATACCTAGGGGCAAGATCTGACTTGGACACCTTTCCCACCGAAAATCCTCTGGGTTACTGGGTCTTGAGGATGGATCACTGGCCAGAGCTTGCACAGTATGCAATTGAGCTACTGGCCTGTCCTGCATCCAGCGTTCTTTCGGAACGAACATTCAGTGCTGCTGGAGGCTTTGTAACCGATCACAGGGTGCGTCTGTCCACCGACTCGGTCGATCAACTGACCTTAATAAAAATGAATCAGTCTTGGATCACCACCAGCTACCAAGCACCTGATGCTGATGTAACCGAATAAATTTTTTTGAAATGTCAGATCCCTTCAAAGACTGCCTATGCTGATGCTGAGTGACTATCCTGTTATGCTGAGTAATTATCCTCTTCCTCCTCAATGATCATGCTGATAGCTTGTAAGAACATTTTTGGTTCTGAGCGCCGCCAGTCCCGCCACCAGTGCCTAAGGCCCAATTTTTCAGCCCCTGTTTAACAGGGGCATGTAATTACAATTTTTCATGCAATTCTTTGCAACAGGGCTAGTTCCTGCGCTCAAACTAGAGTATCTGTGAGGGGTTGCAGTGTTGTGGCACCATCACCAGTGCCTAAGGCCCAATTTTTCTGCCCCTGTTTAATAGGGGCGTGTAATTACAATTTTTGATGCAATTCTTTGCAGCAGGGCTAGTTCCTTCGCTCCAACTAGAGTATCTATGAGGGGTTCCAGTGTTGTGGCACCAGCACCAGTGCCTAAGGCCCAATTTTTCAGCCCCTGTTCAACAGGGACATGTAATTTGAATTCTTGATCTAATATTTCACAGCAGGGCCTGTTTCTGCGCCCACCAAGAGTATCTGTGAGGACTTACAGTGTTGTGGCACCAGCACCGCCACCACCACCAAAGGCCCAATTTTTCTGCCCCTGTTCAACAGGGGCATGTAATTACAATTCTTGATCTAATATTTCACAGCAGGGCCCTGTGAGGGCTTACAGTGTTGTGGCCACAACAACACCTAAGGCCCAAATTTCTGCTGAGTATATAGGGCAGGCCCCTACTTTCAAACATCCAACTTACAAACGACTCCTACTTGCAAACGGAAAGAAACAACAGGAAGTGAGATGAAATCTACCCCTAGGAAGGGAAATTCTCTTCTGTAAGAGTTAATATGGGAATAGCTTTTCTCCTTTCCACTGATGCTTTTTCACCAATCCTTGTTTCACAAAAAAAAACAAATTTTCAAAAAACATTTGTCATTGGGACAAAAAGTGAGGTAAAATCTTCTGAAGAGGAGCACAGACAGCAAAACAAATGTCACAGGAGTGATAACCTTTCCCTATGTTTTCCAAAAAGCTTAAAATAGATTTTTTGGCTGGAGCTAAACACGTTAAAAATATATCAGTACAAAATTACAAACAGATTCTACTTAACAACAAACCTACAGTCCCTGTCTTGTTTGCACCGCCTGTATACTGCTGTTCAGAGTATATAGGGCCTGGGGGCCTCACACCTTTCCTTTTTTAATTTAGGTGCAGGGTTCCCCTTAATATCCATACAAGACCCAAAGGGCCTGGTAATGGACTTGGGGATACCCATGCCATTTGTCTCACTGATTTTCATCCATATTGCCAGGACCCGACATTACATTAAAGCCGCAAGCAGTTTTAAATGACTTTTTTTCCTTTAAAAATGACATTTTGTGCAGGGACTGTTCTAAGCACGGGAAACATGCACCACTTTACAGGCATACTATAGACACCCCCCAGGTACGATATTTAAAGGAATATTTCACTTTTTTTTTTTTTACTTTAAGCATAATTAAAATCACTGCTCCCGAAAAAACATCCGTTTTTAAAACTTTTTTTTGCATTGATACATGGCCCCTGGGGCAGGACCCGGGTCTCCAAACCCTTTTTAGGACAATACCATGCAAATTAGCCTTTAAAATTAGCACTTTTGATTTCGAACGTTCGAGTCCCATAGACGTCAATGGGGTTCTAACGTTCGTGCAAATTTTCGGTCCGTTCGCAGGTTCTGGTGCGAACCAAACCGGGGGGGCTGTTCGGCTCATCCCTACACAGGATGTGACCTCACAGGATATGACCAAATAAGGATATGACCAAATAAGGGATGTAACCACACAGGATGTGAATGTCAACACAGGAAATTACACTAAAGGGGAGGGCATCAACAGGAGTGGGAGGGAGAAATGTACATGTCTCATCCCCTTGAGGCATGTACACTGCCCCCTCCACCCAGCTACATGCATGCACATCCACCATCTTTGTCAGCATGGATCCCACTCAATATTGCTCAGAGTAACCAGTATCTAGTAAGATCATTCTACTTGTTCTTACAGGCCTGAGAAGATCTGTGGGGAGATTGCTACTGCTTTTGTCAATATACGGTACAAGTATATTAACCGCTTGCCGCCCGCCGTCCGTCATGTGATGGCCAGGCGGCGTGACTCTCGTTCTGGGAGGGCTTCATATGACGCCCTGCCCTTTGAACAGGGAATGCGCGCGATCATGTGCGCGCAACCCTGTACCCTCAGTGGCGGCGTGTCATGGAGACACCGCTCACCACTGAGGGGGGTAAACAGCCATAGGGCATGGCTGTTTACCACATGATCGGCTGTGATGAAGTCACGGCCGATAACAAATGGTTCCACCCCACTGTGCACGGCACATGCACGCGATCGCGAGCGTGCTGCACGTGCACGTCGGTGGCGGCCTGTTCCCGGGAACACTGCTCGTCACCGATGATGGTAAACAGCCATTGGCCAGCGGCTGTTTACCACGTGATCGGCTGTGATCCTTTCACAGCCGATCACTAAATGTAAACACAGAGCGGTAACTAGCTGTTATCAGCTCTTCTCTCCTCACACACTGTTTCCACTGTGAGAGGAGAAGAGCCAGAAGCAGTGAGTTACCGATCTGTGTCTGTATTGTACAGCACCAACACCACACTTGTCCTATCGGCCCCCTCATTGTCACCTGTCACCCAACAGTCACCACAGTCACCACATAAAGTGCACCTGTTACATAAGTGACTGACATCAGTGACCGTCAGCGGTGCACCTGTCACCCGTCACCCATCAGCCATCACCCATCAGTGACCGTCAGCCATCACCCGTCACCCATCACCCATCACCTATCAGTGACGTCAGCCATCACCCGTCAGCCAACCCCCCCGTCACCCATCAGTGACGTCAGCCATTACCCATCACCCGTCAGCCATCAGCCATCAGTGACCATCAGCCATCACCCGTCAGCCATCACCCGTCACCCATCAGTGACGTCAGCCATTACCCGTCAGCCATCACCCGTCACCCATCAGTGACGTCAGTCATTACCCATCACCCATCAGTGACTGTCAGCCATTACCCGTCACCCATCAGTGACGTCAGCCATTACCCGTCACCCATCAGTGACCGTCAGCCATCACCCATCACCCATAAGTGACCGTCAGCCATCACCTGTCAGTGACCGTGGCCTGTCCCTCGTCTGTGACCATCACCCGTCAGTGACCATCACCCGTCACTGTCCGTGGCCTGTCACACCATCATCACCTATCAGTGAACATCACCTGCCACCCATCGCACAGCCCATCAATGACCGTCACCTGCCATCTGTCACACAGCCATCAGCGTCATGCCCAAAAGAGTTGAGGAGGCGTTCCAGATCCTCTCCATGACTGATGAGAGCAACGGGGAGTTCTCATCAGATTCCAATTCTGATTCTGAATCAAACTCGGAATTTGAACCGAATAGTGAATCTGCAAATGATTCGGAGAAGGAATGGGTCCCTCCTAAAAGGGCACAACACTCTGGAAACCAGGATTATATTCTCAGGCCCAGTACCAGCGCTGCCGCCAGCAATAGGCCTCAAGAACAAATTCCCAGGTCCAGTACCAGCGCTGCTGCCAGCAATAGGCCCCGGGAACAAACGTTCGCTACCAGCGCTGCTGCCAGCGATAGGCCCCAGGAACAAATGCCCAGAACCAGTACCAGTGCTGCCACATCACGCCTGAGTACCAGCACAGGCAATTCAAATCCCCCATCTACTGGAGTGTCACGTCACCCAAGAGCCAGTGCCTCTACATACATGCCAGGTGGTCTTGCCAACCCAACAGAGATTGATTTCTTTCATCTGTTTTTGCCCGACACTTTGCTGCAATTCATTGTGGACCACACAAATTTATATGCCCAGCAGTATATTGCCAACAACCCCCAATCATCATATGCCCGTCCGTTTAAGTGGACGCACCCCTCCCCCTCCTCATTACCTCTTATTTAGTGGCCACCAGAGCATAGGAGGAATCCCTTCAGTTCTCCCACATAGAGGAGTTTGGCTCCCATGGTTGAGACGCAGGATCTTCTATTACTAGGGTAGGACCCACTAATTCGGGGTACTTTGTCGCAGTAAGTGGGCTTAGCACTATATGACCATATAGTGTGACCAAACCCCCGTATTTTTTTGAACATGTTCAGGTGTTTTTAACTAGCCTTGCAGGAAATGTCATTCTTGAATGTGTGCACTGTAATTTGTTTTGTACTGTTTGTTGGTCTTATAGCAGCACCATCTTGAATTTAAACGCTTTTTATTGTGTGCCCCCCAAATATGTTTTTGTATATTGTAATAGACCCTGACCAGGTTTTTTTGGGCTGGAGCACCCCTCCCCCTCCTCATTACCTCTTATTTAGTGGCCACCAGTGCATGGGATGAATCCATTCAGTTCTCCCACATAGAGGAGTTGGCTCCTATGGTTGAGATGCAGGATCTTTCATTCTATTACTAAGGTAGGACCCACTAATTCGAGGTACTTTGTCGCAGTAAGTGGGCTTAGCACTATATGACCATATAGTGTGACCAAACCCCTGTATTTTTTTGAATATGTTCAGGTGTTTTTAACTAGCCTTGCAGGAAATGTCATTCTTGAATGTGTGCGCTGTAATCTGTTTTGTACTGTTTGTTGGTCTTATAGCAGCACCATCTTGAATTTAAATGCATTTAAGGGTGTGCCCCCCAAATATGTTTTTGCGTTTGAGTGGAGAGATCTGAATTTGGAGGAGTTCAAATTGTTTATGGGCCTCACCCTAAACATGGGGCTTACAAAAAAAATGAAGGACATGCCTATTGGTTCACCAAGCCCATCCATAACATGCCCATTTATTCTGCCGTAATGGCCAGGTCCCGATTCGAAATGATAATGCGCTTTTTTCATTTTAGTGACAACACCCAGTGCCCTCCCCACAATCATCCAAATTACGACGAATTATATAAACTTCGCCCACTGATACATTTCTTTTCCCAACTATTTGCAGAACTCTATGTCCCTAATCAGAATATATGTGTCGATAAGTCTCTGGTACCCTTTTCAGGCCGACTAGGAATAAAGCAATATATTCCTAACAAAAGGGCCAGATATGGAGTAAAATTATACAAGCTCTGTGAGAGAGTTATGGGATATCTGTATGCATTCCGCATATATGAAGGAAGAGATTCCCAGCTCCAGCCCCCTGAGTGCCCGGCCTACATGGGCACAACTGGAAAGATTGTATGGGACCTGGCATACCCAGTTATGAACAAAGGATATCATATATACCTTGACAACTTCTACACCAGCCTGCTCCTTTTCAAACACTTATACATCGCAAAAACCCTGGCTTGCGGAACCTCCAGAAAAAATAGGAAGGGCTTCCCACAATCTCTAGCAAACAAAAAGCTGCGAAGGGGGGAAATAGCAGCACTGAGTTGCAACAAAGTGCTGGCCTTGAGGTGGAAGGATAAAAGAGACGTGCACATGATGTCCACCATCCATGAAAGAAGACGAGGTCCCATTGAAAAGCCAGTATGTGTCCAAGATTATAATCTCTACATGGGGGGGTGGATTTCAATGATCAAATGATTCAGCCCTATTTGTCGATAAGGAGGTCCCGATTCTGGTACAAGAAGGTAGCAATTTATCTTGTCCATTTGGCCGTTTATAATTCCTACGTAGTCTACACCAAATCCACAGAAAGCCCCGCCCCCTTCCTACAATTCATAGAAGAAGTTGTCGCGTCCCCCATCTATCACCAAAGACCCCCCCCAGAAGACCCTCGCTCTGAGGCTGTTTGCCGACTTCATGAGCGCCAATTCCCCTTCAACATTCCACCATCTGAAGCAGGCCGAAGAAAGCAAAAAAAATGTTGCGTGTGCACCAAAAGAGGATTTCGAAAAGATACCAGCTACAATTGTCCCCAGTGTCCCTCCCAACCTGGCTTTTGCATTGGTGAATGCTTCCAACTTTATCATACATCCCTAAAATATTAGCTCATATTTTTAACCATTTCCCCATTTTCATCATCTGTGCTGACCATTTTCCATGCTTCCCCAAATAACCATGCCACTGCCTTCCACATGAACTGACCCTGGCCTGTTTTTTGACTATGCATCTGCCTACCGTTTGGACTGCTTTGATGTGAACTGACCCTGGCCTGTTTTTTGACTATGCCTTTGCCTACCATTTGGACTGCTTCCACGTGAACTGACCCTGGCCTGTTTTGTAACTATGCCTCTGCCTACCGTTTGGACTGCCTCCACGTGAACTGACCCTGGCCTGTTTTATCAACTACGCTACTGCCTACCGCTTGGACTGCTTGCACGTGAACTGACCCTGGCCTGTTTTATGGACTATGCTTTTGCTTACTGCTTGCACTGATCTGTTGCCCTGCTACTGTAGTACACAGGGGTCTCACATATGTGAGGGGCTCCAGAATTGTTTTTCCGGATGGAGAAAACAATTTTTTTTGTTTTCTCCGGGTTTCGGAATTTCCGGATTAGGGTCTGGAGTCCGGAGGCTTCATAGAGATTTGGGTGGGTCGAAGCCCCTCTACCCCTGTGCCCCTGGCCACAGGTCTTACCTGATTGCGACCCTCAGCCTGCTGCTGACTTACTGCCATCATGCCCCTGCCTGCCGCATGAACGGACCACAGCGCTACCTTGACTATGCAAATAATTAGCTGTAGCAAGAGGCAGTATGTTAATGAAGGGCTGGAGAGTGGTACAATGAGTGTCTGCAGGTAACAGTGTACCAGGACCAATATTATGGCTCTGCTGGCTGTCTCTACCTGAACAATTTCTATGGACTGTGCTGTGCTGACAATATCCTTGTGCTGACTATAGACAATATTCCTGCCTGCTGCCTGGATAATTACTATTGCTGTTGCTAAGCACATTCCTGCCTGCTGCCTGGACCAGTGCTCTCCTCTGTGGATACTACTAAAATCACAGGTAATGCTTTTTTTTTACCCTTTCCGCAATAGAATTTATTTTGGATTGTAATTTTTGGTATGTACATGCTATGTGTTAGAAATATGAAGGGCCTTCAAAAAGTATAGGTTGCCAGGAAATTATATATGTCATTTATGCTCCTAGAACGCCTGAAGATGCTACTTCAATGTTGGGCCTTTGTATGTGGCAAGGCTGTGTAAAAGTCTCACACATGTGATAACGCCATACACAGGAGGAGTAGCAGAATGTATTTTGGGGTGTCATCTTTGCTATGTACATGCTATGTGTTGGAAATATCTGATAAATGGACAACTTTGTGGAAAAAAAATGTGTTTTCATTTTTTTTCCACATTTTCCAAAAACATCTGGAAAAAAATGAACTGTTCAAAAGACTCAGTATGCCTGTGTCATTTATGCTTGTAGAACGCCTGAAGATGCTACTTCAATGTTGGGTCTTTGTATGTGGCCATGCTGTGTAAAAGTCTCACACGTGTGGTATCGCCATACTCGGGAAGAGAAGCAGAATGTATTTTGGAGTGTAATTTATTGTATGCATATGCTCTGTGAGAGGAATAACCTGCTAATATGACAATTTTGTTAAAAAAAATCTTAATTTTGCAAAGAATTGTGGGAAAAAATTACAACTTAAAAAAACTCCTCATGCTACTTACTTAATACCTTGGAATGTCTACTTTCTAAAAAGGGGTCATTTGGGGGGTATTTGTACTTTCCTGAATTGTGTGTCTCAAGAAGTGAGACAGGCCTTCAGTACATCAGGTGTGATCAGATGTGATCAATTTTTAGTGATTGGCCCCATAGTTTGTAGACTCTATAACTTTCACAAAGACAAATAATGTACACTTATTTGGGTTATTTTTACCAGAGATATGTAGCAGTGTAAATTTTAGCCAAAATTTATGAAGAAAAAGTACTAATTTGCAAAATTTTACGACAGAAACAAAGAAATGGGCAAAAGGGAAAAATAGTGCTACATTTGGAGGCACTGCTAAGATATATATCTTGGATTAGGACATTAAGGAACGACCATGTCACTGTTATCAACAGAAGCAGTGAGGCAGTGGGCCCTGGAAGAGGGAATTCCACCTAAAAGGACATTTGCTATTTTGCGTGTACCTATCGCTGTGAGCACCCATAGACTGCAGGAGGTGCTACAAGCAAATGAAACCTTTCAGTCTGCTTCTCTTGTGGATAAAAGAGAGGAGGATGAGAGTTATGAACTGTATACCCATTATCTCTGTCTCAGTGAGGTGGATTTAAATCCAGTTAAAGGGCCCTTTTGCATATAGCCAAAGGGGGCTGAAGTAATTGGTTGTGCTGTAGTATTTCCAGTAATATCACCTCCAGTAAGGCAGAAGTTACCAGCCCTGCCTGTGAAGTGTGAACCATTGAATACAATTGCATCATCAGGAGAAACTCTGTTGACTGCTACAGTCGCTAAGCAGGAAACAAATATTGAGCATTTGCTGCTAAAAGTCACTGAAGTCATTGTTCAGAATTTACATGCTGATTCTGAAGAAAGCTTTGAGGTGTGGAAAGATTTTTCACAACAAGTGATAGAGGCATGGACCTGCTCAGATGAAAAGAAAAAGCGCATCATGGAAAGTTTAAGACCACCAGCATCCATTATCATTATAGCTTACAAGGACACTCATGTGAGTACCAGTGCTTAAGAATATATTGATGTTTTGACAGATGCTTATGGACTGCACTGTGACCCTGATCAGATACTTGCTGATTTTAAACAGACAAAGCATAAAGAGGAAGAGGATGTTTCTGTGTTTGTGAGGAGGCTAGAAGTGCTTCTAGGGAGATTGCTCACTGAAAAGGTAATCTCTCCTACGGATGTTGACAAATTAAGGACTGATCAACTAATAAAGGGGCTACTGCCACATCACCCAATGTCACCCGTCCTAAGAGTTGTTTTGAGAGAGAGAAACTTTACTTTCACTGAAACTATGACTGAAGTAAAGAAAAAGGAATCTGATATCTGTTTTAGTACCCCTTCTAAGAGCAAAGTTAAACAGAGTTCTTTGAATGAGCACAAAAATTAGACTGTTGCTAAAAACAATGAAGTGGGCAGACACCCACAGCCTAGAGCTCAATCTGCTGATATAACCTCCAGTGATAAGCCTCTCTTCCACATTAAATGTTTCCGCTGTGGACAAGCAGGCCACACAGATAGTCAGTGTCTGCTGCTGGCTGATAGTTCTGAAATTCACAATAAAGCTGGACATGTGTACAAAAGAAAACAGGGAAAATCTAGAAAACAAATGTTTACCAAACTACCTGGGATAGGCCGCAGATGTACTTTCAATTTGTTTGTTAATGATATACCCACTACTGCTCTGTTTGATACTGGTTCTCAGCTGACTATATATACAGGCCCTTCTATCAGCAACACTTAAACCACCTCCCTTTGCAACCTATGGACACTATGCCTGTTTATGGTGTGGGAGAAAATCCTGTATTTATGGATGGTTGTCTAGAAGTTGAGCTTTGCATTCCTGGTGTGATAGCTGATGAGGATCCCCCACTTAAAATCATTGCTTATGTAAGCCCTCCACCTGGGGGTAACGAGTATGCTCCTATTATTGTGGGTTCCAATGTGGAAGCCGTTGAGGCTGCCTTCATATGGTTTCTTCAGCCCCAACAGGGAACTCCTCTACTTTCACTCCCTGTTGCTCCAGAGCTTCAAAATATCTGCCAAACCTTTGCTCCTGATCTTCCTGGAGGGTGTGTGGGAAATCCATGGCATCCCATAGAGTTTCCAGCTAGGGGAGTGAGAGCGTTGCGGGTTTATGTGGAAATTTCACCAAGTGCAACCGGTAGCTTTTCCTGCTCAAGACATACAAAAGAGGCTGCAAAGAATGGCTGGGAGATAGTACCAGAAAGGAAAGACTATCGTTTAAAATGTCCAATAATGGATGTTGTTACTGTTCGGAACATTACCACATACCCAGTTATAATACCAGCCTGGAAAGAGGTAGCCTATTGTTACCCAGTGGAAACCATTAGCCCTACCCTGCCAAGGTCGAGGAGGAAGAAACCAAATTAGACTTTCACCTGTATGATGCTGACAGTCCTGCAGAGCACAAACAAGTGCTAGGAGAGCACCTAATGGAATACGAAGATGTTTTCTCAACTGATGACATGGATGTTGGGTGTGCTAAAAGTATTCAGCACAGTATTCGTCTAACAGATAGCATCCCATTTAGAGAAAGACCCAGGCGCATACCTCTTAAAGATCTGGATGATGTTCGAGAGTGCTGGCACAAAATGAAAGATCAAAACATCATTGTTGAGTCTAAAAGCCCGTATGCATCCCCAATAGTGGTGGTCAGAAAGAAAAATGGTGGAGTACGAATATGTGTTGATTATAGGACTCTAAATTGGTGAACAGTCCCAGATCAATACACGCTACCTCGCAGGAAAGGAAACTCTTGATGTCCTGCAAGGTAGCAAATGGTTCACAGTAATGGATTTAAGATCCGGTTACTACCAAGTACCGATGAGTGAGGAAGATCAAGAAAAGACAGCTTTTATCTGCCCCCTGGGGTTTCTCCAGTTTGCTTGCATGCCTCAGGGCATTAGTGGTGCACCTGCAACCTTCCAGCGTGTAATGGATCGGATACTGGGAGACCTTTGACCCACTCAATGTATTGTCTACCTAGGGGACATAATTGTTTTTGACTCCATTCTGGAGAAGCATGACCAGAGGCTGTTTAAAGTGCTAGATCGTCTGAGGAAAGAAGGTCTGAAACTCTCCCTGGACAAATGTAAGTTTGCTCACTCTTCAGTAAACTTTGTGGGTCACATAGTATCTGCAGAAGGGGTAGCAACTGATCCTGCTAAAGTGGAGGCTGTGGTAACCTGGCCCCGTCCCACTAATCTGAAAGAACTGAGGTCCTTCTTGGGATTTTGTGGCTAATATCGCCGCTTCATTAGAGGCTATTCCAAGACTGCTCGGCCTCTTAATGACTTGCTCAAAGAAACCCCTGGCATTGAAACAACTAGCAAAACTCCTTTCAGTGAGAGGTGGATTTCTGCTTGTGAGGATGTTTTTCTACAGCTTAAGAAAAGTCTAATGTCCTGTACACACGGTCGGACTTTCCGGCGGAAAATGTGTGATCGGAGCTTGTTGTCAGAAATTCCGACCGTGTGTGGGCTCCATCAGACTTTTTCCATCGGAATTTCCGACACACAAAGTTTGAGAGCTGGCTATAAGATTTTCCTACAACAAAATCAGTTCGCGTAAATTCCGACCGTGTGTAGACAATTCCGACGCACAAAGTGCCACGCATGCTCAGAATAAATTCCGAGACGGAACTGCTCGGTCTGGTAAAATTAGCGTTCGTAATGGATATAGCACTTTCATCACGCTGCAATGTTTTAAATTGTTTAATGCAGCGCACTCTTTTCTTCTTTATAATGCTAGAATAATAAAGTTGTTTTGCTGCTCATATTCACACAGAGTTCTCACAAATGTATTTTTTGATTATTTCTCGTGATTTCATGAATAGAATACTTTTTTTGTTTCAATATATTTTATTTTGTCAAAAGTGAATAAAAAGAATACATCACATGTTATAGATACAATGTGAGACATCCGTCATAGGGCAACCAACACAGTCATGTGGAGAACATGTTAATCAAGGTTATTATTACACAACATTTCTGCATAAAACAAGCATAACCTGTCAAGTGAATTGATCAGAATCCCCTGGTGTCAAATATGGTCATAGGAGTCTCCTCTAACGAGAGGGGCAGAAGGAGGGAAACCTCCGTCACCCCAACTGGGCACAAGCTGTGGCGGAGTTTCCCACCCCCCCCAGCCTCCCCTCATCATAGATAATGAAGCGATTGTTGTATCATGTGTAAAGAAAAAGAAAGCGTAGAGGGTTAATAAAACTGGTTTTAAAACAGTAAGTGTATAAACTAGTCAAAAGTTCTCTGGACAAGGGGACAACTTTGAGTCCTGAGAAAGACAGACTTCTCAGTAAAATACAAAAAAAGACACACTCATGGGAACACATGGTGTATATAACAGGGAATTAGTTCAGTGATATGTCTGTAAGAATCTAGGTTGTAGTTGGAGTTGGGACCGGGAGCAGGGTGATTCTCGACCCTGGCCCCGGTCACAACCAGTCTGTCAATGGCTGATGCCCAAGACTGACTGAAAGATGTATGTGAGAGAAAAGGATAAGAGAAGGAAGAAAAGGGAGGAAAAAAGAGAAGAGATAAATGATAGAGGAGGTGATTATGAGTCGACTGGGGGGAAAGAGAGCCGGAAGGTGACTTCCAGGAGGAGATAATAAGAGGGTAACTCCCACAAAGGTAGCCCAGGGTTCCCAAATTCGTTCAAATTTGGCCGAGCGATCCAGGATTACACTTGCCATCTTCTCTTGGTTCATAATCCAAGAGATCTTTCTTTTGGCTAGAAGTGATGAAACCAATGTTTTTTTCCATGCTTTAGCCAGGGTGATTTTGGCATCTAAGATGATAAAGAATATAAGGCGTTGAGTAATCCTGGAGGCTTCTTTCACTGGGAAGTTAAGGAGCGCTAAGAGGGGGGACATTTGGATAGGCATTGTGGTTAGCTTGCCAATCCAAGAGAAGATCTTGTGCCAAATAGGTCGAACTCTGGGGCAGGTCCACCATATATGGAGCATATCGCCTTTAAGACCACATCCCCGTCAGCACACATGCTGACGGGTACATGTGTGCTAGCTTCGAAGGGACCAGGTACTATCTAGTCAGCACTTTTAAACTAGCTTCCATGAGGCTGGAGTTAAGGATACCTTTGTAGGATTTGAAAAAAGTTCCTGCGCCACGTTTCCAATGTCCAGTGTTGGGAAAGGTCAGCTTCCCAAGCCTGCATGTAAGATGTCTTGGACTGCGTGGAGGACAGAGCTGTATAGATTACCGAGATGCCCCCCCTCTGTTCACTGGCCTGACCACACCATACTTCATAGGGGGTTATTTGGGGCCCATTCGGGAGTGTTTTGCATCTTTTGTGTAAGAAGTTTGAGATTTGAGAGAATCTGAAGGATTCAGAGACAGGCATGTCTAGGTTGTTAATACAGAATGCTTTGGAGAGTGGGCAGAGAGGTCTAAGGAAGTGCCCTATTCTGTATAGCCCTTAGTTGAGCCACCATTTAAATGATGATATGTCAAGGCCCGGAGGGAAATCAGGATTTCGAAATAAGTGTTGCAATGGTTTTGTGGGGGAGGTCAGAAGTTGGTTGCATCGCAGGCTATCCCATAGTGCGAAGGAGTGTGAGAGGGTTGGGGAAAGTATGGAGGGTCTGAGTTTTCTATGGCTCCAGAGGAGGTAGTCTAGAGTGTGGAGAGGGACTGCCTGCCTTTCTATGTGAATCCAGTCAGGTTGTTCCCAGCGTGAGTATATCGCCGAGATCTGAGTTAGATGAGCAGCTTGCAAGTACCAAAGCAGATTTGGAAATCCCAAGCCCCCTTCAGTTCTAGATCTGAACAGGACTGCTTTGGGGAATCTGTGTCCCCCTCTGCCCCAAATGTATTTGACGATTTTAGCTTGGAATCGTTTTAGGCGAGTTTTGTCTACAGGAATCGGGAGGGCCCTAAAATAGTAGAGAATGCGGGGGAGTAGGGTCATCTTAATCATGTTGATTCTACCCAGCCAGGACAGGGACAGCCGGGACCATCGGGAGAGGTCTTCCTCCAGTTTTTTGTAAAGAGGTGGGTAATTGGCTTAGTGTAGGAGTTCTATCCTGGGGGTCAGTTTGATCCCCAGGTATGAGATGGAGAAGACGCTCAAGAAGAACCGGATGCTCTCCCTGAGCCTGGCCAAAGGAGGGTCTGGGATGTTAATATTGAGAGCTGTGATTTATGATAGTTAACCCTAAGGCCCGATGCTGCCCCAAATTCATCAAGGAGGTGACATACGTTGGGGAGTGATGTTAGTGGAGATGCAACAAATAGTAAGATGTCATCCGCAAATAATGCACATTTATGACACTTGGGGCCACATTGAATGCTTTGGATATTCGGGTTGTTTCTGATGGCTATCGCCAAGGATTCAATTCCTATGGCAAAGATTAATGGGGACAGGGGGCAGCCCTGTCTTGTGCCTCTAGCTATGGGGAAGGATTCTGAGTAAAATCCCTGCAGACGTACCTGAGCCGAGGGGGTTGAATAAAGGGCATGCATGACATTAAGAAATGAATTCCCAAATCCCCACCTTCGAAGAGTGTTGAAGATATATGGCCATTGGACAGTATTGAAAGCTTTTTGAAGGTCCAGAGAGAGTAAACATCCCTGTCTGGAAGGGCCCCATCCCAGTTAGAATTGAGAAGAGATATTATATCAATCGCTCGTCTAGTTTGGTCAGGTCCCTGTCTCCCTGGGATGAAGCCCACTTGGTCTTTGTTAATGTATAATCGAATGAAGGAGGCCAGGCGGTCTGCAAGGATCTTGGTCAGAATCTTTAAGTCATTATTAATGAGAGATATTGGTCTATAGTTACTAACCGAGCTGGCATCTTTATCAGGTTTAGGGATGACCGTAATGTAGGCCGTGTTAAGTGAGGCATCTAGTGGAGTCCCCTGCCTGAGTGCGTTAAAGAATCGGGCCATATATGGGGCGAGAATGGAAGAGAACGCTTTGTAATATGGTATGGAGAAACCATCTGGGCCAGGTGCTGAGTGAGATTTCAAGTGTTTAATACCTGCACATACTTCCTCAGCGGAGATAGGGGAGTCTAGTTTCTGGCGGCGTCTGTCCTCTAATTTGGGGATTTGAATGTTGTCTAGGAAGTGGTCCACCGTCTCTGTAGTGGGACTGTTCTCGCCACTGTATAGGGATTTGTAAAAGGTCAGGAATTCCCCCATGATTCGTTTAGGGTTCTGGGACAGAGTGCCGCCTTGGATTTTGATTTTGGGAAGGGCTGGGGATTTAAATTTCGGGGACAGCCTGCCTGCAAGCATAGAACCGATTCTATCGCCTTGGCAATAGAATCGGGATCTATTCCACCGCAGCCATTTTTCGGCCCTTGTGGTCAGGGCGAGGTTTAATGCTGTGCGAGATGCGTCCAGCTTGATGATGGGAACGGCTCTTGGGTCAGCCTTGTGTTTTTTAATTAAGGCTGTATAATCCTTATCTAACTTCTCTATGACAGCTTTGTTGGCTTTATTAATCTGAGAGGCAATTTGAATCAGATGACCTCTGATTACGGTCTTATGTGCTGCCCAAAGGCATGAGGGGCTAGTTTCCGGCAGATCGTTAGTGGCGAAGTAATTACAGATATTAGTTTCGATTTCTTTGGTTCTAATCGGATCACTCAGGATGGACTCATTAAGTCTCCAATGCCTGTAGGGTTTAGGATCCAAAGGGTGCTGAATGGAAAGGATCACCATTGAGTGGTCCGACCAGACTACATCTTTGATATATGCCCTGTTCGTTAGTGGAATAGAAGCTGAGGCGATGAAGATATGATCGATTCTCGCGAAGGATCTATGGGGGTTAGAGAATTGCGTGTATATATCAACTAGACCTTGTTGAAAGATTAGTTTGGAAATACGTAGGCTCTGTTTAGTGGGTCTGGTGAGGCGTTTACCAGGGGGACGAGACTTGTCCAGGCCCTGGTCAAATATCACTGTGCCCTCCAGCAGAGGAGTTAGTGTTGTAAACAGGCGTTGAAAGAAGGCTAGTTGGCCCCTATTGGGGGCATAGTACGAAATCAAAGAATATAGTTGGTTGTCTAATTCCCCCACAATGAGGATATAGCGCCCATTAGGGTCCCTGTGTTCAGATTTGAGAGTAAATCTGCATCTTTTAGATAAAGAAATGCCCACCCCCTTTGTTTTATCCTTTGCCGATGAGTTCAGGCCTTGAGCATCGTGTGATGTTATTTTAAGTGGTGCATTTACTGGTGGGTCATCAGCCATCGAGCAGTAGAGGGGGCAGGGCTAGAAAATCTGCAGCACTTACCATCTGACGTCCACGGATACCAAGACATCCCGCATAGTGGGCAAAGACCGGTGAGACGTCCTGTTGTAGTCCGGATAAATCCCCCCAGCCGACTTCTATGGGGACATGTAAAATAAAACATTGTTGGAGAAGGAAAAAGGAAAAGCATGAAAGAAAGACGGGGGACAAGAGAGTCTCCGGTAGAATGGAGGGGACAGAATCCTCCATCGGAGAGTGTGGGTCACACTAAAGTCCCTCCCGAAGGCAGGGAATGGTCCTGTCCATGGTAGGGTAGATTACCTTAACCACTAGACAGGAGGGGGCGCATGAATACCACTTCAGCAGAGTGGCCGCTTAATATGGTTTGTGATTGGCAGGATAAAGGCACTGGGGCCGGCATTAACTAAGTACCCGCCTTGCTAACATTGCCGTATCCTAAGAAAAACGTGGAGGTGCATCAGTTAACTGATAATGTTTATAGTAATTAAACAGCTACCAAACAAATAAATGTAGACCTGGATATGTGAGGGTGAGCTGTGACTAAGGGCAAAGGGTGTACAGGAGGGGGAAGCAAAAATGACTGATGGGAAAGGTGTACATCGGGTATGGCTCCCCAACACATTGTGGATTGTAGGAAAATTTAATCGAGACTAGTCAGGCGCCATAAGTACTCCCCTCAACTCCCGCTCAGAAGCAGTAATGGAGCATCCCAATGGGGCCAGTAAAATGTGCTTGAGTGCTACCCGAAACCGCCTCAGCCGAGGCGTGTGGGAATCTAAACAGTAAACAAAAAACAGAAAACCCGTCTCGGGGATCACAAGTGGGGGGGCTCCGTCATCTCAGCTGGTAGCTGAGAAGAAAAGGAGGCAAAAGAAGTAAGTCCTTGAGTAGAAACGGGTAATGGAAGTCATAGAGGGATGGTTTCTTTGGACTTCTTGGATCTGGCCTTCTCCCAAACCGGATTCAGGGGACTCGTGGGCATATGTCTTTTCGCAGAGTTTGGTTGAGGTCCCGACTGACGGGCATTAGGATCCTGGTTGATGAGGCCCAGTTGTAGAAACAGCCATTCTCCTTCCTGCAGGGATCCAAAGGTGTGCGCCTTGCCTTTGAAGATTAGTTTAAGTTGGAATGGGAGGAGTCACCAGTATTTAATTTCTCTGTCCATCAGGATTTGAAGTAGTGGCTTTAGGGCCCCCCTTTTTTGGATGGTGGAGGGGGATAAATCAGCAAAGATTTGCAGTTGATGACCCTGGAACACTATTTTAGTCATTGATCTTGATTTCCTCATAACCTCCTCCTTGACTGAGAAGAAGTGCGGTTTCACCACAACATCACGGGGGAGTCCGTCCGCTCTAGGAGGTCTGAGAGCTCTATGAGCCCTATCCAGCTCCAGTCTGTGTTGAGGTGTCTGGGAGTAAGTCCTTAATAAAAGATTGTATAGTTTCAGGAATGTCCTTATATGATTCAGGGAGCCCCCTGACTCTAAAGTTGTACCTCCGATTTCGGTTTTCGAGGTCATCAATTTTGGCATTGGCAGTCTCTAATTGCTCCTGAAGGGTCTGTATACAAGCAGTGTTCTGGTTTGTTCTCGAAATGGTGGAGTCAAGGTTGGACTCAATGAGGTCCATGCGGGTGCCTATGTGCTGTAGGTCCGCTTTAATGTCGCTTGTTATTTTGAGGGCTGTATTGTGTAGTCCTCTGTCCAGTAAATCAGCAAACTTGGCAAACATTTCAGCTACAGAGGTCAGCTGTAGTGGGCCTAAATCCCCGGGCTGTATAAGCTGGTGAGTCTGGGGGGGGGGGCCGGCATCCATGGGGGAGTACTTCAGCCCAGCCAGGGAGTGTTCTAGGAGAGATGCGGTGGATGCTGGAGAAGCTGGATCCAGGGGAAAGTTACCTGTGAGGGAGTCTTGCTGCAGCAGGGAGGGGGAAGCTGCGAGCTGGACACAGGGAGGGCATGTAGCTGCAGAGCGATGAGGAGCGGCCGCCATCTTAGCTGTCTCAGCGTGGGACAGGGTGGCTTCAAATGCTGGCTTTAAGTTCCGTTTTACCGCTCCCGAGTACATCGGGGGAGTCCCCGAGTCTTCTGGTGGCCGTGGGGGGGTAATCCAGGCGTCGATTGCCGGTCAGAGTGCCGCTGTGGAGGCCCGGTCTGCTGAAGCGGGACGGAGCTCCCTGACTAAGCGTCCATGTCAGGAGCCGCCGCGCATGCGCTCCTGAATAGGATATTTTTATGTCAGATACCGAAAAAAATTTTTGGTTTTATGTTTTTTTATTTTGTATTATTTGTTTTTTTTAACCAAGATCTCCTGTTTATTTATTTATTTATTTATTTTTGATGATCTCCATCATTTTTTTTTGGTGTGTTTTGTGTGTCAAGTTACCACAACACCATTATTATCTTGTCTTTTTTAATCTCAAGGAGATTGGTTGGTGTTGGTGTCCCTTGTTAATTTCACATTGTATTTTGGAAATGTACCTGCCTACTCACAAACAAACTGTCCTTTTTTGAAGGAAAACACACATAGGCAAGTATTTGTTAGAAAAAAACTTTATTGAGGGGGAAATTGAGGGGGGAAACAGCTGAAATTGGTAAAGCCTTTGTATCCCAGTGCAGACATCAACTATTTTATGGCAAAATTGGTGGCATGAGGAGTCCTTATATAAGTACAATCTTGTCCAGAAGTCCAAGAGATCATGAACACCAGCAGATGACATACATGTCCCCAGGCTGTGGTCATACAAGAGCCCGCATCTTTTGTCAGACCGGACTGAACCCAGGCCATCACTTTCTTGTCTTCCTTCCACTCTTCCTTCCAGGCTGTGGCTGTGGTGAGGAGGTGTGGCAGGAGGAGGAGGAGGATGCAACTCACACAGGTGGGTATTGGGTGTGATTTCGCCCCTCAACCCCTTACTTAATGTTTTATAAATGATTTCCTCACACATGTTGGCCCTCCTGCATGTCCTGCTGTTTGGCAGCCATGGAGGCAAAGGCCTCTTCACGAGTGGGGGTGGCTCTGAGGGCCGCAGAAGCCTCCTGAATCAGCCTGAGCAATGACTCCTCCACGTTCCTCACCTTCCTGGGTCTTTTGGTTGGAAGGCGGAGGGGAGGAACCTGTGATTCTGTGAGGCTCCTGCTGGGCCCGTCCACCTCCTGGCTGACACTAACCCCTGCCTCCTCCTGGCTGCAACTAACCCCTGCCTCCTCCTGGCTGCCACATTCCACAGCCTCCTCCTGTGTGCCACATTCCACAGCCTCCTCCTGGCTGAGGTCTTCCTGTGTATGAAAAAGGGACATAGTTTTAGGTTCATCAATCACACAATTTTCAGCTCATGACTGTTGCAAATAGAATGTTAATAAATATAAAAGACTATCATTCTGACCTCAACGTTTTTCATTCTTGTCCCAATTATTTTTCGCCACTATTGTCTTTTGCTATGTAAAGGCCTTTATTAAATCAGCAATTAGTGATCAATAATACCATCTAGTAAACATAATTTATTTTTGGACCAGAAATCTGTAGAATAATGCTATACCTGACTCAAGCTGGGCTCCTACACTTCTTCCTGGCTGGAAGTCCCAGGTTGTACATCGGAATCCTCAGCTGGGGTGGAAGGTAGAGCTGAGAGGGATTCCCTGACTTCAGTCTGGTCTGACAGAAAACAAAGTCTCTCATAGTACCACAGCCTGGAGACATAAACGTAATCTGCTGCAGCTCCTGATCTCTGGAAATCCTGGACGTTCTTGTGCTCCCTAAGATAAGTGCTCCTCAGGCCACCAGTTTTGGCTTTTAAATAGGGGGTGGTTGCCGTGGGGACCACCGGCTTCACCAACTCCAGTAGTTTCTCCAGCGCTGCCTACCTCTTTTGTTTATGATTATAATGTGGGTGTTTGACCTGCCACAGACAGGGCAGCTCCCTGTATTTGTCTAGGAACAGGGGGAGGAAATTGTGATCATTGAAGCCATCCATTTTCTCTGCAAGACACAACACAAGACAAACCCTAATGTCAGGCTAAACTCTCCGAATCTTGTTCCAATATAGGCTTCAATCTATAAGCAGTATAGGCCCAAGTTAAAATTGTACCTTCGTTATCACGATCGGCGCTTCCGATACTCCTTACTCCGCTCACAGATTGTACGTACGACACATGCGTATTACACTTTATATACACTGCGCATGCGTGAAACTCCGCCCACCCCTGACGTTCTTTCTAGTCTATTTCCCACCTCTTCTCTTTCGGCTCAGTGGGGGAGAGCACATGGCAGAGACAGAGCAGGTGCATGATAATTCCAGCAACGAGGAGGAAGAAAGCCCAGAGCCAGAAACGTCACGACCCCGGAGGAGATTTAAGGCCTCAAATATGGCCTTTGTACAGATGGTGGAGATGGTGGACATATTGAAAAGAGCGGACTATGATGGGAAGTATGGACCTTACCCAAACCCAAATGTGAGAAAGGCCAAGATCATGGCAAAAGTTGTGAAGAGTCTGCACAGGAATTTTGGGGTACGATGATCCAAGGATCAACTGAGAAAATGGTGGTCGGACCTCAAATTAAGGGAGCGCGATCAGTATAGAAGGATCAGGAGAGTGCTGCAAAAAAGTAAGTAGTTGTTCTGTGTTTCTATTCTTTCTTTTTATTACGTTTGTGCTGCTCCATGTGCTTTTCTTTACTATTGTACAGTTTAAAATGGCAACTTTCATATTCATGGGCACATTAATCGTTTGTAGGAAACATTGTTAGTTCGGCCACTAAAATACATTGTTTTGGCCAGATGCAGGTCAATATATTTTTTCTGTCCGGCCTACTTCTATTAAAAAAAGTTTGTTGTCTAGATGGGTTTGTGACTAGAATGAAATGCAAACTAGATTCTGTGCAAGGAGAGGACACTCAGCAGCTGTTTACACATCTGGACGCAGGAGCACTAGTGTGGGACACCAGAACAAAATTTTTATTAGAGGGTCCCAGTGGATACTATAGGGGTGTCTCCATCTGTGAAGCTTGCACAAAACAGGTAAGTATTCCAGTTTTACAAAGGTAAAAATAAAAATTCTTCAGCTTGGAATGCCAAAACAGACAATTGTACCCCACTTCCAAGCAATGTTTCATATTCCTATTTCTGCCCTCAAATATCTGTGTGCTAATTATACCTTTTTTTTCACATGGGGAGAAAAGACTCAGAGGACACCACTCATCAGAGGAGACCAGGGACTCCCCACCTCAGTAAGAAGGGGAAATTCCCCAAACCCAACCAGAGGAGGAGGGAGACGTTGTTGAAATTGGCGAAATTGTCACCATAACAGGTGAGTGTCTGCGACCACAGCTTCAGGTAAGAGATGGATGCCTGCATATTTATAATACATGGTGTGTTTTTTTTTTTTTAGGTGATGGGGATGTTGTGGAAGAAGGTCATTTCACCAGTGAAAGTGCCCAGATCCTCATTGGGGAGATAATGGGGTGCAACAGGGATTTAGAAAACCTAAAGCAAAACATCAATGATGTTCAAAACAAAATGAAGAACATCATTGATGTTTTAGGGAGAATCTAAAACACCCATAAATCCCTAACTTTTTTCTCATTTTTTTATTTTTTATGACTAATTTTTTACATATTTGAAAAGCCAAATTTTGAAGATGCACACAGTGTGTCAACATGTGCTATCTGCAATCACGGGAGATCAATGTACGCGTTTTGTGGATGCAACCCCTTCCTCGATAATAAAGTAGCTGAGAGGAAGGGGTTGCACCCCCAAAACATGTCCATTGATCCCCCATGATCCCATGATGGGAGCTAGCACATGTTGACATTAGCCATGGGATCTCCATTTTGAATCCCAATTTGTGAGCATCTTCAAAAATTTGGTTTTTACAGGGGTGACTTCACCTCATGTGATGAAGGCAATATCAAACACAGTTTGTAAATACTCATGTCTGATATTGCCTTCATTTTATAAAAGTTGAACTTTGTAAGTTCCAGAGTTGTGTAATGTTTGATGGTCTTAAACATGCCTGTTTTACCTATAAAAGGCAATTTCTACTTAATGTGACCTAAAAAATTGTTACAACAAACATGTTGGTTTGTTCAAAAACCCTTTTATAAACGCACATGTGATTATGCTTTAAGTAAAAAGTTTGATAATCAACAATGTGTGGCTTCTTCTTTCAATGCTTAAAAGCAGTTTTTGGAGTAAAGTTGTTTTTTTTTGTGGCAATGGGTGTTATTTACTAAAGGCTAATCCACTTTGCACTACAAGTGCAATTTCAGTGTCTCAAGTGCACTTGTAGTACAAAGTGGATTTGCCTTTAGTAAATAACACCCAACAGTGCTTTATAATTTTACACAATCACGCCATTTTCAGGACTCCCCAAATTTCGGGCATGGTGCTGAAAATGATGAATATTTTGGTCAGTAACGCATTACATACATTAACAACAAAAACAAGGTGTGTGTGTAGTAGACCCACAACATAATAATAATAGTTAGCCGAAGAAGAGATTGTCATCTCATGTCTCAAAGAAATTTAGTTTGCATTGTTGAAGAAAAAAAAGATAATCGAGGAGACAGCTAAAAGAAAGCCAAGCAGGAAATCAAAGCAAATATTTGTTCAGTTTCAAATATATTTTTATTTAAAAAATATCTCAGACATTGTCTGGCATATCGATGGCCCCCCTACCTGCAAAGTATTCTAGGTATCATAAACAGACCTCGCGGGCACTCTGGGGGGGCAACCCAGGACGGCCAGTTTCCAGCACCGTCAGGACTGGTTCATTCAAAATTCCGGCCTCAGGCCCAACTGAGGCAGCATAGTTCACAGAATTTCTCTTTAAAAAGTTGTGGAGAACACAGCAAGACAGGATGATGTGATTATGTTTATATTCCACCATGTGTAAGAAATAGGCGGAACCAGCCGGCCATTATTCCAAATGTGTTCTCCACCACTCTTCTGGCTCTGGCCAGCTGGTAATTAAAAACCCTCTGGTCTGGGGTGAGGGTCCTCATAGGGAATAGCCGCATAAGATGGTCCCCCGGCGCAAACGCTTCATCCGCAACAAAGACAAATGGGAGTCCTTTTGCATTGTCTTCTGGAGGTGGCAAGCCCAAGCTGCCATTCTGGAGACGCCTGTAGAACTC
Organism: Lithobates clamitans; assembly: GCA_037952925.1. Classification (NCBI taxonomy): domain Eukaryota; kingdom Metazoa; phylum Chordata; class Amphibia; order Anura; family Ranidae; genus Lithobates; species Lithobates clamitans. The sequence continues at coordinate 6,301,090 of JBBGZY010000573.1, read as the reverse complement.
GGTCTGGGCAATGACTCCACCATCCGACATCCGGCCATCCTTCCCCACGTCCACCTACAGGAACTCATGTAGCCGACACCACCGCCAACACCACAATACTATTGAACCCCTTATAGTTATAATAGTATGACCCCGAGTTGGGGGGTGAGATGATGTGGACGTGTATCCCATCAATTGCCCCTCCGCAGTTGGGAAAGTCCCACTGCTGGGCAAAGTGGGAGGCCACAGTTTGCCATTTCTGTGGCGTGGAAGGAAACTGTGGAGTCAGACAAGAAAAACATTTTTTAGTAATTTTGCACAGAAACATTGAAAGCAGATTAGACACAAATATTCTTGGCCAAAATCACTATAACATTTATTTTAGGGAGTATTTAAAGACAAAAGTATAAGGTCCACCTATCAGATCACTCACCCCCTCTGATGGCCCATTGAAAAAAATTTAGGGGAAGGGGGGTATGTTTTCGACAGGTAACCCTCTCCACTTCATTGAGAGATGAATGCATACATAATAATGTGTGTTACTTTGGCCAACCCCTCCTTACTTACACTATTGGCAACCCACTGGACAGGTAAGAAGTGTCATAATACAAGAATATGAATACACACTGTACAAATTGAAGTACATTTTTACATTCTGCTATTACCTATCAAGATAATAATAGGATACAAAAACTTTAAACAGTTGAAAGTATTCAGGCAGGCCCTTGCAGTACATGCTTTGGGGAATTCATCCATAAATATGACCACAAAAGAGGTAGGTATAGTGTGTATGGGTTTGGCAAAGTCAGCAGATCGAGAAATTAGTATCAGCTGAGTTAGCGGTTGGGGGGAGGGAGGGTTCCAAATGATTTTGGGACCCCCAAAAAAAGCCTCTGGCACTCTGCATGAATTTAAGGACGCAAATAACATTTTTAAACATTTTAGGGGGTGTTTAGGGTAAAGCACTACTAAGGAGCTGACAAAATACATTAAGTGACTAGTCTAGGTGTGTATGGGCCCAGCATAGCATGCTGGGGAGGTAAGTGAAGGCAAATATGCATGAAGGACAAGAAACAAACTTTTAAAAGCTTGCATGAGGACAAAGGGGACATTCACAGCATATTACAATCATGGTAATTAGGGAATGATGAAAGAAATACAATACATTAGCAAACATTAAATACAATAAAATGTGATGTTAAAGGATAAAAATCTTATCTTAATATAGTCTTTCTGCAGGACCTTGATGATGGCAGAACAGGTCTCTGGGATAATGATCCCCAGAGCCTGGAGTGAGATGCCTGTCGAGAACTTGAGGTCCTGCAGGCTTCTCCCTGTTGCCAAGTACCGCAAGGTGGCGACTAGCCTCTGCTCCGGAGTGATGGCTTGCCGCATGCAGGTATCCTGCCTGCTGATATAAGGGGTCAGCAAAGCCAACAAACGGTGAAAAATGGGGTCCGTCATCCTGAGAAAGTTCCTGAAATCTTCAGGATTATTCTTACGGATCTCACGGAGCAAAGGCATGTGACAGAATTGGTCACGCTGGAGAAACCAATTCTTCGTCCATGAACTCCTCCTCCATGGCTTCAAAACGGTCGGCTGGTCAGAACGAAGTAACAGAACGCACTGAAGAACAGCAAGGCCTGTGAAGAGCGACCTGAAAATCAGCAACGAGCGGACAAGATAAATGATAAATTAATGTGAACTCACTACACGCACTGAAGACCAGATACAAACCCACAAGCACAAACTGAACAACAGAAAAATGATCTGAAAACCACAAGTCTGAAAAACGCAAATCGTCTCTCACCAAACTTTTACTAACACGAGATTAGCAAAAGGAGCCCAAAGGGTGGCGCGCTTGATATTGAGCTGCCCTTTTATAGTCCCGTCTTACGTGGTGTACGTCACCACGTTCTTGATGCTCGGAAATTCCGCCAACCTTGTGCGACCGTGTGTATGCAAGACAAGTTTGAGTGTACATCCATTGGAAAAAATCCGATGGATTTTGTTATCGGAATGTCCGATCAATGTCCGATCGTGTGTACAGGGCATTACAGAAGCGCCAGTGCTGGCTTATGCAGACCCACAAAAGCCATGCATTTTGCATGTAGATGCCAGCTATGATGGATTAGGAAGAGTCCTACATCAGGACTACCCAGGGGGACTAAGGCCTGTTGCTTATATTAGTCGCAGTCTAAGCCCAGCAGAAAGGAATTATCCTGTTCACAAACTAGAATTTCTTGCCCTGAAGTGGGCTATTGTTGAAAAGCTGCATGATTACTTATATGGGGCTCAGTTTGAGGTAAGAACTGACAACAACCCCCTCACTTATGTTTTGACTACGGCTAAGCTGGATGCCACTGGTCATAGGTGGCTTGCTGCCTTGTCTAATTACCAATTCGCTCTCAAGTACAAGCCAGGGCCCAAAAATATTGGGGCTGATGCTCTCTCTAGGCGTCCTGGGTTGCCAGTGAACTTAGAAGAAAGTTAATGGGAGGAAGTACCTGGGCCTGTTGTGGCTGCCTACTGTGCTACAGTGGCTGTACAAGGAGACAATATTGTTTTCTCTGACTTACGAGTTTCTGACTCCTTGGGAGCTGATGAAGAGTGTATCCCAAACATGTATTGTTGCCCCACCGCTTTAGGAGTACCAGAAAACATCCAGTTGCAAGAGAAAGATATGATCCTTCTACAAAAGAGAGATCTAGTAATCAGACATGTTAGAGAGTCTGTTTTCCGCAAAGATCCTAATTACAAGAGAAAAACCCTACCTGAGCAGAGTACCTCCTATCTTAAAGAATGGGATAAACTCAAATGAATTCAAAGACTTTTATACAGGGTACATTTGTTCCATGATCATCCTGGAAGGAGACAGCTAGTGCTCCCTCAAGTCTACAGAAAATCTGTTTTGAGAAGTTTGCATGACCAACATGGACATCTAGGAGCTGAAAAAACCTACAGAGTAATCCAAGACCATTTCTTTTGTTCTCTTTTCCACGAATGAGGGAATCTGTTGAGGACTATTGCCACCGTTGTGTGAGATGTCTACAAAGGAAAACTTTGCCTACTCGAGCTGCTCCTATGGAACACTTGAAAAGTTCTGGTCCAATGGATTTAGTGTGCATGGACTTTTTGTGTATTGGCAATGACAGCAGTGGTGTGGGAAATGTTTTGATTGTGACTGATCACTATACTTGATATGCTCAAGCCTATCCCACCAAAGATCAGAAAGCAGTAATTGTATCTAAAGTCTTGTGGGAGAAGTTTTTTGTTCATTATGGATTGCCAAATCGACTTCACTCTGACCAGGGGTGGGACTTTGAAAGTCATCTAATTAAAGAGCTGTTAACATTGCTTAACATCGACAAGAGCCGCACCACACCTTATCATCCAGAGGGTGATGCTCTCCCTGAACCTTTCAATCGCACCTTGTTGAACATGTTGGGTACCCTCCCCAATAGTTCTAAGAAAACCTGGAGCCAACATGTTGGAGCTATGGTACATGCCTATAATTGTACCAGACATGAATCAACTGGTTTCTCTCTTTATTTTCTCATATTTGGGAGAGAAGCCCGTCTCCCTATTGACATTCAGTTGGGTGTGTCTACTGATGGAGTGAAAAATAGAATTCAATACCAGTATGTGGAACGACTTAAACAGAATTTAATAGAGGGCTATCAAATGGCTGAGGAAAATACTGCAAAAATAAATGCTGCCAATAAAAGGCATGTTGATGCCAAAGTTCGTTACAAAGACTTACAACCTGGTGATGAAGTGCTTCTCCGCAATTTAGGACCTTCAGCCAAACATAAATTAGCTGATCGGTGGGGAAATTAGTTGTTTGAAGTTCGAGAAAAACCTCCTAGAATTCCAGTCTACAGGATTCGAGGACCTGAGGGTTGGATTAAAGCCTGGCATAGGAATCACTTGCTTCCAGTTCCACAAGTTGCTACTGTGACAGACCTAGCCGGGACAGAAGCTTTTGGAGAGGACTGAATGCAAGCCTCTTGCCTTTTGATTATGGGCCCTGGATTTTAAGGGAACAATACTCTTTGCGAGGTGAATGAGAAATCCAGTCTGCTCTGTACTAATCAGACTCAATCATGTATATATGTATATATTGTATGTTGTCTCATTCTGTTGTGGACTCTTTGCTGTGATCATTTGGGATGTGTATCTCTATGGAGGGAGGGGGGATTCCTCCAGCAGCTCCCCTGTTGATAAGACTGTTTACTGAGGAGAAGTGAACACACCTGACCTGTGTGTCCATTGTCTTTGGACAGTTTAACCCACCCTCTTTTCCAAGGGTGGTGTCAGGAAAGGGTCCATCCGCTGGTAAGATATATAGTTTGGCGTGCAGTACTGGGGTCCACCAGCAGGTGTCTCCTGGCAGTTTTGAACTGTCAGGGGAATATTTCCCTGCTGGTGTCATTTCATCTTTTGGCCGCAGTACTGACGTCCACCAGCGGATGGATCCTGGCAGTATGGAGCAGACAACACTCCCTGCGCTCAGGTGTTACTTGAAGACAATTATTGTCAGTCCCATAAATACCCGGCAAGCCCTCACATGCTTGCCTTGGTATCTCTCTCCTTGAGCCCTGACCTTGTTCGCCTGTTACCCGATCCTGAGCCTGCATCTGACCTTGTTCCCGAGCTTATCCTGACCCGGTCCCTTCTGTGTTCCTGTACCCTTCAGCCCGATCCATTCCTCTACTGTCCTGTTGGTTCCCTGTTCCTCATTAATTGTTCTCCCTGTGTATGACCTTGGCTAACATTTACGTTCCTGGTATATCCCTTGTCCTGCTGACCTGCCGTGTATGACCCTGGCCTGGCTGACATCTGTGATTCTGGTATTGCCCCTTGCTGTATATATTTTTGTTGTTGGTAGGTTTGTTGGGTTGTTTGGGCACTATTTGTATTTTCTAATTATCATCTATTTTAATAAATATCATTATTCACTCTACATGCGTTTTGGGTTATCTCTGTGCAGTCCACACAGTCTGGTTTACTAATTCTCTTGACAGTACACCAAGGCCATCCCTACCAGACGTGACTGCACTGAGGAGCCTTTTTGAAAATGCAGGCAGAAATAGTGATTTATCTTTCCTCATTGGTAACTAAGGATAATAGTTATTGCCGTCTCGTATTGAAGGAGTGGGCCAGGGATCAACTATTAGAGTGTGTCCGTATGGCCCATTCTCTGGTGGATCAGGGCGGTATGCTATTTGAAAATGTTCAGCCTCTGATTCAGCTGTGTGCAGAGCTAGCCTTGTCCAGTACTCCAGAGGGCAGGGATGATTTTTCTCCCCCCTTCAGTTTAGATCAGGTTGAGTCTCTGGTGTGGTTATTAGAGGATGATCCAGCCTTTTTCATGGAACGTTATGCCTCTTGTTCAGAGCAGGTGTTGTCTGATTGCATCCATTCAGTGCAATCGCTGGTTAGTCAGGCTGTGTGCGAATCAATGTTTGTTTAACCTGTGCTACAGACATGGTCAGATCTCCTGCATTTAGCCAAACCACAATATTCCAGCCCTGCCATTAATCACCTGCCTTCCCAAGAATCTATTCCCCCATCACTCATGGCAACCTCAGCTACAGTCCAGTATACACAGCTTCCCACCAAGTATTATTACCCAGTCTCTACTCACTGCACCTATCCTGCTTTCAATCCACCTGCCTCTTCTCCCCCACCTGTAACAATCCCACAAAACCCTCCTCCAGCCACTGTTCCTTGGTCTTCTTTTTGCCCAACTACTTTCTTTTCTTATAGCCCTGCACCTACGTACAAAGCTGCAGTGGCTAAAACAAAAAAGAAACTAAAGTTCTTTCCGACCCACACAATCCAGCCAGTAAACCAACCTGCCTCCACACCAACCAACCTATTCCAGCCTGCGTTCACGCCAATTGAACCTGATGACCCACTTATGTCTGACGTCCCAGTGCCTGCTACCCAGCCTGACGTCCCAGTGCCTGCTACCCAGTCTGACGTCCCAGTGCCTGCTACCCAGCCTGACGTCCCAGTGCCTGCTACCCACCCTGACGTCCCAGTGCCTGCTACCCAGCCTGTCGTCCTAGTGCCTGCTACCCAGCCTGTCGTCCCAGTGCCTGCTACCCAGTCTGACGTCCCAGTGCCTGCTACCCAGTCTGACGTCCCAGTGCCTGCTACCCAGTCTGATGTTCCAATGCCTGCTACCCAGCCTGCCATCCCAGTGCCAGCTACCCAGCCTGATGTCCCAGTGCCTGCTACCCAGCCTGATGTCCCAGTGCCTGCTACCCAGCCTGATGTCCCAGTGCCTGCTACCCAGCCTGATGTCCCAGTGCCTGCTACCCAGCCTGACGTCCCAGTGCCTGCTACCCACCCTGACGTCCCAGTGCCTGCTACCCAGCCTGACGTCCCAGTGCCTGCTACCCAGCCTGACGTCCCAGTGCCTGCTACCCAGCCTGACGTCCCAGTGCCTGCTACTCAGTCTGATGTCCCAGTGCCTGCTACCCAGTCTGACGTCCCTGTGCCTGCTACCCAGTCTGACGTCCCAGTGCCTGCTACCCAGCCTGATGTCCCAGTGCCTGCTACCCAGCCTGATGTCCCAGTGCCTGCGACCCAGTCTGACGCTCCAGTGACCACTGTCCAGTACGATGTACCTGTTGTTCAGCCTGTTGTGCCAGTACCTGCTGTTTTGCCTGATGTGCCTGCTTTCAGCTTGATGTCTTTGCCTCCCAGTCTGATGTGCCCGCTGTCCAGTCTGCCCTGATGCCTGCCTTCCAGCCCGAAGTCTCGGTGCCCGCTTTCCAGTCTGATGTGCCTGCTATCCAGTCTGATGTGCCTGCCTCCCAGTGTGATGTCCTACTGCCTACCTTCCAGCCTGATGTCTCGGTGACCGCCTTCTAGCCGAATGTCTCGATGCCTGCCTTCCAGCCTGAAGTCTTGGTGCCTCCTTTTCAGTCTGATGTGCCCACTTCCCAGTCTGATGTCTTCATGCCTGCCTTCCAGCCTGATGTCTCGAAGCTTGCCTTTCAGCCTGATGTCTCGGTGTCTGTATTTCCATCTGATGTCTCGATGCCTGCCTTCCAGCCTGATGTGCCAGATTCCCAGTTTGATGTGCCAGCTTCCCAATTTGATGTGCCAGCTTCCCAGTCTGATGTGCCAGCTTCCCAGTCTGCTGTCTCAATGCCTGCCTTCCAGCCTGATGTACAAGCTTCACAGTTTGATGTGCCAGCTTCCCAGTTTGATGTGCCAGCTTCCCAGTCTGCTGTCTCAATGTCTGCCTTCCAGCCTGATGTCTCGATGCCTGCCTTCCAGTCTGATGTGCCAGATTCCCAGTCTGATGTGCCAGCTTCCCAGCTTGAAGTGTCCATGCCTGCTGCCCAGCTTGAAGTGGCTGTGCCTGCTGCCCCGCTTGATGTCTCAGTGTCTGCCTTAAAGCCTGATGTCTCGATGCCTGCCTTCCAGTCTGATGTGCCAGCTTCCCAGACTGATGTGCCCGCTTCCCAGACTGATGTGCCAGCTTCCCAGTCTGATGTGCCAGCTTCCCAGCCTGATGTGCCAGCTTCCCAGCCTGATGTGCCAGCTTCCCAGCTTTAAGTGCCCATGCCTGCTGCCCAGCTTGAAGTGCCCGTGCATGATGTCCCGCTTGGTGTACCTGCTGCCCCGCTTGATGTGCCTGCTGCCCAGCTCGAAGTGCCCATGCCTGCTGCCCAGCTCGAAGTGCCTGCTGCCCAGCCTGATGTGCCTGCTGCGCAGCTCGAAGTGCCTGTGCCCACTGCCCAGCTTGGTATGTTCCAGTCTGCTGCCCAGCTTGGTGTGTTCCTATCTGCTGCCCAGCTTGGTTTGCTCCTGTCCGCTGCCCAGCTCAATGACCCGGATGTGCCAGCTGTCTGCCCGGATGTGCCTGACGACCAGCCAGAAATGCCTTCTTCCACCATTCTGCCTGATGCCATCGACTATGGACAATTAAGACTAGTTGGAGGCTCCTTTAGGGGGGGGTACTGTCAGGAAAGGGTCCATCAGCTGGTAAGATATATCGTTTGGCGTGCAGTACTGGGGTCCACCAGCAGGTGTCTCCTGGCAGTTTTGAACTGTCAGGGAAATATTTCCCTGCTGGTATAATTTCATCTTTTGGCCGCAGTACTGACGTTCCACCAGCGGATGGATCCTGGCAGTATGGAGCAGACAACACTCCCTGCGCTCAGGTGTTACTTGAAGACAATTATTGTCAGTCCCATAAATACCCGGCAAGCCCTCACATGCTTGCCTTGGTATCTCTCTCCTTGAGCCCTGACCTTGTTCGCCTGTTACCCGATCCTGAGCCTGCATCTGACCTTGTTCCCGAGCTTATTCTGACCCGGTCTCTTCTGTGTTCCTGTACCCTTCAGCCCGATCCATTCCTCCTCTGTCCTGTTGGTTCCCTGTTCCTCATTTATTGATCTCCCTGTGTATGACCTTGGCTTGGCTAACATTTACGTTCCTGGTATATCCCTTGTCCTGCTGACCTGCCGTGTATGATCCTGGCCTGGCTGACATCTGTGATTCTGGTATTGCCCCTTGCTGTATATATTGTTGTTGTTGGTGGGTTTTTGGGTTGTTTGGGCACTGTTTGTATTTTCTAATTATCATCTATTTTAATAAATATCATTATTCACTCTACATGTGTTTTGGGTTATCTCTGTGCAGTCCACACAGTCTGGTCTACTAATTCTCTTGACAGGTGGGGGGGGAAGAGTCTCTGAGTTAATTTATCTGTTGTGTCCGTGTGATAATAAATGAGTCCATGTTAGCAGCTAAGCAAGTCTCGCCTTGTTTTTTGCTTGGGAGCGGTTGGAATATCTGATATCTATATCCAGACTGAGAGGAAGTGTTATACTGACGGAAGTATCCAAGCGGAGTGTGGGACGTCCCGTCACAGCTACTGCTGATGAGAAGCCACAATCTGATATTGTTACAGATTCTAATGATGTGCCTTGCACAGACCGTGGAGACCAGAGTGATGACACTGACTGGTTTACACCTCCACCAGAGTCTCCTGTACAGGTTCCTTTACCTATTACTGATGGGGGCCTCCCTCAGAGGGGAGGGCTGAACCCAGCTACTCCTGTTTTTGAACCAACAGCCCAAAACTTTGTGCCTACAGTTCCCAGCATGGTTGAAGCACCAAGTTTTCCCACTAATGCTGTCCCAGAGTTTTCTGGACTAATGCCTGAGGGCTTGAGGAGAGGAGATCGCGTTCGACCACCTCCACCAACATTTACTTATGACACCCTGGGAAGACCCTGCTATGCTGTACAAGAAATACAACCTCATGTTCTGATGTAAATTATTGCAGCTCATTCTAGACTGGTTAGCATGATGCCTATTTGTTACTAACCATATTTCATTTGCAGCTAATCTCTGCAATAGATTACTTCTGGAGAAGTGGTCTGCAGAAGGCGACAACCATGTTAACTTTTGCTATGTTTTGAGTGTATATCCTTGCCGGGTCGGAAAGATTTTCAGCAGGGGGAGAATGTAGTGATGTGATAATTTCTTTGCCCATTTACTAAGTGTATACTCTTGTTATACAGTGTTTGTTTGCCCTTTTCCAATATGGTTGCTATGCTCTCTCTCTCACCAAGGATTAGGTCATCAAGAAGAGCAGAGGATGGCAAGGGTTTTTTTGGGTAAGTGGGTGGAGAGAGAGACATGTGGAGAGGAGAATAGTGAATTCTTGCTAAGGGAGAAAGACTGTAAGTGCTGCAGTTTCATCTCACTGAGAGATACATAGAGACTGTTAAATATTTCATGTTCCTGTTTGGAAAATACTTTATGTTGGATGGTTCACTGAATGTTATTTCTTCAATACATGTTCTTTAAAGTACAATGCTGTGTGGATTACTGTCTATGTGAAGATATATTTCTCAATTGGGATTTCACTTGTTATTCACAAGCCCCAATTGAGTGGATGCACTGTGCTTGTTAAAGATCCTGTCCTGATCACACAGATTATGAAGACTCTGCTGCTAAATACTATACAGGTGGTGCCATGATACCTCAGTAGCTGCAGAGAGAGAAAAATAGTGCTACATCTGCATAGACATTTGAAGGCAAGAAGTCCAGCGCTTTGCGCTTGATACTTACAAACCGGCAAAGGCCCACACACACAGAGAACACGTCTCCAAGCCCCTCCTTGGCTAAATCGGCGCTCCTTGGTTACATCAGACACAGGGAGACAGATGACAATCTATAAAACACACATCCCAGAATAAAATGTCCACATGAGTTCATATAATAAAAATTTCCACAACAATATATATACATATAAACTCTGCATTTAGCGTAGACTAGATATTCAGTGTAGACTATATATGTATATATATATATACACAGTCTAATATGTATATGTATGTATAATATATATATATATATATATATATATATATACACACACACACTCTGCATTCAGTGTAGCCTATATATTCAGTGTATACTCTATATTCAGTCAATGCAGGCAGTCTAGTTTTCTATAACACAGTGTATTGACGTATTTAAGGGGAACCCTGCGCCAAACTAAAAAAAAATGGCATGCCCCCCCCCCCCCCCAAATCCATGCCAGGCCCTTCAGATCTGGTATGGATTTTAAGGGGAACCCCACGCAAAAATAAAAAAAAAATGGTGTGGGGGTCATCTCCAAAATCCATACCAGGCCCTTCAGGTCTGGTATGGATTTTAAGGGGAACTCTGTGCCAAAATGTAAAAAAAAAAGGGTTTGGGGGCCCCCCAAAATCCATACCAGAACCTTATCCAAGCATGCAAAGTGGCAGGCCGAAGGAAAAGGGGGGTCGAGAGAGCGCCCCCTTCTGAACTGTTCCAGGCCACATGGGGAAAAGGGCCTCATCCGCACAACCCTTGCCCGGTGGTTATGGGGGTCTGCAGGCGGGGGGGCGGGGAATCTGGAACCCCTACCCATTCACCAAAAAAAGTGCAAAAAAAAGTAAAAACGACAGGAGACTTATTTTTTTATAGAGGAATTGTCAAAAATGAAGTGTCCCGCTATGTCTATCTATCTTCAATCACAGCTCTGACAGTCCTGAAAAAAAAAAAGCGGAAAAACTCCAGTCTTTTCACGGTGACAGCTGTTATATAGTCAAGGGCGGGGCCGCAACGTGACATAACCGGATTACCCCACCCCTTCTGACATAATGTGACGTCAGAGGGGGGGCGAGGTCACCTATTTACGTCAGTGGGTGGCCCCGCCCTTGGCTATATAAGAGCTGTCAAAGCGAAAAGTCGGCAGTCAGCGGGATGCTTCCCATCGAGGTGGAGTTTGTCAGCTTTTTTTTCCTTGGGATAGTCCGCGCCGTGATTGGCAATGAATTTACATCGCAGGACACTTTTTTTTTTTAATTAGGGAATTGTCAAAAACTGTCTCCTGTCGTTTTTACTTTTTTGACACTTTTTTGGTAAATGGGTAGGGGTACAATTTACCCGCTACCCATTCACATAGGGGGGAGCTGGGATCTGGGGGCCCCTTTGTTAAAGGGGGCTTCCAGATTCCGATAAGCTCCCTGCCCGCAGACTCGCACAACTACCGGGCACGGGTTGTGGGGATGAGGCCCTTGACCCCAAAGCATCCTCCCTATGTTGAGGGCATGTGGCCTGGAACGGTTCAAGAGGGGGGGCGCTTTCTCACCCCCCTTTTCCGGCTGCCTGCCAGGTTGCATGCTCGGATAAGGGTGTAATATGGATTTTGGGGGAGACACCAGGCATTTTTTTTTACATTTTGGCGTGGGGTACCCCTCAAAATCCATACCAGACCTGAAGGGCCTGGTATGGATTTTGGGGGGACCCCCATGCCATTTTTTTTAATTATGGCGCGGGGGCTTATCAGAATATGGAACCCCTACCTATTCACCAAAAACGTGTAAAATAAGTAAAAACGACAGAAGACAGTTTTTGACAATTCCTTTATAAAAAAAAAGTGTCCCACAATGTCTATCCATCTTCAATCACGGCGCTGACCTGAAGGGCCTAGTATGGATTTTGGGGGGGACCCCCCATGCCATTTTTTATTTTGGTGTGGAGTTCCCATTAATATCCATACCAGATCCGAAGGGCCTGATAAAAGACTGGGGGGGAACCCATCCCGTTTTTTTCAATGATTTTTTTATGTATATTGCTGGGATCCGGCAATACATTACAGCCGTGAGCAATGTAAAATTACATTTTTTCCTTTCGAAATGTCATTTTTCTGCTGTACTGTTATAAACATGGGAAAGATACGCTACTTTACAGGCAGACTAAGGGAACCCCCCAGGCATGATATTTAATGGAATATTTCATTTTTATTGTTTCATTTTAAGCATTATTAAAATCCCTGCTGCTGAAAAAACAGCCATTTTAAAAACTTTTTTTGCATTGATACATGTCCTCTGGGGCAGTATCTGGGTCCCCAAACACTTTTTATGGCAATAACTTGCATATAAGCCTTTAAAATTAACACTTTTTGAGTTTCCCATAGCCTCTAACGATGTTCACACTAATTGTTTGTCTGTTTGCATGTTCTGGAGCGAACTGAAAAGGGGAGTGGTCGGCTCATCCCTACTATCCAGGAACAGCATGCAGAGGAGAGGGTGGACTGGTTTACTAAACCATCCTCATCCTCCATCACCCAAGCAGAGACTGGTGCACAGTCCACTGCAGCTGCCAGAGTGGCTAAACCTGCCTCCTTGTCCACAGCTATTCCTGCCATAGCCCCTGCATCAGGCATGGAGGAGTCAGCTGAGTTATTTGAACACAGCGTCAGCCACTTGCTCCTTGACAATGCACAGCCATTACTTGATTCAGATGTTGGTTGTGAAGTTGAGGAAGGCAGGAACATGAGGCTACAGAGAGGGGAGAACACTGGTACACAAATTGGCAGTCATGTTCCTCCAGCTGCAGCGTATTGCCAAGTTGTCTCCAGTGGTAATGAGGATGGAGGAGGTGATGATGATGTCACTGGCGTGACTTTGGTGCCAGATAGAGCAGAGGAGGAAAGTGAGGGCGAGGCGCAACCTCAACGAGGCAGCCATCATGGAAGAGTAGAGAGCAGCCACCCTATTCCATCACATTGTGGAGCTGTTATCTCATAGCCCACTTCCCACAGCTCAGCTATCTGGGCCTTTTTTAAGGACATGTGCAGCTGATCGCACTGTTGCAATTTGCAAACTTTCTCTCAAGCACATCAAACGTGGCAAAAACACAAGCCATTTGGGTACCACATGCTTGACAAGGCATTTAACCTCCCACCACTTAGCCCATTGGTGAGAGCACCTGAAAGCCACACAAAAGGGGCGCAAATCTCTGCCTCCTCCTTACTCACCTCAGTCTGCCCACGTTATACCTCATGACCTGTCAGCAGCCTCCACTGACAGGGATGATGGTATAATGCATGGTGTGCCAGGTCCTTGCAGCACATCTGCCACCAGCACAGCACCAGCTGTAGACTATAGATGGCAAATTTCTCCGCCCCTTCTGCTGCAGCCAAAAATAAAATGCAGTCACTGTCACCCACATGCCCAGCGTCTAAAAGCCGCTGGCTCGACAACGTCTGGTGGATTCTGCCCCCCTGAATTTGCAGAATGTGCTGTACCACAATGGCAGGTTCCCAGTTGATAATTCTTTTCAGGTAAGGTCATTCCAACTCTGTACCATCACGTGGAAGGCAATGCTGTGGCATTGTTGGGCAAGGCAGTCAGCCGCAAAGTCCATGTTACTGCTGATACGTGGTCCAGCAAGCATGGTCAGGGATGATATATTTAGTTCACAGCACACTGGGTAACTGCTTGCAACTTGGAATGATGCAGGACAGGGCTCAGTGCTGCAGTTTGATGTGCCCCCACGTCTCCATACAGCTAGTGGTGATGTGAGATTTGTTAGCTCTACCTCCTCCTCCTCCATGCCCTCCTCTACTGAATTGTCCTATGAACCACAAGTATCCCCTAAGTGTTCAAGGGGCTATTCAATGAGTCAAGCTAAAAGGTTCCATACAGTGCTTCAGCTGCTGTGTCTAGGGGACAGGAACCACACCAGAGCAGAGATTCTTGCCGCTCTGCAGGGGCTGGCCCAGAGGTGGTTCACGCCATGCCAGCTGGTGCCAGGAATGGCGGTGTGCGATAATTACAGAAACCTTCTGTCCGCCCTTAGACAGGGAAAGTTGTGCCCTGACTTCTACCGGCCAGGAAATTATGCATCTAAAACCTGAAGTGACGTCACCGTGCTGCCGGCTATGTACGAGTGATCAGCAGGTATGGAGCTGCCGCATCACTTTCACTTTGAACGCGAGAGTTGGCTAAACAAAACCCACACAAGCTGGTGGCAGCTTGTGATTAAAGGTTCACTCTTTGGAGGTATATATATTATATATATATATATATATATATATATATATAGCTATATATACCTCCAAAGAGCTGAACTGGTTATATAGTTTTGGTAAATCCAAACCAGATTGTACAGAAATTGTTCAATTAGATTGTATAGTGTATGGTCATGTTTATACGCCTAAAATTAACTACACACGCTTTAGGTGCCATTAATTGTTAATGACACTCCAAATGCAGAAACAAGCACACATTTTGCCACATGCAAAAATGCGCGATTAACCCAGCAAAATGTGTGGTAAAAACATGCCAACCACAACACGTCACAATTCCCCATGAGTGGCTCTACCACGTTTGTCGCTTGTAGGGCATCCTACAGAAATCAATGGGCTGCCCTATGCGTGTTGCAGGAAAAACTTGACAAAAAATGTGCACTTCCACTGCACTAGGTGTGAATGGGGCCTGAAAGTGAAATTGGTGTGTTTCCAGAAGAACAAGGACAGCTGAGTGTCTCCACCTAAAATATACTACTTAAAGTGGAACTATACTCACCTCGGCTCCAGCAATACGCATCCTGGAGCTCCCTACTGGTTGCTGACATCTAGCCAATGAAACCACTTCCGGGTTTCATTAGCCAGGCCGATACGGCGTCACTCCTGCACATTTGCGGGAGTGCAGTCAGAGTCGGTACTGCCAAATTTGTGTCTCATCTGTGTAGCGATACCCCTGTAGGGGCTGCTGGATATTGTGGCCCCACCTGTCACCTCTGCCCAGCCCCGCATTCACTTTCCATTTACCTTAGAGACAATGAACAGTCTGTATGTTTGCTTTGTGTTTTATTGAGGGGCTTTGAACTTGGATAGGGTAAGGGAAATTATACCCCTGTAGGGGCTGCTGGATATTGTGGCCCCACCTGTCACCTCTGCCCAGCCCCGCATTCACTTTCCATTTACCTTAGAGACAATGAACAGTCTGTATGTTTGCTTTGTGTTTTATTGAGGGGCTTTGAACTTGGATAGGGTAAGGGAAATTATGGGATGCCCAGAATCAATAGAAAAATCTATTGAATGATCAGCAGGAAACTCTACTCTTCTAGAGCTCCGGTCTTCTCCAGCACAACGCTTATTTGCAGACTGTTTCTCTCTCTCCTGTACAATACTTAGTTCCTGGTACAGCTGGCACATGGTAGGCCCAACTATGACTCTGTCAGGCCTTAGCAACTGCCATTTGTAGGCAGGGACCGCGGGCCCCTTTGATATAGCAACAAAATAGAAAAGTCTTTAGTGCTAGCTGACCTTTGGTGGACTACTGCTCCCAGTCAGTCCTCTTCAGGCCCTGCCAGCCCTCCTGGCTGCAGCTGCCCAACTCTACTGGCCATGACACCACAGTCTCTCTTGCTGGCTCTACATCCATCTCAGACTGCACACTCCCAGTCCGCTCCGGCATGCCTCCCCAGCTCTCCCAACTGTGCCTGTCACTTACCAGCCCTCCTGGCTGCAATCCAGTGGATCCCTCCTGGAGACTTGCCCAGCAACACTAGCTCCTGCTGTCTTTCACGGTCCATCTCTGTGCCTCCTGTCCAGATCCTCTTTTGTTACTCAAAAAGGCTCTGACTGGCATCTGAACCCCTCAGGCCCAAGGTCACCCCCCCAGACTGGGGAGTGCCACATAGGCCTGACAACCTAGTGCTCCATCTCCAGCTCCTTCCACCCGACTAATCCACCGCAGCTGGGCTGACCTTGGTTATATCAAGGAGGCCTGCCCCCTGCCAATCCCAGTTGGGGATTGGTCAGAGCTCCCTGAAACACCTCAGACAGCTCCACCTCTCTTCCCCTTCCTCTCTTCTAGCATCACCTAGAAGCCAAATGGAGGCAACTGAGAGATGATGCTATCTGTGAGTCAACAGCCGACTCTGAGCCACTCCCAGCCCACACAGATCAAAACAAACAGACCTAGCTTCCAGCTAGGCCTGTCTAAATTTAGCTGCTCTGACAAAAAAATCTCACCTCCAGCACCTACCTAGGTAGAGGGTGCTGCATTAAAAATCCTGCCTGTTCGCCCATTTTGGTTTGGTGCATAAAGTTCATCTTTGAAGTAGAACTAAAGGCAAAACTTTTTTACTATTTGGATAGAGTGAGGGAGCTTTATATATATATATATATATATATATATATATATATATATATATATATATATATATATAATTTTTTTTTTTTTTTTGCATCTGTGTCCTTTTAGGGAGGCTTTCCTTCATTTCCTGTCCCAAGGCAAAAAACAGAAAGTGAGAGGAAATCCACTCAAAGTGAGAGAATCCCTGGTTGTTACTTGGAAACACCATTGGAAGATTCCCCCTCTATTCCTGTTATGGTTGTAATGATATCACGTACTGGACACAGCACGAAAAGCTGTAGCTAGTGGCCATGTTGTTTGAGAACCTTAGGGCAGCCATGACAGCTTGGCTAACAGTTTAACATTGCAGTAGAAATCTGAACCTTCTCACTTATGTTCAGGAATTCATAGGCTTATACTTCCAAAGCGCTGTTATCTCAACAGAGAAAGTAGAACCTGGCTAGGTCTGTAAAAACAGCTAATGTGGGCCCGGCAGGATGTCCAGGCCTATCGTAAAACTGTCACCCTCTCAATTCAGAGAACCAGCAGATATCGGTTGTAAATACCTTAGTGCACATAAGACTTAAGCAGTGGAATAAGTATGATATTTCAGCATGTTTCATAACTTCCAAAGTAATAATAGCGCAGCCATAAAATGGACATATTTAGTTTCCTCAGATGATTTGTAACGTTTCAAGTCCAGACACCCCTATGTCAGGTCATATGGGAAACCACTGGTACCCCTTATTCCTCCTAGGTAAACTAGGCCTTAAAGATCTGGCATGTGTGTATTCGTTTTGAAGCAAATGGCACGCTGAACAATAATATGTATATTCTCAGTCTGTAAACAGTAGAGATGCAGAGATATGAATATGTATCACAAAGTGTACCTGGGACATGGTCATGAGTGTAGACACCTCTCAGAAACCAAACCCTAAACAAGATGACCAGACGATTGGTCACTGGTCGCTGTCAACACCCCTTTGATCTGACAGAAAAGAGGAGATGCGAAGACAATGGTCAGTTTCCCTTTTACCATCCAAGCAGGAACATCTGCCAAGTTTGAGAACCGATTACCCAGCCCATCGATCAAACTCTGATCATCCCTCGGACATAAATTGCAAGTGTTCTTCTTCCCCGATTCTACATTATTTCTTTGTGGCTGTATATTGTCGTTATCTCTTTGAAAAATGTTTTTTTTGTAAATGTTGTATTTGCACCAACATTAACCTTTTCATAATAAATGATATGGCAAAGTACTAATGCGCTACCAACAGTGTTTTAATACAAATAAAGTGCTAATTAATAAAGTGCATACATACAGTATGAGGCAAAAAGAAAGAAGCAGCTAAACTTCTATAGTGTAACCAACACCTCTAAAAATGTATATCGTGTAGTGAAGTAGCGCTTTTTTTGGATGCTGATTACTCCTGGTTAACAATTTACTTATTAGTTTAGTTTTATGTGATACACTTTAACCACTTAACAACCGGCCCATAGCCAAATGACGGCTACAGGGCGGTTGTTTAACTCTGGGAGGGCGTCCAGGGACGTCCTCCCAGAATTCTGCTCTCGCGCGCCCCCTAGGGCGCGCACTCGAGAGCATCCGTGACCGCCGGGTCCAGAGGACCCGGCGCATCACAGATCCCGGTAAATGGCCGCTGATCGCGGCCGTTTACCATGTGATCGCTCTGTCAAATGACGGAGCGATCACATGTCAACAAACCGGCGTCATCTGATGACGCCGGTTCCTCTCCTCCCCCTCTCCTCCCCTCCTGTGTACCGATCGGTACACAGTGACCAGAGAGGCGGATGGATGGATGGCTGCAGCGTTGTGGGCTGCATCTGTAGTGCCCACAGCGCTGCACAGAGACATCCAGCCATCCATCCATCCATGCTCAGCCATCCCCACTACTCTGCATGCTCTGCCATACCCTGAAATACCCCTGCAATACTCTGCCATACCCCTGCAATACTCTGCCATACCCCTGCAATACTCTGCCATACCCCTGCAATACTCTGCCATACCCTGGAATACCCCTGCAATACTCTGCCATACCCTGGAATACCCCTGTAATACCCTGCCATACCCTGGAATACCCCTGCAATACTCTGCCATAACCTGGAATACCCCGCAATACTCTGCCATACCCTGGAATACCCCGCAATACTCTGCCATACCCTGGAATACCCCGCAATACTCTGCCATACCTCGCAATACTCTTCCATACCCTGGAATACCCTGCAATACTCTGCCATACCCTGGAATACCCCGCAATACTCTGCAATACCTCGCAATACTCTTCCATACCCTGGAATACCCTGCAATACTCTGCCATACCCTGGAATACCCCGCAATACTCTGCCATACCCTGGAATACCCCGCAATACTCTGCAATACCCCGCAATACTCTGCCATACCCTGGAATACCCCGCAATACTCTGCCATACCCTGGAATACCCCGCAATACTCTGCCATACCCCAAAATACCCCGCAATACTCTGCCATACCCCGCAATACTCTGCCATACCCCGCAATACCCTGAAATACCCCGCAATACTCTGCCATACCCCGCAATACTCTGCCATACCCCGCAATACTCTGCCATACCCCGCAATAATCTGCCATAACCCGCAATACCCTGGAATACCCCGCAATACTCTGCAATACCCTGAAATATCCCGCAATACCCAGCCATACTCTGCAATACTCAGTGATACCCAGCCATACTCTGCAATACTCAGTGATACCCAGCCATACTCTGCCATACCCAGCCATGCTCTGCAATACCCCGCAAAAATCTGCAATACTCTGCCATAACCCGCAATACTCTGCCATACCCAGCCATACTCTGCAATACCCCGCAATACCCAGCCATACTCTGCAATACTCGGTGATACCCAGCCATACTCTGCCATACCCAGTCATACTCGGCGATACTCTGCAATACCCAGCCATGCTCAGCCATACCCAGCCTCTGTATGTGGCCAGGCTGTGGAAGTCTCACACATGTGGTATCGCTGTACTCAGGAGGAGTAGGAGAATCTATTTTGGGGGGTCATTTTTGGTATATACATGCTATGTGTTAGAAATATTGTATAAATGGACAACTTTGTGTTAAAAAAAAAAAAAGCGTTTTAACCACTTCCCGCCTTCCGTCATACGACGTCCTTGACTTTGTGCGGGGATATCTGAATGATGGGTGCAGCTACAGGCATCATTCAGATATTATATTTTTCAGCCGGCGATTCCCTATACCATGAGAACGATCATAGCGGCTGTTACACTGCTTGATCGTTCTTACGGGAGGCGAGAGGGGACGCCCCCCCTCCCGCCGCCCTCCGGTGCTTCTACCGACTCACCGCTACGATCGAAGCCAGGATCTTTTTTTTTTTTTTTTTTTAAATTCAGGAACAGCCTAGAGGTGAGATGTGGGGTCTTATTGACCCCATATCTCACTGTAAAGAGGACCTGTCATGCCATATTCCTATTACAAGGGATGTTTACATTCCTTGTAATAGGAATAAAAGTGATCAAAAAAATTTTTTTTTTGGAAAAAAGTGTCAAACTAAAATAATTAAAGTAAAATGAACAATAAAAAAAAAAAAAAAATTTTTAAAGCGCCCCTGTCCGTGTGCTCGCATGCAGAAGCGAACGCATACGTAAGTCCCGCCCACATATGAAAACGGTGTTCAAACCACACATGTGAGGTATCGCTGCGATCGGTAGAGCGAGAGCAATAATTTTGGCCCTAGACCTCCTCTGTAACTCAAAATTTGTTACCAGTAAAAAATTTTAAAGCGTCGCCTATGGGGATTTTTAAGTGGCGAAGTTTGGCACCATTCTACAAGCGTGTGCAATTTTGAAAGGTGACATGTTAGGTATCTATTAACTTGGCGTAACTTCATCTTTTATAGTATGCAAAAACATTGGGCTATCCTTACTGTTTTGTTTTTTTTTAAAGCAAAAAACTGTTTTTTTTCCAAAAAAAACGCGTTCGAAAAATTGCTGCGCAAATATCGTGCGAGATAAAAAGTTGCAATGACCGCTATTGTATTCTCTAGGGTCTTTGCTAAAAAAACATATATAATGTTTTGGGGTTCTATGTAATTTTCTAGCAAATAAATGATGATTTTTACATGTAGGAGAGAAATGTCAGAATTGGCCTGGGTGCTCCAGAACGCCTGAAGGTGCTCCCCTGCATGTTGGGCCTCTGTATGTGGCCACGCTGTGTAAAAGTCTCACACATGTGGTATCGCCATACTCGGGAGTAATAGCAGAATGTGTTTTGGGGTGTAATTTGTGGTATGCATATGCTGTGTGTGAGAAATAACCTGCTAATATGACAATTTTGTAAAAAAAAAAAACGAAAAAAAAAAAACTTGATTTTGCAAAGAATTGTGGGAAAAAATGACAACTTCAAAAAACTCATCATGCATCTTTCTAAATACCTTGGAATGTCTTCTTTCCAAGAAGGGGTCATTTGGGGGGTATTTGTACTTTTCTGGCATGTTAGGGTCTCAAGAAATGAGATAGGCCGTCAGTACTTCAGGTGTGATCAATTTTCAGATATTGGTACCATAGCTTGTGGACGCTATAACTTTCACAAAGACCAAATAATATACACTAATTTGGGTTATTTTTACCAAAGATATGTAGCGGTATAAATTTTGGCCAAAATATATGAAGAAAAATTACTAATTTTCAAAATTTTATAACAGAAACGAAGAAAAATTAATTTTTTTACAGATTTTTCGGTCTTTTTTCTTTTATAGCGCAAAAAATAAAGAACCCAGTGGTGATTAAATACCACCAAAAGAAAGCTCTATTTGTGTGAAAAAAAGGACAAAAAATTCATATAGATACAGTGTTGCATGACTGAGTAATTGTCATTCAAAATGTGAGAGCACCAAAAGCTGAAAATTGGTCTGGTTATTAAGGGGGTTTAAGTGCCCAGTGGTCAAGTGGTTAATGGATTTCATTGCATTATTGCTCAGATATATATTATGGGATGCACCTTTTAGGACTTTGAACTTTTATATGACTTTTCATAATAAACCATTATGTTGAAAAGTGTTAACCTTGTCTCTAAAGCTCTTAATGCAAGCTATAAACGAACCTGCCTCTTGAAGAGCGCTACTGTATTAGAGTAAGGCCTCTGACCTGTCTGTGGTGGCAGTGTGTGTTGCAGACGCTTATTCTGAAATCATAATCAGTATTGCTAAATTGATGGAAGTCCTGACCCTTCCTAAAGAAATGTTAGTGGCAGTTAAAGGGTTAATTGCGTAATTAACCCAGTGACAATCGCTCTCAGGCTGTTGGCACCTAGATTGTGGAAAATCTTTGTGCCGGGCACAGCTGAGTGTGGCATTGTTACGTAAGTGACAGCGTGGTGTGAGGTTGGCCGGTCCTTCGTCGCGAGGAGGGCAGGGATCTGACACCCGTATTCGTCACAATGGTGACAACCCAAACATTGGGATTTTGTCTCACTTTCACTCTCAGTGATAATGGTAAATAGGACAAATAGAGAGGATGAATCTCCCTATTGGGGACACAGACAGCAATAAAAAAAACGACAGTTATTTGAATCAGTTTCCACTCTATGCAAAATTTTGAAAAGCTGCTAAAAGTGGCTGATGTGCAAATATGTTATAACCAAAATTGAAAGTCTTGTCTATGTTAAATGTACATACCAAAAGCCATAATGCAGCACCAAGTCTGAAACTATGCTCCGGTTCGATGCGTTTTGTCCAAATGGATACTCATGACATCTGTTTGGACGAAACCCATCAATAGAGCATAGAGACTGATGTTGGATGCTGCATTTTGTGCATGTGTAACATAGCCGAGACTTTCAATTTTGCTTATAATTTATCTGCAAAAAAGCTGCTTTTAGTGACTTTCCATGATGTGTATTTTCTTTTCTTTAATAAAGCTCTAATATTATTTGCACTAGTGAGCTTCATCCCTTCCATGGGATTTAAATATATCTTTCCACTGGAGCTGTCTGTCATTAAGTGGTTTTGTGAATGCACTTTAGAAATCTCCAGGAATTAGCTGTCCTCTGCAAGATTGTCGGATCCACCGACTGCCTTAGATAGCTATCGTATTAGAGATCTACCAGTTGTCTAAACAGGTATACAGAGAGAAAGGGGGGGATTCCTGCAGCAGGTGCATCCTTAATTACAGATCTCAGCTATGAAAGGGTTACGGAGCCATGCTTACAAACATATTGTATTCAGCATTCAGGACACAGTCTAGTTCCATATATGGGTGATTGTGTACATACACATAGGTGCTAACACAAGCTGTCAGTGTTAACCGCCCACACACGGCAAACACTCCCCCTAACACCTACACACAGGCATTCCAACAGACAGCCACACATATCGAACACTTCTCTCTGCAATCAGTCCCTGGCTCCCCCTGCTTTATATTTATTTCTCTTTGTCCTTCTGTCACAAAAAGCTGTAATCCTTTCCCTGCCATACTGATACAGAGAGGTTTCTGTATTCCCTGTACCCCCATTCCCTCCCTCCCCTTTGTCTTTCCTTAGCACTCCTCTCTGTTCTCCACCCACGCTCGACATGCTGCGTTCCCTTCCCATAGTCATACAGCGCAGTCTCTTTTTATATTCTCTGCAACCTGCACTTCGCTATACAGCTGTGTCTAGGGGTAAAAGGCAGGGAAGGGGTGGATTATGTATTAACCCCTTTCCATAACTGTCAACATTCCAAGATGTGAAATTTACCCTTGTTTGTCTGTGGACCTTCATGCTGTTGCACCATGGTAGCACTAGGAAGTTAGGCTAAGGGGGAGTTAGGTGCAGCAAGCTTGCTTGTCATTGTCTTAGAGAAGGGGGTCTCTAAACTTGTCAGTTACATCGTATATTTTACAAATATTCGCAGGCCAAAAAAAAATCAGTTTTGTACAAGAACAAATAAATTCAAATTATGGAACACGTTTTTCTAGGATTTTTTTTTTTAATCAACATAAGTTTTTTCTGTTCTAAAACATAAGTAAGACCAAGCAAAAAAAATTTCAAATAAGCTTAATAAATCTGAGCCCATCAGAATCCCCCCTTACATCAGAATTCTGCTTATATCAAAGCTACCCTCTTACATCAGAGCCCCCCCCCCGTTACACCCAGGTCCCCATTAAAGCCCCCTTACAAAATATTCAACAGACAAACCTTAAAAACGAATGGCTGACTTGGAAATTGTGAATTGTTGACAATTTTGCCTTTGCAATAGAAAACAGTTGGTTCTCTGCCCTACAGGGAAACCACAAGAACTACAGTATATCCATCCACAGATGTACGATAGCTCAGCCAATACAGCCCTACACATATTTCAGATTTATCCTAAAAGAATGTGTGATCAGCCAGCTCATTAAATGAAGAATGAAATGCAAAGGTTAATGACCTGGGAGAGTCAATAGCAAGCCGATACCGAATAGAAGCAGCAATGGATAGCACTATCTACAGAGAAAATGTGCAAATACTGGAGTATGCATATACCAATAATAAAGCAATTAGTGTTGGTATTAAATTATATTTTATTAGGATCATAAAACAATGATAAGCAGATAAAGAATAAAATGCACATTGTATACTATATGTCTCTACTTTTCTGCGTTTCAAAGATATTAGCTTTTTTCTGTTTGGATTGACTACATGAATGCTACACTAATATGACAACCAATAGCAACAAATTAGACAACTCAGCACCCCCTCAGCAGAAGTTTACTCAGTTCCCAGCAGCACTTCAAAGTTGATACCACCAAAGAAAGACTTCACACCAATACAGCAATACTTCACCATGCCCCCCCTCCAAAGCAAGACTACAGAGCTCAGCAGAATTTCACAACCATAGAACAGGACTTCACAGTTCCTGCTCCCTAGGCAAGACTACACACCCCAGCAGAACTTAAACACTATACAGCAAGACTTCATAGTCCCTGCCCCCCTCCAAAGCAAGACTACAGACCTCAGCAGAACTTTACAGTTCCTGCTCCCTAGGGAAGAATACACACCCCCAGCAAAACATCACCCCCACACAGCTGAACTTCAGTCTCTGCTCCCATGTTAGGACTCCACACCCCAGCAGAACATCATACCCATACAGAAGGATTTCACAGTGCCTGCACCCCTCCCCATCCCAAAAACAAAAAAAAATTACACAACCCAGTAAAAATTCACACCAAAATAGCAGGACACAGTCCATGCCTGCACAGCAAGACTACAAACCCCAGCAGAATTTTAAAGCCACACAGCAGCACTTTACAGTCCATGCCATCCTCCAAAGCAAGACTACAGACCTCAGCAGAACTTCACACCCATACAGCAGGACTTCACAGTTCCTGCTCCCTAGGCGAGACTACAAACCCCAGCAGAACTTCACTCCCACACAGCAGGACTTGCCTTACATGCAGAGTGAAGGGTTATGTGGCTCTGCTCCGCAGCTGCTTGCTTCCTCTACCACCGCCTTCATTCACAGTACTGATGCAACCTGCGATCTGGGCTTCCCAACCGGCCATTCCACAGCAGGAGGTCGCGGGCCACATCAGAGGACTCTGTGGGCCACATGTGGCCCCCTCGGGCCACTGATTTGACACCTCTGCACTAGATGGTTAAACAGGGAATTGGTTGAGACTGTTAAAGAGAATAGATCTATTCTCTGGAGCTATGAGTAACTAACAGCTTATTCAGATGTGTGGCAACCCTTGCTGCAACTCTGCCAAGCGATCAGTGAGGAATCATTTTTCAGAGGGCAGTTGACAGGCTGCGGGGAGGCGATATATTGCCTCCTCACTGCCTGATTAAATCATGAAAAGGCTGAATCACTGCACTGCAACCACGTGCATTGCACTGCAGCTCAAATAACTTAAATAGGTTGTGTTTGGCGGCAGTAATGCCTGCTAAAAGTAAAAGGGTGTTTATTTTTGTAACGGCTGCAAAACATTGCATACGAGGCATGTGTACAGCACTGAGTGGCTGCATGTCCTTGTTCAGGTAGCACTAAAGGCACAGCTCAATCACCTGGCCACATGTCAAAACAAGCCCCAAGTCTCACTAGAAGAGCAGAAGTGACCCCTAATACCTCTTATCAAGGCTTTATCAGGTTTTTAAGTAAGGAACAAAGATACTGTTCCTTGTGTTAAACGGTGCTATCAAATAACGTGTGTGCAGGGAATGAAGCATCAAGTAGAAATAGAAGATGGCCCAGACAGGTATCCTGGATGTTGGGTGACAACCCAGGAGGTAAGACTAAAGACTTGACTAGGTACCAGAGAGGCTTTGACCCATTGCCTGGCCACCACTCCACCAACCCCTTATGCTATATTAACCAAACGTGACACCAACTGAAGTTTAATGACCATAGCAGCCTTTTTATTAACCAAATATAACATAACATATTAGCATATTCACATACTAACACATTAACACATCAGACATTATTCCAGAGGCCTCCTAGGTCTTTGTAGGCATACACTCCAAGTACCTGCGAAACCACAGTTTTTAGGCCTCCAGCCACAGAAAGCAAGGGCTCGAAGACAAACCCAACATTGCAGGTACCACCAGCCAGAATAATGGGAGCCGTACCTGAGACGGGTCCCTAGAGATGTACTTTTTGACCCTTATTATCACCATCCAAGGACCTCGTGCCCCGCCACCAATGCACAAACATGACACCTTATGTTTGTGCGCCCCTCCACACCCGCAGGGCCCTCTGAAGGCCATCCTGCAAACCCAGGCACCACATGTCAATCCCAACCACATCGAGATGCACCCCATCACCCCTCAAATACTGCCAAGGTTCCCGTTCCATGTCCACAAATGCCGAAAAATGGATCCCCCATTTCTCACGACAAAGAGAGACACTTCCCTGTTGGTCTTAATCCTTGCCTTATCTAAACTAACAACCAAACGCACCATGCGCCACTGAGTGCGAGCCACCATATCAGACCAAACAAAAATGAAATCTGGATAAAAAAAAATCAAACTTAATGTGCCGGATCAATTCCTTCATAGAACCCAGCTCATTCCCACCAGCATGCACTAACAATTTGTCAGGGGCCCGTTCCAGTCGAGCAAACAGGTGAACTTCGGGCATGACTCGGCTTCAAGACATGCCAGGCACACCAATCCAGCGCATCGACCCTCTTTGCTCCCCAGGCGACATACGAATGCCCCAAAATCCAGATCAGACAAGGGGCTGCCCCTGTAAGAAAAGACAACATAGCAGCAGCATAACATAGGTGCCTGGGCAACCACAATACAAATTACAAATACAACAAGCAATACAGAAGTTTTTACTCTGACAATCACACCCCCACATGCAATCATAACAGGTGAGGACAGACGTACAGCCAGTAGCATATAGATTCCCAACGGCCAATCCATCTGACAACGCTATCACTGAGACCCCACCTTGCCAACTCTGTCGCAGCCCCAATCTGAAAAGAATGAGATGCATATTCAGTGGGCCTGAGGCCCAGCTGTCCTAAGCACCTGCGGAACACCACCACAAACTGGAAACGGGACAACGCAGAGCCATCTGCGTGCCACAATAGAGGGCCATCCTGGCCCTCCCGCAACAACAAAAACCGAGACAGCGTCCCCACTGGGCACACCTCCGAACTGGGAATAGGAAACAACTCCATTCTTGACCCCCAGCCAACCTGGTTGGTCTTGGACCCCTCCTGTACCCACGCATGGCCTGCCGCACCAAAAAATCATTAGTATGATCACAACGACGCAGTAATTTAAACTGGAATGCCAAGCCTGCCCCACCAACTCCCTGCACCAGTGCAAACCACTCCTCCCACACCTTCAAATAAAATTACCAGGTAGTCTCACTCACTGAATGATGGACCAAAGATGCCATCAACCCAAGGGAATCCTCCACAACCCAACAGGACAAGGAACTCCGCGCTGCTCTGCTCCTGGCGCCAACAAACGGAACCTATCCCACTGAAAGTGAGAAAGAGAATCACTGAATTGGTGCAACCCGGAACATGCACAGCGTACATAAAAGCATTCAATCTCAAACAGGACAAAACCAAATGTTGCAGCAATCAAATCACCGGTGGAGAAGAAGCGGATATATTATTAATTGCCTCCACCACCCCCATGTTATCACAATTAAAACGTACCCTCTTGTTCCGGAAAAACTCGCCCTACAACTCTACCGCCAGAACGATTGGGGAAAAGTTCTAAGAGAACCAAATTCTTATGTAACCCAGCTTCGAGTCACTCCGCAGGCCAGGGGCCCGCAATCCAGCGACCCTGAAAATACGCCCCATAACCCGACAACCCGGCGGCATCAGTGAAAAGTCACACATCACACGTATTTGTCACACCCTCCATCCACACCGATCTCCCATTGAAGCTATCCAAAAACTGTTACCACACCAACAAATCCTAATTATATTCCCTAATCCAACGGACATGGTGTCCCGGGGCCCGTAACCCCGGCGTGGCCATTGAAAACCCTCCCCATTGGCATGATCCTGCAAGCAAAATTTAGCTCACCCAACAAAAACTGTAGGTGACGCAAGGTAACCTTGTTACCCTGCCGGGCCGAACGCATGGCAGCCCGCAAGTCCACAAGTTTTGTCTCAGGGAGGTGGCACTCCATAGCCTCCATGTTGATCAAGATGCCTAAAAAACTAAGCACCGTAGAAGGCCCCTCCGTCTTCTCAGGAGCCAAAGGAACCCCAAACACCTCAGCAATATGCAGCGGTCCACAAAGTAAAGCCCCTGTCAACGGCAAGTCAGGAGATAAAAACTATGGGGGGTGAACCGGCAACAAACGGAATGCAGCTTCCACATCTGTCTGAGCCAAAAGAGAACCCCAGCCGTACTTACGAACCCAGCTAACCGCCGCATCAAATGAACTTTAAAAAACTGAACACAGATTCAGATCAATAGCTTCATTGACAGAACCCCCTTGGGGGTAGGATAAGTGAGTTTTGAGGCGGAACTTGTTGTTAGGTCCCTTCTTAGGGACCACATCCAAAGAAGAAACCACCAAACCATCCAAAGAAGGGGCCCTAAAAGAACCGGCCATATGCCCCAGCTCAACCTCCTTGAATAGTTTAGCCGAAACCACCTAAGGGTGCAACAAAGCTGAACTCAAATTGTCAGCCGATGAAGAAAGAGATCGAAGGCCGCACAGGATATAAAATCCCTTTGAAAACCCCCGTTTAATTAGGAGACCCGCCCATCTATCCGGATACCTACCGAGAAAGGGCAGCATCCTTGCCATTTTCACCGGAGTCTTCCGTTTTTCCAGCAGACTCGCCCGGCCTTCCCTTCCCTTTGTTAAAGCAATGAGCGACTGAATGTGAGCCCCCGCAGCCGGAGCACTCATGCTTAAAATGACAGGAGGATCCAAATTTACAGGTGCCCTCACTGACCTGCCAGCAATACCCCTTCCTTTTATTGTCCAAAAGTCCAGAGGCAGCAGGACTGCCGGCCCCGGACTGAAATGGCATGCTCACCCGTGCTGAAGTCATCAGCTTCATCCAAAAACCTATGTCTTTGTGATCTCAGCGCAAGGAAGGCCAAACCGCCTTGCACTGGCGAAACTGCTCATCGTACCTCAACCAGACTTTATGCCTCGCCGATGGCATCCAAGTAACAAAACAAAGCTGAGCAATGCTCCGGAGCCTTTTCCCCCACGACACTGGCCACAATCGCAAAGACTTGCAGCCAGTTAGAAAACATCCGCGGAATCAAGCGCTACCTACGCTACTCCTCCTCCTTCTTGGTCTAGTCCGGCTTTACCCTGTCGAGGGCTTCTCCTTAACTTCGGGCTTAAGATGTGCCCCAAGGGGTCCCTCGAAACACACATACACCTCGCACTTCGCCGAATCCGCCAATCGCACACCATCCACCTCCTTAACTGCATCCTTATTCCTGCCTTTCGGATCAGATTTTTCACGCCTGACTGCCGCAGTCGGCAACGTGGAATTCCCTGTCCCAGCAGTCCCGGAGGTCCCAGGCACCGCGGTAACAAAAGATGGGGGAACAGAGGGACCCCCAGGTGTCTGACCACTGGACCCCGCCACCGCCCCCCTGACACTGTAACAGGAATGAGGGACCCCCAGACACCCACGCCACCGCAGGCGCTCCAGGCACTGCGGACTACTCCAAGCGCTGGATAAGCTGCCACAAACCCCCAACAATGTCCCCAAGGCTGTCACATCCCCCAGGCGATGCAGCACCCGCAACCCCCAAACTGCTGTTCACCACCAGTCCCCCACTTACACCTGCAGGCATACTGTTTGATTCGGACACCGCAAACATGTGGGGCTTACCAGGCTGCCTAGGATGCACCGATCCCCCAGCCACTGGGCCGGAATCCACCGCCGTCCGGACCGCACCATCCTTCTCTTCAGAAGCGCTCAGCTCCCCCTCCGAACTCACTGGGCTTGCAGGCGCCGCCATGTTGCCGCAACCCACTCTGAAGTCCACAGCCAAAGATAAGGCATGCCCCCCACTTACGTCACCCATGGCGCCATTTTGCCGGAGACCGAGGCCGTCTACTGCATGGCTCTCCTGCTCTGGAGCCAAAGCCGGAAGCTGCCTCTCTCCGGCCACTGGATGCAGCCCCCGCTGCCTCCTGGAATCCCCATTCACCGGAGGGAGGCAACAGGCCGGGTCCTGCTGGAATCACTCTCCCGCGCCGAGCACCCGCCCACGGACTCGCCGGCAGTGCTGCCCTCTGCTCTAGTTGCGAGGGAGGTGGCGGGAGCAGGGAGCTTGCCACGCTGCTCCCCCCCGCTGGTTCCAGGAATCCGCCAAGTATGGGGATTCCTCGCAGGGCACTTGGTTCCGCCAAGTATGGGGATTCCTTGCAGGGCACCCCTGAGCCACAGCAGGCCGGCGTTTGGGGATGGCCCTGGAGGGTCCGATGATGGGCTCCTGAACCCTGGGAGAAATATCGGGACTCAAGCGCACCAGAGGCCTTGACCTCCAAGCACGTATGGAGGCGGGAGCGGGTGAAACTGGGCCACTCTGCCTGAATCCCTCTAGCAGCCCAGTCACTTGTTCTTTTAGCCAGTCCTGGCCATTGCCTGCTGCTGCAGC
The DNA here is from genome assembly GCA_037952925.1 of Lithobates clamitans. Classification (NCBI taxonomy): domain Eukaryota; kingdom Metazoa; phylum Chordata; class Amphibia; order Anura; family Ranidae; genus Lithobates; species Lithobates clamitans. Next base: position 6,270,570 of record JBBGZY010000573.1, on the reverse strand, counting down.
AGCACAGAGCTGTGACATCAAGCTTTCCAAGTCACTCATGGTAAATGTCCTTTTCTTTTTCTTTTGCAATAGGGTTGAAGATGTCTCGTCTGATCTGTCTTCCGACTGAGCCCCTCCCAGACCCTTACCACATACCAACTCTTGAAGCCACTCCTGCTCCCCTCTTACACCAATCAGGTAAGTGCCCACACTTATGTGCCCCACCTATTAATTATTCCACTACAAACCCCTTCTGACCCAGTCATGTTGGCCCTCCATCTAGCCTCAGCTCCAGACCTCTCTTTCTGTGTTTTAAAGTATAATAAGTTAATGTGCGCTTCAGTGCACTTTACATTAATGCACTCTGTGCTGACCGTATGAGCTAAGGAATCCTCCAGGGGTCCTTTATGTGTTTCAAACCAGGCCTTTATAAAATTGTCAGCTGAGAATAGAAACTAGAAGGCCATACAATTGTTACAAGAAATCCAGATTTATAATTAGTACATCTCTTCCAATCTGATTTTCCTTGCTTCTTTTACTTCAAGAGCACAAAGTATGACAAGTCGTCACTTAATTTATACCTCAGTGAGTTCTTCTCAGTATGTTAACTATTAAAAGAATAGCATTTAAGTTAACAAATCATTATATGAGGAGTGCTTTAAACATAAATTGCAAGATTTTGTATGAAACCTTTTATAGCCATTGTCTCTAGTGCATGGTTTGTACAACTAAAATACTTGCATTTAATTAAAGAGGATTTAGTCATCACTAACTGACACAAAGAAGAAAATCCACAAAAAATGTGGATTTAATCCTTTCCCACATGTGTTCCAATGCAGTATTCCCCTACACGTGTAGCTGTACTGTAGATTATCACCAAGAGGATGTACTGTATATACATGAGTGTCTACACCAGGGTTTCTCAAGTGAGGTTTTGTAGAACGCTAGGGTTCCTTAAGAAGATCCCTGGGATTCCACAGCTGGCAACTCTTATAGTAGATTTATATCGCTGTTCCCACACACTTATTGCTGATTTACTGAGTACCGCCAGGTGAATTGATATTAGCTCGGTGCTACCCCTACAGTTTCAGCTCCTAATGTCACCACACTAAGTGATGCCAGATGGGAGGAGTGGTTATTGAGCCAGCAGCAGTGACTGAAGGAGAAGCTCATGTCTACTTGGTAAGTATGTAGGTGGGGTGCAGCGTGGTGCTGCGGCAATAACATACACAGTCCAAGGGCGATGTGAAGAACTTGTATTGAAGTAATGCAACAAAACCCGGTGGGAAGACAATGTAGAGAGCAGGTATCAGCCAAACTGACAGTGCCTGTTAGAAGGGACAGAATGTGGCCTGGCCATTTTGTGCCCAAGCAGGAAGATGTCCACAGAAGTAGTGGCGATCCCTATGCTTTCCCTCTTCGTCAGGATCCTTTCCCTGCTGCTAGTTCTGTCCCTAACAGCTACTCACTTTCAAATGTGCACTATGTTCCGGAGCCAGGGCCTTAAATAGGCTCTACTTGACCTAGGATGGCCGCTAGAGTCACATGGGGCGGCAGCATCCAATCAGGTAGCTTCCCCAGTGACCCAGGAAACCATAGAGGAACCATGTTCCGATTGACTTCCTCTGCAACTGCAATGCCGCTGCAAACAAGCGCCATCTTCAGTGGAGAAAGTAGATTGCCCCTGCCTACACTCCCCCCTCTTTAACAGATGCTGTCCTTGGCATTACAGCAACATGGAAACAATAATAATAACAGTGATGTCAGCGCAGCTGCGTACATCCCTCTTTTTCAGGCACCTCCAGAGGTTCTGCAGTGCCAAAAGCGGTATCTTCTCCCTAAACAGAACCTCCAGGTGTAACACAATCTGTTCTAGAGTAGCACACTCATCCTCTGGCATCATCTTCTAGGGTGTAATAGCTAGCTCTGCCACCAGCCGGGCTGGAACCTGGTATAGGTGTGTGTCACTCTCCAGTCTCTCCTTTCACTCTGTCAGGGGAATATTAGAACCATTGAACTTCGGTATTAGGGCTAAAGTTGATCTTAGTGGAATCATGCTGGAACCCAATCCTCCTTTTGCACCCGCTGCAAGGGACATAACTTACCAACTGCTACCAAGTGTAGGTGGGGTGCAGTGTGGTGCAATAACACACACAGTCCAATCGCAATATGAAGGACTTGTTTGAAGTAATGCAAAGACAGTTCACAAACCCGGTGGGAAGACAGCCCAACTGGGAACACTCACAGATTGCAACCGTGTGTAGAGAGAAGGTATCAGTCAAACTGACAGCGCCTGTTAGGTGGGGCAGAATGCGGCCTGGCTGTCTCATGCTAAGAGGGAAGATGTGCTGAGAAATAGCAATCCCTATGCTTTCCCTCCTTGTCTGGAACCTTTCCCTGTTAATAGTTTTGTCATAACAGATGGGGAACCTGTCCTTATTCTACCCACTCACAAATGAGCTAAGCCCGAGAGCCAGGGCTTTAAATAGACTATGCCTGACCCAAGATTGCTGCTAGAGTCACACAGCATCCATATGGATAGCTTCCCTAGGGCCCCAGAAAAACCATAGAGGAGCCATGTTCTTCTTGATTTCCTATACAACTGCAATGCTGCTGCAGACGAGGGCCACCTATAGTGGAGAAAGTAGACTGCACCTTTTTACTAGTACCTTGGTCTAGGTCACAGGGGTCTCCAGTGTTGCCAACCGTCAGTAATTTTACTGGCAGCCAGTAAAAAACAGACAATTTTCTCCTGCCAGTAAATGCCAGTAAAAGAAAAAGGTTGCCAGTAAAAAATATAGCTGTAATGCTCGGCTTGTTTCGGAGCTGGCCATGACATCCGAGTGCCTGCTACAGTGTGTTTGGGCGGCTCTGGTGGAGGTGGTGCCTGAGGGTGTCGTGTGATGTCATAGTGCAAGGGAGCCAAACAGAGCAGCCAGAGCCTTGTGTGCAGGTCGGGAGCAAGGCAGGCCACGAGCGGGACTGTCAGTGCTGTTTGGACTGGAAGGACCACCTGGCTTGGAGAGAGACTGTCACTGTGACTCAGGAGGGGGCGTATCTGTGATCTGTGTTGCTGCACACTGCTTACATTGTCACTGTGAGAGTCAGTTTCAGGTGTGTGCCTGATCCAATCTAATTTCTTACACTCCTGTGTCCTGTCCCTGAGCTACTTACTATATTAAAAATAAAATAAGAAATATGTTTTTTGCCCTATTATCTACCTTAAAAACCATATTGCTAATTGCATATTGCACTTGTTTGTAGCCCAAATACTGACATTTGCACTTAAAACAGTAATTGTTTAACTTTTAACTTTTGGAAATGCCAGCAAAAAACTTGGCTGTGCTAGTAAATTTTGGGTGTCGTGTCAGTAAATTTCAATCTGGTAGTTTGGCAACACTGGGGGTCTCCAAACTATGGCCCTCCAGTTGTTCAGGAATTACAATTCCCATCATGCCTAGTCATGTCTGTGAATGTCAGAGTTTTACAATGCTTCCTGGAACGTGTAGTTCTGCAACAACTGAAGGGCCATGGTTTGGAGATCTCTACTTTAGTCAGTGGTATTATTTACATTTAATGTGTTACTAAACACAGGATATTCTCAAGAGATTCTCAAGAGATTTGCATTGATGCCAACTGTCCCAGAAATACCAGGATAGCCCTGCATCTTTTCTCTTTGTCCTGCTGATGCTGTGTCCTGGCTCACAGCATCAACCTCAAAAGCGCCTACAATGCGGTGGGAGGGCGCTTATTGGCTTAGACAGCAATCAGTGCAAGCACGTGGAAAGGTGTCTTCTGATTGGAGAAGAAGGAAAGGTGTTTTCCGATTGGGGTGGTCCTAATGGGGCCAGACTGGACTGGAGCAGCATATGCCTCTATATTATTGCCAGCAGGAAGACAAGGCATACTCTACTACTTCAGACCTCAACCAGAGTGGCACCTGCAGTTGCAAGCACTAGCATCCGGCATTTGCCGATGGAAGTCTATCATAAAGCTGTTCAAAACATCTGAATGACAGAGTTCCTTCTGCAATGCCCTTAAACAAAGTGCATTAGGGTTGGCAGATACTAGTATATGTGGCTACGGGGTGTATCACTAGTTGGCCACATGTTTAGTATGTCCTTCCTTTCTGTGCCCTATTTTGTATATGCACACATTTTCCATAAAAAGTCCTTTGTGGAATAACATATTCGAGCATTTATACAGGAATTGTAATATATATATATATATATATATATATTAGGGTTGTCCCGATACCACTTTTTTAGGACCGAGTACAAGTACCGATGCTTTTTTTCAAGTACTCGCCGATACCGAATACCGATACTTTTTTTTTATGTCACGTGACAGTGGTTTTTTTGGGGGGGTAAGGGGGTGAACGGTGTATGTGTATGTGTGTGTGTGTTTTTTTTTTTAATTTACAATTTTTATTTTTTACAATAATTTTTTTTTTAATTCTTTATTGCAATATGTGTTTTTTTTTTTTTAATCAGCCCTGTTGGGGGGCTTTGGTGAGATATCAGGGGTCTTAACAGACCTCTGATATCTCCCCCTTGATACAGAGAAAGAGACAGAGGATAGAGATTCCCCAGTCCCTTTTTCTGCAGCCTCAGCTGCACTGAGAATGAATGGAGAGAAGACAGCGGCTCCTCTCCATTCATAAACTGACACATCGTAATCACAGGAGATTACAATGTTTCAGTTATGTGAATGGACAGAGTCAGCTGACTCTGTCCATACACAAAGGAAGGAGGAGGAGGACGGCGGAACGGAGGGGACAGAGAAGGAGATAGGAACGGAGGGGACAGCGGAGAGGCACAGCAGAACGGAGGGGACAGCGGAGGGGGACAGAAAAGGAGAGAGGAACGGAGGGGACAGCGGAGAGACACAGAGAAGGAGAGGGGAACGGAGGGGACAGCGGAGAGACACAGCAGAACGGAGGGGACAGCGGAGGGGGACAGAAAAGTATCGGTATCGGGACAACCCTAATATATACAATCAGGTCCATAAATATTGGGACATTGACAAAATTTTAATCTTTTTGTCTCTATACACCACCACAATGAATTTGATATGAAACGAACAAGATGTGCTTTAACTGCAGACTTTCAGCTTTAATTTGAGGGTATTTACATCCAAATCAGGTGAACGGTGTAGGAATTACAACAGTTTGTATATGTGTCTCCCACTTTTTAAGGGACCAAAAGTAATGGGACAGTTGCTGCTCAGCTGTTCCATGGCCAGGTGTGTGTTATTCCCTCATTATCCCATTTACAAGGAGCAGTTAAAAGGTCCAGAGTTCATTTCAAGTGTGCTATTTGCATTTGGAATCTGTTGCCGTCAACTCTCAATATGAGATCCAAAGAGCTTTCACTATCAGTGAAGCAAACCATCATTAGGCTGAAAAAACAAAACAAACCCATCAGAGAGATAGCAAAAACATTAGGTGTGGCCAAATCAACTGTTTGGAACATCCTTAAAAAGAAAGAATGCACCAGTGAGCTCAGCAACACCAAAAGACCCAGAAGACCATGAAAAACAACTGTGGTGGATGACCGAAGAATTCTTTCCCTGGTGAAGAAAACACCCTTCACAACAGTTGGCCAGATCAAGAACACTCTCCAGGAGGTAGGTGTGTGTGTGTCAAAGTCAACAATCAGGAGAAGACTTTACCAGAGTGAATATAGAGGGTTCATCACAAGATGTAAACCATTGGTGAGCCTCAAAAACTGGAAGGCCAGATTAGAGTTTGCCAAACAACAACTAATTAAGCCTTCACAATTCTGGAACAACATCCTATTGACAGATGAGACCAAGCTCAACTTGTACCAGGGTGATGGGAAGAGAAGAGTATGTAGAAGAAAAGGAACTGCTCATGATCCAAAGCATACCACCTCATCAGTGAAGCATGGTGGTGGTAATGTCATGGCGTGGGCATGTATGCCTGCCAATGGAACTGGTTCTCTTGTATATATTGATGATGTGACTGCTGACAAAAGCAGCAGGATGAATTCTGAAGTGTTTTGGGCAATATCATCTGCTCATATTCAGCAAAATGCTTCAGAACTCATTGGATGGCGCTTCACAGTGCAGATGGACAATGACCCGAAGCATACTGCGAAAGCATCCAAAGAGTTTTTTTAAAGGGAAAGAAGTGGAATGTTATGTAATAGCCAAGTCAATCACCTGACCTGAATCCGATTGAGCATGCATTTCACTTGCTGAAGACAAAACTGAAGGGAAATTGCCCCAAGAACAAGCAGGAACTGAAGACAGTTGCAGTAGAGGCCTGGCAGAGCATCACCAGGGATGAAACCCAGCGTCTGCTGATGTCTATGCCTTCCAGACTTTAGGATTTGCAACCAAGTATTAAAAAGTGAAAGTCTGATGATTGTTAATCTGTCCCATTACTTTTGGTCCCTTAAAAAGTGGGAGGCACATATACAAACGGTTGTAATTCCTAAACTGTTCACCTGATTTGGATGTAAATACCCTCAAATTAAAGCTGAAAGTCTGCAGTTAAAGCACATCTTGTTCATTTCATTTCAAATCCATTGTGGTGGTGTATAGAGCCAAAAAGATTACAATTGTGTTGATGTCCCAATATTTATGGACCTGACTGTATATATATATATATCTATATCTATATATATATTGTGTAATGTACTAAGCAGTATGATCATACTGGTATTGAGTTGACTAATGCTGATAATGTGATGCTTAATGAGGTAGGGGTGATCGCTAAGCAGGATATGCTATTCCCCCTTAGCAACAGTATATAAGGCTGCAGAGGTGTCCCTAGAAACCCTAAGGGAGCTCTGTGTGTTGGAGCCAGAGGTTTCCCGGGACTGTGGTGCCACTCTGATGGATGAGAGGGTACTTGACCTTGGTGATGAGAATGTGTCAAATGGTAAAACTAAAATGTCTGAAATTACTTGTGATAATGAGTTACTGCGGTCTGTCACTGCTGACAGCAAAAGTCTTCATGCGTTTAATGAAGCGCCACCCGAGCAAGGTGGTGAAGTTATGGTATTGCAGCCTGCTGTGTTTAAAAATGTTTTGCCACAGGTTAGTATAAACAAAAGTGATATGTGCAATGTGTCTGCTGTGGAGCCACTCTGTCCTGTGTCTCCTTTGGCAGTTGGAGCGGTACTGTGTAGTACCTCTGATGGGAGCACAGAGAAAATAGACTGGGACAGATGGGCGACAAGTCTGTTGGCTTTATTGAAAGAAGGCTCAGTGTGTGACAGTGGAGCGGACACAATTTCTGCTGTGCTAAATGGAGGGACTGCAGAGCAGCTTTTGGACAAGGGTTCGCTGAGGATATTCCTCAGGTGGCTTCCCCTGTCCACGGAACGCTGATCTCCGTCACACCGATCCTGAACCTGGACCCCATCAGACTGGACCCTGCAAGCTTCCCTGGCCTGGCACCCTGGTTAGGCACCTTACTTCTCCAGTGCCCTGAACAATCCTCCTGTTGGCACCACACCATCCCTCTGCCTGCAGCACCAGGGACCCCCCGACCCTGGGGGTCACCTGGCCGGGGTATTACACCCTGCCACACACAGGACCCATGTTCAGGCATCTTCTGTTTCAAAGCTCATCGCCAGTACACTACTGACGGGCTGACCCAGACTGGAGCCTTCTTAGTATCCTTCCTCCCATTGGTGGCTTTTTTTACGCCCTCTGTTGGGTAAAACCCCCCTGGTGACTGCGCCATGAGCGGACATACAAGCCTTGCGGGTTGTGGACTAGGAGCAGACCATACCTCTACGTTTAGTGGTGTGACGTCCCAAACCCCTCTCTCCCCCCCTTTTTTAATATGGATGCAGCACTAGACACATGCCCTTCAAGCAATACTATATGACATACCCTTTGTTTGCTGATTCCAATCTGATACCCCTGAGGAAGAGTATATCTTGAAACGCGTCGGGTACTCCCCACATATGTGTTCCATGTGTATTGGAGTTCTATGAGTGTGAATTTTTGGCATTATTGTATTGCTATTTTTTTTGTATGTATCACGTATGCTGCAGATTTACCCCATGTACCATAGACCGATTTACACTTATTAATAAACACCTAATTCATTTCAACACAATCTTATATCTTTTATACTCTTTGCGACCTGTGAGTAGGTGTTCCCTTTAAAGTCCCATAAGAGGATCAATTTTCCATTTAGACAACCCATAAAAGAGTAATTGGTGTGGTATACCAAACTAATGTTATCCATAGAAAAGACCTGGAACAGATCATTGACACTGAGCCTGAGAGTTGTGTGGTGACTCCCGCACATGGCTGTGCTCTAGGAGAGCACCAAGTTATTGCATTGGATACCTCCAGCAGGGAGGAAGCCCCTTTAAGAAGCACCACCTTTATGGCATCAGTAAATGAGTCTTTCCACATCCCTAGGAACATTAATGACCCCAGGAAGGTCTTGAGTGTAGAATCACAGTGCCTTTTTATGACAGATATGCTGAGAGAAATGTTAGAATGTTGGAGTGTACAGCCGGCTTATATCCTGCTGTCCTCTCCTGCGTTTGGAGAACTTGTACCATGGGGTATTCATAAATGGAGCTGGATATTACAGGCTGTACTATCACAATCTCTGCAATTTTGGAAGCATGTAATGCAATCGTTGTTATTATGGAAAATCGTCTCACAGTGTGCTGGATGGCGTCATACAGATGTTGTGTATGAAAGGCACTCTGGAGTACTGTTGGACAGGACAGAAATCTGGGCGGAAGTGCCAGAGGGCACAAGTACATGTGATGTGTTTGGGGCCATCAATCCAAAGGTGAAATTGGATAGTGCGGATTAGGTATCAGGACAGTTGCTGGAGGAGTGTCATGTGGCAGTGGATTTGGTGGTTAGTGACGTTGCCATGGTAGACAACCACTCCGCTTTGTGCGATTCTCCTCCAGACACTGCCTTGCAGAACACTGGTGAGAAGAGTTCTGATAAATGTGGCGATACTTTAGACAATGAGGAAAAGTGCAACACACTGGTAAATGTTTTGGTTACCATGGGTAATAACAAAAATAAGGGAAGAACTGATGGTCAAGGTGACATGGTTGCTCTTAATCTTAAAAAATACAAGATGATGAATGGTATTACAGACACAGAAGAGGGAATAGGTACAGTAGAATTGGGCCCCCTACAGGTTCAGGGGTGTAATTCTGGAAAGGATTTCCAGAGGTCCAGGAACCTCCGAAGTTGTAAGAGTAAAAGGTCTGAGGACACTGGCCCAAAGCTTAACAAGGTGTCATTAAAAGAGTTTAATTCCCAAATAAAAGTGAATACACTTAGGGCTAAAAAGGTGTTTAACAAAGTGACCACTTTAAAAGTAAAGAGAAAAAGGTTGAGAAGCAATATCCAAGTTCTTGGTAAGTCCCTTAGTGTTAGTTTTTGGAAGCGCACCCGTAAAAAGTCACTGGGGTGTATTTGTAGTACCCAAGTCAGTGTAGCAGGGGGACATAGGGAAAGTCACCTGATAAGACTGGGTTTGGCCCTTGTTGGTGGTAACTGGCACTGAGGTGCCATTTTGAAGAGGTTTGGCTGGTGTGTTACGCCCCCTCCGGGGTCGAAACAGGAGGGGAGGTTATGTGGCAGAGCGTTGCCCTGCCAGGCTCAAGAAGGAGGATGTGACCCAGAATTCTCAACCAGACGGGTTGAAGGGCTCCAGGGGGCATGTAACATGAAGAGGAAACTGGCCTTTCAGTTTCCTCAGTGTTTTATAAATTCCACTTTGGGACCTGGAGCTCAGGGATTTCTGAGAGATCCGGGTGGGATGAAATCACTAGTCCTGGGTCCTGATTTTGGGAACAGCCAGGATACTGATTAGTCAGGTGTGTGCTGGGCTTTTAGTAGTAACCTGACCATGGTTCTGGGCTCCACCAAGGCAGATAGGAAGTCTGAGTACCAGGAGCCAGTGCAGCAAGAGGCTGCTAGCTATATGCACCAAGGTGGTTGGTGAAATAGTCTGTATGAGACAGACAAGGGCCTGGAGTGTAAGGCCAGAGCAGCAGTGCTGCAAGTGAGAGCCAACTAGGCTGAATGTCATTTTGTTGTTGGAAAAAGGAATGCTGAAAATCCCTACGCGGGAAACCTATGTTTGTTTGCTGAACTTGCTTTTAATAAAAATGGGCAAACAAAGCCCTTAAAAAGGAAGAACCAGCGAGTGGCGGTGTCCTTAAAGCTCTACATTTGACGCTAGTCCTTTACAATATATATATATATATATATATATATATATATATATATATATATATATATATTATATATATATATATTTTATCTCATAAAAGTGAGTACGCCCCGAAAATATTTTATTGTATCTTTTCATGTGACAACACTGAACAAATGACTATCTGCTACAATGTAAAGTAGTGATTGTACAACGTGTATAACAGCATAAATTTGCTGTCCCCTCAAAATAACTAACTCAACACAGCCATTAATGTCTAAACCGCTAGCAACAAAAGTGAGTACACCCCTAAGTGAAAATGTCCAAATTGGGCCCAAAGTGTCAATATTTGGTGTGGCCGCCATTATTTTCCAGCACTGCCTTAACCTTCTTGGGCATGGAGTTCACCAGAGATTAACAGGTTGCCACTGGAGTCCTCTTCCACTCCTCCATGACAACATCATGGAGCTGGTGGATGTTAGAGACCTTGCGCATCTCCACCTTCCGTTTGAGGATTCCCCACAGATGCTCAATATGGTTTGGGTCTGGAGACATGCTTGGCCAGTCCATCACCTTTACCCTCAGCTTCTTTAGCAAGGCAGTGGTCATCTTGGAGGTGTGTTTGGGGTCGTTATCATGTTGGAATACTGCCCAGCGGCCCAGTCCCTGAAGAGAGGGGATCATGCTCTGCTTCAGTATGTCACAGTACATGTTGGCATTCATGGTTCCCTCAATTAATTGTAGCTCCCCAATGCCGGCAGCACTCATGCAGCCATGACACTCCCACCACCATGTCTTTATACTCCTCAATGGGTTGCCGCCACACAGGCTTGACACAATCTGAGCCATATAAGTTTATCTTGGTCTCATCAGACCACAGGACATGGTTCCTGTAATCCATGCCCTTAGTCTGCTTGTCTTCAGCAAACTGTTTGCGGGCTTTCTTGTGCATCATCTTTAGAAGAGGCTTCCTTCTGGGACAACAGCTATGCAGACCAATTTGATGCAGTGTGTGGCGTATGGTCTGAGCACGGACAGGCTGACCCCCCATCCCTTCAACCTCTGCAGCAATGCTGGCAGCTCTCATACATCTATTTCCCAAGGACAACCTCTGGATATGATGCTGAGCACGTACACTCAACTTCTTTGGTCGACCATGGCGAGGCCTGTTCTGAGTGGAACCTGTCCTGTTAAATCACTGTATGATCTTGACCACCATGCTGCAGCTCAGTTTCAGGGTCTTGGTAATCTTCTTGTAGCCTAGGCCATTTTTATGTAGAGCAATTCTTTTTTTCAGATCCTCAGAGAGTTCTTGTGAATTTCCAGTTACTAGTATGAGAGAGTGAGAGCGATAACAACAAATTTAACACACCTGCTCCCCATTCACACCTGAGACCTTGTAACAATAACAAGTCACATGACACCGGGAAGGGAAAATGGCTAATTAGGCCCAATTTGGACATTTTCACTTAGGTGTATACTCACTTTTGTTGCCAGCGGTTTAGACATTAATGGCTATGTGTTGAGTTATTTTGAGGGGACAGCAAATTGACACTGTTATGCAAGCTGTACACTCACTACTTTACACATGTTGTCACATGAAAATATATTATAATATATTTACAAAAATGTGAGGGGTGTACTCACTTTTGTGAGGTACTGTATAAATATTGTACTGTATATAAAGCAGTTGCAAAGCAAAAATGGAAAATGTTCCAACTAGCCATATGTATAAAGCAATACCAACTTTTGGCCACTCTCTCATGTGTGGAGCAGGCAGTGAACTGCATGAACCACATTTTTCCTCTTGCCTCCACAATTTTTTCAAATGTTGCAGACGTAATGGAATGTCCTGTACCGGAGATTATCCTAAGCCTTACAAAATAGAAAGAATTAGGGGATTTTATGTATGTTCATCTTTTGTTTTCTTATCTGAATATGTGAGCAGATAGACAAGAAAATTTAAAAGAGGTCAGATTTTATATGCTCTCCATAAAGCTAGGGTAGATATTATACTTTTTCAAGAGATCCATTTTAGAGCAAATTGTATTCCAACATGCTCCTGTAGATATTATTCCAGATGGTTTCATAACACCCTGTCTTCCTCCAAGACTAGGGGAGTTTCCATCGCTCTTCATACGTGTTGGCCAATCTTGCCTTTGGAGCATGTGGAATAAAGTTTTTACAATTGCCAATCTCTATATTCCAAATCATGAGCAAATAATGGCAATAACACGGTATCTTCACCTTTTGACAGAATTTGCAGAAAGGACTATCCTTGTTGTTCAGTCTGGTTTTAGAACCCCAGCTGGACACCACTTCCCTACGATCAAATATTTCCTATAGCCGTTTTGAGGGTTCTTAGAAAACAGTTGTTTGAACATCAATTGCTTGATCTTTGGCATACCTTAAATCCTAAAAATCGCAATTATACTTATTATTTATCGGCCCATAAATCTTACAGCAGGTTAGACTATTTCTTTGCGGGATCACATATACTGGAATGGAATCCTTTTATGGATATTGGATCTTTTATTTGGTCTGACCATTCATCTCTTTTTTTTTTGACCAGATCCCGCGTTACAATTGGTCCTGGCGTTTAAATAAAACTCTTATGTCAGACTCACTTTGTCATCAGGCAATTGTGGCAGCGATTCAAAACTTTATTGCCGACCATGAGCATAATGAGACTTCCCTTCCCATACAATGGGAAGCCCTGAAGGCTGTGCTACGAGGATTGTTTATACAACATGGAGTTCGTCTTAAAAAAGAAAGATCTGCAACTATACAGGATATTCTGTCCAAACTTTGCTCGTTGGAGACCTCATATAAAAACTCCCCGACCCCAAAGCTGGCCGATATATCTTTGACAAGGTCATCATTACTGCAGACTTTAGAGATTTCTCATAGCAGTGGTCAACATAGATATGCTCTGGGAAGGTATCGGTATGGAAATAAGTCTGGGATACCACTTGCTCGATCATTACATCCCTGTTCCTCTCAGACCTTTATACCAAGTATTACGTTGCCATCAGGGGAAATCACCTAAGACCCACATTCCCTCCAAACAGGCTTTCTGTGATTATTTTACAGCTTTGTACAATCTGGCTCCTTTACCATCTTCCGATATAGACTCTCTTAGCCATCGAATACAGAAGTATGTACATGAACCTGCCAATCCATAACTAGATGAGGATAGCGGGAATTCTTTGGATTCTCCATTTTTACTGGAGGAACTATTGGAAGCGATTACTAATTAACAATCAGGTAAAAGTCCCGGGTCCTGATGGATTTTCATTGAAATTCTATAAGGAACATATAATACCGTTCATGCTTCGGGTGTTTAATAGTACATCTGCTACCAATGGGTTCACACCTTAGACGCTCGAGGCACATATCACATTACTTGCCCAACCAGATAAGGATTTAAGACTTTGTTCTCATTACCGTCCTATAAATTTGATTGAGTTAGGTGTAAAAATGTATGCCAAGTTCATTGCCTCATGTCTTCAATCTCTTATTCTAAGTATGGGACATTCAGACCAAGTTGGGTTTGTTCAGGGGAGAGAAGCTCGTGATAATACGCTTAAATCCTTACTGCTCATTGATTATGCCCAAACAGCAAAAATAGCAGCTTGCCTTCTCTCTGTTGATGCAGAGAAGGCTTTTGAAGGCTTTTGAACCGTGTTGGCTGGTCCTTTTTGGAACAAACTTTGGTGCAAATAGAACTGGGGTCAGGTATGTTGCGAAAAATTATGGCACTTTGTACCAAACCAAGTGCCAAAATACAGATTAATCAATCTTTGTCTTCAAGTTTTTCTATTCAAAATGGTACTCGTCAGTGTCTCCGCCTGTTATCTTAGTAATGGAACATTTGGCAACAGCCCTTACACAATATTCACAGGTATAGATGGACAGGAGGTGAAGTTGGCAGCATTTGCTGATAATCTGTCACCAACCCACATGTGTCCCTGCCCTCTATTCTGTATGAATTTCAGTGTTTTGGGACCATGAGTAATTTTAAAGTAATTATATCTAAATCAGAAATTCTTAATGTGTCTTTTTTATCACATCAATTTCAGGCTCTTGGGAATAATTTCCCATTTAAAATTTGCTCCTCAACGCTGAAATATCTGGGAATTAGAATTCCCTCAGATCTCACCAAGCTGTATATGGAAAGTGATGACCTCCTTATGCAGCATACAATACAAGATCTCAAGAATAACGATCTAGCCCAACACTCATGGTTTGGGAGGATCAATATCTTAAAAAAGGACATAGTACCGCATTTTCTTTATCTCTTTCAAACTATACCCATTTGTGACAAAGTTTTTTTGAGGATGCAGTTTTAACTAGGCTACTAGGCTAGTGAATTGGTTCCATCAAAACAATGTGTTCATATAGAGCAGTCGATTGCCCCCTTTGATCTCCAGTCACTTCGCTAGTTAGACACTTCTGTCCGTGGTCCACTTTCTTCCTTATGCTTCCTTACAGCACATTTAATGCGTGTTTGGGATAAAATGCAAATCCAATTGGGATTTTCTCCCAAAATGGGACCAATGACTCCCTTATTCGGTAACCCACGGTTTCTTCCAGCAGTGGAACGGAGTCGTTTCCTGTCATGGAGTAAGGAAACAAGTCGCCGAATATCTCAAATTCTTTGCCAGGGAGCTCTCCCACTGTTGTCAAGTCTGATTCCTACACAGCAACAATCAATTACGCATTGGCTGGAATATCGGCAACTATCATCTTTTTTATAATTTTCTTCAAGGGATGAATTTAATAGAGAACTGGGTACCTTTTAAATCTCCGCTTTTACAGGATATCATACCAGATCATTTTCTTTCTGCAATATACAGGACTCTACAGGACTCCATCCGCACATTCCCGAATTTACAAATACAGTAAGTGGACTCTAGATTTGAATGTTCAAATTAGACCAGAAGAATTGGAGAAAGCGTTTACCCTCACTCACTGTATGTCATTAGCAACAAAGGCACATGAGACGAATTTTAAGCTTCTTTCTCCATGGTATAGATGTCTGACGTTGCTGCAGCGGTTATATCGGAATGTTTCAGATTTATGTTGGTGTTGTCATTCCGCCAAGGGTTCGCTATTGCATATCTGGTGGGAATGTACATCTGTTTATAATTTCTGTGGTGCGATTTTCCAGGTCCATACCCGTGCAAATGGGGTGACGGTCCCCAATACACCACACATTTCTCTGTTATCTATCTTACCGGGTTCTTATAAAAACATTAAAAAAGGCCTTCTTAGGCATTGGCTGATGGCAGCAAGAGCAGTTATACCACGCCATTGGCGATCAGCATAGGTTCCACCCCTGATTGTGTGGGTTACAGAGATGGACAATATTAAGACAAAGGAGACTCTCCTGTCATGTAAATTGGACACATATGAACAATGTTGCAAAATCTGGTGCCCCTGGAAGTTGCTCAGGGAATCCTCTGAAATGCAAAATATATATGGGTCAGCTGTAAGATTTGAACCTGGTCTAGAGTTGGGATGAGCGCGGTGATGTCTGCCTAAGTGCCTATTCCTGGCTGCATTATTATCCTCCCCCCCCCCTTTATTTTTTTTCCTTTCTCAGTTTTTTTTTCCCTTTCTCAGTTTTTGTCTGGTCTTGCTATGTGTGATGTGTCCTACACCCTTGTTGGAGTTGAAGATGAGGAGTAGGGATGAGCTCGATGTTCAAATTGAACGTAAGTTCCACTCTAACATCAGGTGTTCACTGAACAGCAAATATTATGGGGCGTTAGCGGGAAATTCGAGTGCCACAGAATGCCCCATAATGTCTGCTGTCTTTTTTACTTTTTTGACACTTTTTGGTGAATGGGTAGGGGTACATGTTGCATTGATACATGTCCCCTGGTGCAGTACACAGGTCCCCAAACACGTTTAATGGCAATAACTTGCATGTAAGCCTTTAAAATTAACAGTTTTGATTTTTCACATTCAAGTCCCAAAGACTTTAAAGGTGTTCGCACAAATTTTTTGTCTGTTCGCATGTTCTGGTGCGAACCGAACCGGGGGGTTTTCGGGTCATCCCTAATGGGGAGTAGTAAATTTTAGACTACAACCTTGTTGAGTTGAGGAAGATATGATAGGGTTATTCTTGCAAGGGGACCAGCAATCTAAGTAACCTAGTGTATTATTTTATTTTTTATCATAATATATAAGCTGTATTATTGGTAGATGTTCCCCAATAGTATTTTAATTAGTTTATGCCATTTATCAGTTAAGGGTTTTTGTAAGGGTGTCTATATATGTTTATGTGTAATATGTTTTATGTTATGAACATTTTTATAATTAAATTTTTCTGATTGTTTGTAGTATGTGGACAATATCTCTTGTTGTTTAAATTTGTTCGAAAACTTCAATAAAATTAGATTGGATTAAAAAAAATAAATAAACATCCTAACAGTTGTATTGCCCGCTCACGCCCCTTATACTTACCCAAGTTCTATTTCCATCAAGCACAGTGTCAGGAAAGAAGAGCTAAGCCCAGGCACATAGTCATGTGCAAACAGAGAATCATATGGAGAAAACCTATTAGCCAAACCCATGGACAGAGAATCCCAGCTAGCCTGACCCATGGGCATGCGCGGCTCACGCGTGTGTGTGTCGGCGTGCACATGTCGCTCGCCACTAAGGGGCATCAAATGGACTATATAAACCCCTCAGCTGCACTAGGACTTTGCCTTATGGTCTACAGCATTCTGCTACCTGTTTCCTGTGTTTTATCCTGTTGCCATTCTGATCTGTCTAACCACGTACGAACATTTTTTTAAAAATCTACCAATGTGTGGCCACCTTTAGAGTTTTGCACTGAGCACTGATGCAAAGTTAGTTTTATTGTGATTCTGTAGTTCACACATTTACAATAGTATTTCATTCTGTTTTCGATTTTTTTAATTTTTTTTTTTATTTTTAGAATTCTAAGGTAATTATTGTTAAACCTTAATGGTAAAAATATTGAGAAAGGATGGTCTACATTGCTGAGGTAGGCTCATGTGAACTGTGAACTCATGTAATAGCTGAATACAGCTCATACTGAGAAAATTGTAAGGTTAATAATTTCCTATAGGGCCATTCTTTATGCTTAGCATACCTGCCAATGTCCAGAGTTAAATACACCACTGAAATAAAAATATTTAAGCCTAATTACCTTTTAAGTTTTTATACGGTAATTGACAGTTTAACTGCTTCAGCCCCGGACGATTTTACCCTCTTCCTGACCAGAGCACTTTTTACGATTCGGCACTGTGTCAATTTAACTGACAATTGCGCGGTCGTGCGACGTTGCACCCACACAAAATTGACGTCCTTTTTTTCCCACAACTAGAGGTTTCTTTTGGCGGTATTTGATCACCTCTGCAGTTTTTATTTTTTGCGCTATAAACAAAGAGCGACAATTTTGAAAAAAACTCATTATTTTTTTACTTTTTGCTATAATAAATATCCCCCAAAAATATATAAAAAAACAATTTTTTTCCTAAGTTTAGGACGAAATATATTCTTCCACATATTTTTGGTAAAAAAAAAAAAAAAAAAAAAAATCGCAATAAGCATATATTGATTGGTTTGCGCAAAAGTTATAGCGTCTACAAAATAAGGCATAGTTTTATGGCATTTTTATTATTATTTTTTCTTTTATTAGTAATGGCGGCGATCTGCAATTTTTACCGGGACTGCGACATTATGGCGGACAGGTCAGACAATTTTGACACATTTTTGGGATCATTGACATTTTTACAGCGATCAGTGCTATAAAAATGCATTGATTACTGTAAAAATATCACTGGCAGTGAAGGGGTTAACCACTAGGGGGCAATCAAGGGGTTAATGTGTTCCCTATTGTGGGTTCTAACTGAAGGGGGGAGGGGACTGTTTAGAGAAAGATCTCTGTACTCTGTATGAACAGACGATCTGTCACTTCTCCCCTCAGAGAACCGGAAACACACACAGATCCCGGTTCGCGGTGTGCCCCTAGCGATCACGGGAGCTCGGCGGTGATCATGACCACCGGGCACTTGCATCGGATCCATGAGCGAGCAGGGGGCGCACGCCCCCTAGTGGCCACAGGGCGAAGCTACGTTACATAACGTTGTTTTGCCCAGCCGTGCCATTCTGCCGCAGTACAACTGCGGCGGATGGTCGGCAAGTGGTTAAAGGATCAGCCGTCGCCAGCTTTATAAAAGGCTTTAAAATTTACTGTTTAAAGGACCAGCTGCTAGGGGAGCAAACTACAGGTTGGCTCCCCTGCGTGAATCGCTGTCATTGTACGTTGGCAGCTTTAAATAGAATAGGAGACGCACGCGCTGCAATGCCGGAGCCGATTCGCATGGCCGGCAGCCGCAATGTCCACCGGCCACCCGCGATCGCTCCAGAGAGACGGAATGGGGATCTGTCAATGTAAACAAACATCCCTGTTCTGTCAGGGGAGTAGAGTGATCTGCTGTTCCTAGTGATTAGGAACAGCGATCTCTACTCCCAGGCAGCCCATCCCCCATACAGTTAGAAACACCTCCCAGGGAACCCACTTAACCCCTTGATTGCCCCCTAGTGTTAACTCCTTCCCTGCCAGTGAGTAATCAGTGGCTATTTTTAGCTCTGATCACTGTATAAATGTCAATGGTCCCAAAAAAGTGTCAAAAATGCCTGATCTGTCCCCTGCAATGTCGTAGTCCCGCTACAAATCGCTGATCACTGCCATTACTAGTAAAATTAAAATTAATAAAAAAATGCCATAAATCTATCCCCTATTTGTACACACTATAACTTTTGCACAAACCAATCAATATACACTTATTGCGATTTTTATTTATTTTTTTATTTTTTTACCAAAAAATGTAGAAGAATACATATTGGCCTAAACTGTTGAAAAAAATGGTTTTTTTTTATTTTTTATTTTGGATATGTATTATAGCAAAAAGTAAAAAATATTAGTTTTTTAAAATTGTCACTTTTTTTTTGGTTATAGCGCAAACAATAGTGCAATACCCTCCACACTCCTCTCCTGCTTGCTGTCATACCCTCTACACTCCTCTCCTACAAATACTGCTCACAGTTTTACCCTCCACACTCCTCTCCTGCACATAATGCTCACTGTCATACCCTCCACACTCATCTCCTACAAATACTGCTTGCTGTCATACCCATCACACTCCTCTCCTGCACATACTGCTCACTGCCATACCCTCTACACTCCTCTCCTACAAATACTGCTCACTGTCATACCCTCTACATTCCTCTCCTACAAATACTGCTCATAGTTATACCCTCTACACTCCTCTCCTCTCCTACAAATACTGCTTGCTGTCATACCCTCTACACTCCTCTCCTACAAATACTACCCTCTGTCATACCCTCTACACTCCTCCCCCACAAATACTGCTCGCTGTCATACCCTCTACACTCCTCTCCTACAAATACTGCTCACTGTCATACCCTCTACACTCCTCCCCCACAAATACTGCTCGTTGTCATTGTTGAGGTCAGGAAGAGGGTAAAATCATTCGGGGTTAAAACGGTTAAACTGTCAATTGACATACTGCTTGCTGTCATTCCCTCTACACTCCTCTCCTACAAATACTGCTCACTGTCATACCCTCTACACTCCTCTCCTACAAATACTGCTCACAGTTATACCCTCCACAATCCTCTCCTGCACATACTACTCGCTGTCATACCCTCTACACTCCTCTCCAACAAATACTGCTCGCAGTTATACCCTCTACACTCCTCTTTTACAAATACTGCTCGCTGTCATACCCTCTACACTCCTCTCCTACAAATACTGCTCACTGTCATACCCTCTACACTCCTCTCCTACAAATACTGCTCACAGTTATACCCTCCACACTTCTCTCCTGCACATACTGTCACTGTCATACCCTCTATACTCCTCTCCTACAAATGCTGCTCGCTGTCATACCCTCTACACTTCTCCTTCAAATACTGCTCGCTGTCATACCCTCTACACTCCTCTCCTACAAATACTGCTCACAGTTATACCCTCCACAATCCTCTCCTGCACATACTGCTCGCTGTCATACCCTCTACACTCCTCTCCTACAAATACTGCTCACAGTTATACCCTCTACACTCCTCTTCTACAAATACTGCTCGCTGTCATAACCTCTACACTCCTCTCTTACAAATACTGCTCACAGTTATACCCTCTACACTCCTCTCCTACAAATACTGCTCACTGTCATACCCTCTACACTCCTCCCCCACAAATACAGCTCGTTGTCATTGTTGAGGTCAGGAAGAGGGTAAAATCGTTCGGGGCTAAAGTGGTTAAACTGTCAATTGACATACTGCTTGCTGTCATTCCCTCTACACTCCTCTCCTACAAATACTGCTCACTGTCATACCCTCTACACTCCTCTCCTACAAATACTGCTCACAGTTATACTCTCCACACTTCTCTCCTGCACATACTGCTCACTGTCATACCGTCTATACTCCTCTCCTACAAATACTGCTCACTGTTATACCATCTACACTTCTCCCTCACAAATACTGCTCGCAGTTATACCCTCTACACGCCTCTCCTACAAATACTGCTTGCTGTCATACCCTCTACAGTCCTTTACTACAAATACTGCTCACTGTCATACCCTCTACACTCCTCTCCTACTAATACTGCTCACTGTCATACCCTCTATACTCCTCTCCTGCACATCTAGCCACAACCATATCCTTTGTATTTTATGCCTACACATCTTACCCACTAAAACAGTTCTTAAACATTATATCAAATATCCACAACTTTGCTTGTTCTGGATTGGCCAAACTTACTAGTGATAATAAAGAAAATATTTTTTTTTTTATTAGTATTCATTTCATTTAATGATTATGACTATAAATAATTGTGCTATTAAGAGGAACTAAAAAATAATCTGTCCCTGGCTTCAGCTATGCTAAGTTTGTCACTGCTGGTCCTTGTTTCTAGACCTGAGCAAACACTAATACAGCAGGTATATTAGATGAAGGGGACAATGTCATTGCTTTAATTGTATCCATGTGGGATTTTACCTCTGTTTCTTTACTGTGCAGACTGATAGTTTACATACCCTGTTTCCCCGAAAATAAGACCTAGCGTGATTGTCAGTGATGGCTGCAATATAAGCCCTACCCCCTAAATAAGCCCTACCCTGTTTCCCTGAAAATAAGCCCTACCCTGAAAATAAGACCTACAAGGACTTTAAGTAGGGCTTATTTGGGGGGTAGGGCTTATATTGCAGCCATCACCAACAATCACGCTAGGTCTTATTTTTGGGGAAACAGGGTAGTTAGCGTCTGCACCTTGCAAAACCTTGGGACCAGTCTACATGTTACACTGTTTTTTGTTGTTTTTGTTTACCTTTGTTTTTCTGTAGCCCTGATAACTCCAGCTCTCGTATATGTTAAAGGGGTTGTAAACCCTCGCAGTTTTTCACCTTAATGCATTAAGGTGCATTCTATGCATTAAGGTGAAAAACCTTCTTTACTGCAGCAGCGCCCCCGAGCCCCCCTTTTACTTACCTGAGACCCAAAATTTGTGCAACAGGAACGAGCACACCAGCTCCGGCCGGTGTCTCGTGCCCTGATTGGATAGATTGATAGCAGTGCAACCATCGGCTCCCGCTGCTGTCAATCAAATCCAATGATGTGGGTGCCAGGGGGGGGCGGAGGCAAGTCCTGGTGTCAACAGACGTAGCAGCAGGACACGGGAGTGCGCCCACACGGGTGTCCCATCGGAGAGAGCGCTTCTCCAACGGGACACTCGAGAAGAGGAGGACCCAGGAGCGCCACGGAGGGACCCCAGAAGAGGAGGATCGGGGCCACTCTCAGCATAACCAACTGCAAAACAGAGGTAAGTATGAAATGTTTGTTTAAAAAAAAAACAAAAAAACTTTAAAGTATGGCATTAGATGACTGATATGCCTTGTATATAACCACACCCATTTCAATGAATGAGCCCCTAATTAAAGTACTTTCTCTGCCTACAACGGCTTGCTAGATACATAGCAAAAAAAGGTGTCCCTGGAAATGTGTTTAAAATGTTGGCAACTATGCATTAAAACAGAGAAATATTTCACATTTCATTTCCATTGAGTTAAAAGCACATTGAGAACTTGTCATGTTTTAGAGCTGAGGCAGGATCTGTTCTGGCTAATTTGGCAGAAAACCAAGCGACTCAAACTTTGTTCTCTGTAGAATATGACTTTCAAGCCCAGTTCTTTGGAATTGCTGACCTTTAATGTGGACAGATTTTGCCTACCTCAAAGAGAACTTACATCCTGCCTTGTCAGAAATGCAGGACACCTAGCAATGCCAGAACTCAATTTGTGACAGAAAGTTAGTTCAGTTCAGTTACAAATCCAGTGTCTGGCTTCTTTCTATGTCTGTAGGTTCGTGTCCACAAATGCCAATATTGTACAGAACATTACTATTGTACAAGTTAACTCCAGAACATTGTGGCTTAAAAGACAGTGTGGTTTCAGTTACATTGTTTTTCTTGAATAGAACGTTGTCATTTTGAAGGGGTGCAGTTCTCCAGCAGTCAGCCACATTAGCCAGCAAAAGCCTAGACACCTAAGGCCTCATTTACACTGGCATACTACAGTGTACACACGCCTGAGCGCTGTAACAACTTATTGTAACTGAAATGTGCAGGTTTAATAATGCATTACCATAAGAAAAACAGAAATGGAAGGTGCGCACACCTAGTGCATTACCAGAGATAATTTAATAAGAAGAAATGTTTGTATAAAAGTGGGTACTCAAAAAATGCAACTGACAAAAGGCCATAAACACAGTGCATGGACATGCACAGAACACAGGCTAGCCTAGATCTGAGGAAGGGGGTGCGCCCCCAAAACGCATTAGCTGTACTCCGTGTTCTGTGCATGTCCATGCACCGTGTTTATGGCCTTTTGTCAGTTGCATTTTTTGAGTACCCACTTTTATACAATAATTTCTTCTTCTTAAATGATCTCTGGTAATGCACTAGTTGTGCGCACCTTCCATTCCTGTTTTTCTTGTAGTTCCTTTCAGATTACCCCATCTGAGGATGGCAGCGTCCACCTAGTTTTGGGGTACCATATGTACTTTTCACACCACTGTTTTATCTGACATCTGTTACTCCACACCTTGGAAGGCCTATTAGCGCTGAAAGTGACTGTGTTTAATGCATTACCATAGTTAGCATTTCTTGCAAGAAATGATCTTTTTTTGCCACAAGATGGAGCTTTGTGGACTCTGATTCACCTTCAGTCAAGAGCATTGCACTTTGGGAATTGTGGTCCCAGCCAGAAGGATTTCCATTCTTATCCACACCCAGGAAACTACAAAATCCAGTGTGCTTTAATGCAGAAGGGGGTCATATAAATTAGAAAGCCTGGGAAAACACAGGGCAGTCTGAGAAAGAGACACTGGTGTGTGCAGAATGAAAGGTCCTGTCTGGGAGAGAGAGACAGCGAAAGGCTGTGCATTACAGTAGAGACAGTGCCTGTCAGTTCCAGAGAACTGAGACAGCTTCACTGTGTCCTAATTAACATGAATGGGGCTGCCTACACATGAAAGCATGGAACACCTATACACCTATGTTTAAGGCCACTGTAAAGCTCCTCTCCTGTCACTCCAGTGTGAAAGCTCGAGGGCTTTCAAACTGGGGCAGTGCGCTTGCGGGACGTTAAAAAAATTCCTGCAAGCAGCGTCTTTGGGGCGGTTTAGGAGTGGCCCATTGAAATCATTAACCCCTCTTTAACCCCTTTGGGGGGGTTTAAAGTGCACCGCTAGCAGCAGCAAAGCGCTGCTTAAACAGTAAAGAACAGCTACCACCCCCACCTCCTCAGTGTGAAAGTGCCCTTAGTGAGCCCTATACAGTTGTGCTTATAAGTTTACATACCCTGGCAGAATTTATGATTTCTTGGCCATTTTTCAGAGAATATGAATAACACAAAAACATTTCTTTCACTCATCGTTAGTGTTTGGCTGAATCCATTCATTGTCAATGTCATTGTTTTACTCTTTTTAAATCATAATCACAACAGAAACTACCCAAATGACCCTGATCAAACGTTTACATATCCCAGTTCTTAATACCGTGTATTGCCTCCTTTAACATCAATGACAGCTTGAAGTCTTTTGTGGTATTTGTGGATGAGGCTCTTTATCTTCTCAGATGGTAAAGCTGCCCATTCCTCTTGACAAAAAGCCTTAAGTTCCTCTAAATTCTTGGGCTGTCTTGCATGAACTGCACTTTGAGATCTCCCCAGAGTGACTCAATGATATTGAGGTCAGGAGACTGAGATGGCCACTCCAGAACCTTCACTTTATTCTGCTGTAGCCAATGACAGGTCGACTGTTTTGGATCATTGTCATGTTGGAATGTCCAAGTACATCCCATGCGCAGCTTCCTGACTGATGAATGCAAATGTTCCTCCAGTATTTTTTGATAACATACTAGATTCATCTTGCCAACAATTTTGACCAAATTTCCTGTGCCTTTGTAGCTCACACATCCCCAAAACATCAGCGATCCACCTCCATACCTTTCATCATAGGCCTTGTTGACAAGCATGTAGCATTTATGGTTGTGGCCAAAAAGCTCAATTTTGGTCTCATCACTCCAAATGACTTTGTGCCAGAAGGTTTGAGGCTTGTCTCTGTGCTGTTTGGCGTATTGTAGGCGGGATACTTTGTGGCATTTGTGTAGTAATGGCTTTCTTTTGGCGACTCGACCATGCAGCCCATCTTTCTTCAAGTGTCTCCTTATTGTGCATCTTGAAACAGCCACACCACATTTTTTCAGAGAGTCCTGTATTTCACCTGAAGTTATTTGTGGGTTTTTCTTTGAGTCCCCAACAATTTTCCTGGCAGTTGTGGCTGAAATTTTAGTTTGCTCTACCTGACCGTGCTTTGGTTATAACAGAACCCCTCATTTGATTAGATTAGAGTTTGAACACTGCGCAATTCCTTGGATATCTTTTTATATCCCTTTCCTGTTTTATACAGTTCAACTACCTTTTACCGCAGATCCTTTGACAATTCGGAATCCAGAAACGTCAGAGCAGCACTGGATGAGAGATGCAAGGGTCTGTCAGGAGACCAGAAACTCATTGACCTTTTATACACACACACTAATTACAAGCAAACAGATCACAGGGGAGGATGATTACATTTAATAGCCATACAAACCCCTACCAGGAACAGGGTTATTTGGGTAGTTTCTGTTGCCATTATGATTTAAAAAGGGTAAACACAGTTGATTGATAATAAATGGCTTCAGCCAAATGCTAACCATAAGTGAAAGAAATGTTTTTGTGTTATCATTCATATTCTCTGAAAATGGCCAATAAATCATAAATTCTGCCTGTAAACTTATGAGCACAACTGTATATAATCTCTCTATTGTTTTGATAACAATAAAGGTCTTAGTTTCCATAAATTTGCACCTATATACTGTATATTGTAGGAAAACCTGATATCAGGGTCAGCATCAAGGAACCTCTCTACGGTGTGGATACTGGAGTACCAGCCTGTATATACCCCTTTATTGCCAGACCATTTTTCAGTGCTGTGATAGTTTGACTGACAATTACTCGGCCATGGAACACTGTATTCAATTGAATTCTATATCATTTTTGAAGATAGATAAAGCTTTTTGGGTGGTATTTCATTAACATTTTTTTTTTTTTTTACTATATAAAAGGAAAAAAGACCAAAAATGTGGGTTTGCTTACAGTTATCTTTCATTGTTTCACCTTTACAAAACCATCCCACAATCGTTGGTGGTCAGTGGCCCCTTATAGTGATACTAAATGTTGCACCCTCCTAGTTAAAGTGGACCGTCAGTCATTTTTTCAACTTTCCATCTATTTCTGCCCTTGTTTGTTTAACTTTCGATAGTAAAACATTTTTTTTTGATGCCAGTATATACCAAATACAGCCCACTTCCTGTTTCTTGTCTGGTCATTAGACTAGGCTTATGACATCATGCACAGCTCTCTCTCTCTAACTCTCATGAGAGTTTGCCAGGAAGGGAGGGGAGATGAGTCATAAGAGCGCCAATGAGAGCTGCAGGGCTTCAGAGCTGGAGGTGTGCCTCTGTGTGTCTGTGTAAATCCAGGAAGTGAGCAGGCAGCAGCTTCAGCTGCCCACAGTTAAAATGGCTGCAGCCAGACTCAGTAGAGGGAGATTTCTGCAGCATATTTGGCAAGTACAGAATCACAGTGTATATATATAAAATAATATGCAGTGGTTGGAGGGAAGATTCCGAATGGCAAAGATGTTTTTATTACAAATTATGTGAGCAGACTGTAGTTCCTCTTTAAGCTGATTTTTTTTTTTTGTTAGGCATATTTAGTTTTGTGCTCCCATAACCAGCAGAGCTGTGTGTGATTGCTTTGGGCTGCTCTGGGCTCTGCAGATTACAAGTCTGACTGCTTCTCCCTGATCTCCCATAGAGGACAGTGGTGCTCTGACAGGTCCGTCTCAGCACAGTGAGCAGAGATGGACCTGTCATCCGCCTACTCAGCGGATTGATCCCCTGCTGAGCAAGCGGAGTCCGTCAAAACAGATGTGCCCTGTGTGAAAGGGGCCTAACTCCAACCAATCCCTGGGGTGTTGCTCAGAAGGTGGTTGGGGTTGCATAAATAGTTTGGGACCTCTGAGAGTAGGGTTCTTGTTGAGAAGAAGTTCAGCCAGGGAGGGCTGACTGCCTTCCTGGCTGCATTGCTGAAGGCCCACCCTACTTTACGGAATCCTAGCCATTGCTGAGAGGGTCTGCTCACCAGTCTTTCAGGAGCCAAGGGGGGTACTGCACTGAAGTCTTGCCTTAGGAGTACACGGGGAGAGCCTGTCTACTGGAATCTGAGTGCATTCCATATCAGAATGACACTGTGAGTACCAGTGGCGGCCCGTCCATAGGGGGCACCTGGGCGCCGCCCCCCCCCCCCCCCCCTCCAGGCAGCAAAAAAAAACAAAAAAAAACAAAAATTTTTTTAATACTGGCCCTTTAAAAAAAAAAAAAAAGGAAAAAAAAGGTCCTTAAGTGCACTGTGTTCGGACGGCGGACACAGTGCACTTATAGGAAGCGCCACGTCTATGCAATCACGAAATTGCAGACGTGGCGCTGCATTTGTGGGCGTTTAGCCCGCCTTGTGGCGTTTTCTGATGCGCCGAGTAGCTTCCGCTCGGCCATAGCAATACATACTACAGGCGCCAGGCGGAAGCTACTTGGCACTTCAGATTTGATTGTTATCTGCCCTGAGTCAGATGTCACTTCCTGGCTCTCTCTCTCATTGCACCCGAGAGAGGAAGCAGGAAGAATGCTGGTGCCAGTGTGAGGAGGAGGACACCGCAGGAGACCCAAGGTAAGTACCGCTGTGTGGAGAATGGGGGGGACACCTGCTTTTGGGGGCTCTGATGGGGACACCTGCTGTGGGGGGACCCTGATGGGGACACCTGCTGTTGGGGGGCTCTGATGGGGGACACCTGCTGTGGGGGGTTCTGATGGGGACACCTGCTGTGGGGGGTTCTGATGGGGACACCTGCTGTGGGGGGCTCTGATGGGCGACTCCTGTTTTGGGGGGACTCTGATGGGGGACACCTGCTATGGGGGGGCTCTGATGGGGGACACCTGCTGTGGGGGGCTTTAATAGGGGACACCTGCTGTGGGGGGCTCTGATGGGGGACTCTGATGGGGGACACCTGCTGTGGGGGGACTTTGATGCGGACACCTGCTGTGGGGGGACTCTGATGGGGACACCTGCTGTGGGGGGACTCTGATGGGGACACCTGCTGTGGGGGGACTCTGATGGACACACCCTGCTGTGGGGGACACCTGCTGTTGGGGGCCCTAAAGGTAACACCGGCTGTTGGGGGCTCTGATGGGGACACCTGCTGTGGGGGGACTCTGATCGGGACACCTGCTGTTGAGGGGCTCTGATGAGGACACCTGCTGTGGGGGGCTCTGATGGGGGACACCTGCTGTGGGGGGACTCTGATGGGGGACACTTGCTGTGGGGGGACTCTGATGGGGGACACCTGCTGTGGGGGGACTCTGATGGGGGACACCTGCTGTGGGGGGCTCTGATGGGGGACACCTGCTGTGGGGGGACTCTGATGGGGGACACCTGCTGTGGGGGGACTCTGATGGGGGGACACCTGCTGTGGGGGGACTCTGATGGGGGACACCTGCTGTGGGGGGACTCTGATGGGGGACACCTGCTGTGGGGGGCTCTGGTGGGGGGCTCTGATGGGGGACTCTGATGGGGGACACCTGCTGTGGGGGGACTCTGATGGAGACACCCTGCTGTGGGGGGCTCTGATGGGGGACACCTGCTGTTGGGGGCTCTGATGTGGGACACCTGCTGTGGGGGGGCTCTGATGGGGGACACCTGCTGTGGGGGGCTCTGATGGGGGACACCTGCTGTGGAGGGCTCTGGTGGGGGGCTTTGATGGGGGACTCTGATGGGGGACACCTGCTGTGGGGGGACTCTGATGGAGACACCCTGCTGTGGGGGGCTCTAAAGGGGACACCTGCTGTTGGGGGCTCTGATGGGGGACACCTGCTGTGGGGGGACCCTGATGGGGACACCTGCTGTTGGGGGGCTCTGATGGGGGACACCTGTTTTGGGGGGACTCTGATGGGGACACCTGCTGTGGGGGGACTCTGTTTGAGACACCTGCTGTGGGGGACACCTGCTGTGGGGGACTCTGATGGGGGACACCTGCTGTGGGGGGACTCTGATGGGGGACACCTACTGTGGGGGGCTTTGATGGGGGGCTCTGATGGGGGACTCTGATGGGGGACACCTGCTGTGGGGGGACTCTGATGGAGGCACCCTGCTGTGGGGGGCTCTAAAGGGGACACCTGCTGTTGGGGGCTCTGATGGGGGACACCTGCTGTGGGGGGACCCTGATGGGGACACCTGCTGTTGGGGGGCTCTGATGGGGGACACCTGTTTTGGGGGGACTCTGATGGGGACACCTGCTGTGGGGGGACTCTGATTGAGACACCTGCTGTGGGGGACACCTGCTGTGGGGGACTCTGATGGGGGACACCTACTGTGGGGGGACTTTGATGGGGGACACCTGCTGTGGGGGGACTCTGATGGGGGACACCTGCTGTGGGGGGCTTTGATGGGGGGCTCTGATGGGGGACACCTGCTGTGGGGGGACTCTGATGGGGGACACCTGCTGTGGGGGGCTCTGGTGGGGGGCTCTGATGGGGGACTCTGATGGGGGACACCTGCTGTGGGGGGACTCTGATGGGGACACCTGCTGTTGGGGGACTCTGATGGGGACACCTGCTGTGGGGGGACTCTGATGGGGACACCCTGCTGTGGGGGGACTCTGATGGGGACACCTGCTGTGGGGGGACTCTGATGGAGACACCCTGCTGTGGGGGACACTGATGGCAACTCTGATGTAAGGGGACAGAGGCTGCATTTTGGGGGGGGACAGAGGCTGCATTTTGGGGGGGACAGAGGCTGCATTTTGGGGGGGGGGCAGAGGCTGCATTTTGGGGGGGGGACAGAGGCTGCATTTAGGGGGGAGACAGAGGCTGCATTTTATGTGACAGAGGCTGCATGTAAGAAGGGACTGCTGGGGACACCTGATGGCATCTGGTGGCAGGCGACGTGGCTAGTGACACACTCGGGGCTCCCACTGATTCTGCATTATGGTGAGTTGAACGATTTCATTTTATATTACAATGTAATAATAGTAATAATGCGCTTCAATCATCCTGACACCATAACAACCATGGTGCCGGGATGATTGAAGCGCTAACACCAGGTGTTTGGAGTATCTTTATCTGCTGATTGTTAAACTTTGTAGAATACACATTTCTATTGTTGTGTAGGATCTAGGCCAGCTGTCCCTCTCTCCCTCTCCCTCCATCCCTCGTTCATCTCAGATGCTAACCACACCACCTTAGAGCCACGCCCACTATTTCGCTGAAACCACGCCCATTTTCACCAAGTGGGAGGGGTCAAAAAGGAAGGGCGGGGTCTGGCGCCCCCCCATCCTAAAACTTCACCAGCCGCCACTGGTAAGTACTGGCCCAGAACGGGGGAGACAATTTCAGTGACTGTCCACTTTAGCACTCACTGCTGCTACATAGACTGTAAGGCTTGCCTGACCTGGGTCATTAATACTGGTGCCCCAGTGCTGCCCACTTAGTGTCCCACCACTGAAGAGGCTGTTTAGCAGAGCTACTAGAAGGGAGAATGTCCTCAGTTATTCCAGCTAGTAAAGTACATGGCCTGGTGCTGTCAGAAACCATGAAATCAGGGCGAGACAGAAGAAGAGTTAAATCACACTTGTTTAATTGCTTACCAACCAGCACGCGCCGATTTATGTCGGCAGAATGGCACTGGTGGGCAAAAGGGTGTACAGGTACGTCCCCTCTAATAAGCGGCGCTGCGTCGGCCACACTCTCCGTTACCGCAGGTCTCGTGGACTCAATGCCGGGTGCCCACGATCGTGTCACGGAGAGGTAGAACAGGCAGGTAAACAAAGAATTTCCCCGTTCTGCCTAGTGACAGGACAGAGATCACCGCTCTCTGTCATCGAGAGCAGTGATCGCTGTCATGTGAGGTCTAGCCCCTCCCCCCACAGTTAGAGGGGCTAACCTCATGGTTAACCCCTTCACCTCCAGTGTCATTTACACAGTAATCAATGCATTTTTATAGCACTGATCGCTGTATAAATGGTTCCAAAATAGTGTCAAAAGTGTCTGATCTGTCCGCCATAATGTCGCAGTCCCGATAAAAATTGCAGATCGCCGCCATTACTAATAAAAAAAAATGAATAATAAAAAGGACATAAATCTATCCCCTAACCATTCAATATACGCTTATTGGATTTTTTTTTTTTACCTAAAGCATGTAAAACTGAGGAAAAAAATAATTTTTTAGATATTTTTGGGGGATATTTATTATAGCAAAAAGTAAAAAATATTGATTTTTCTTCAAAAATTTACGTAAATTTTGTTTGGGTACAACGTTGCACGACCGCGCAGTTGTCACTTAAAGCGGCGCAGTGCCGAATCGCAAAAAGTGCTCTGGTCAGGAAGGGGGTAAATCCTTTCGGGGCTGAAGTGGTTAATAATAAAAGTAAAAAGAACAAACATAGTCAAAACATAGCTAAAGTTCAGTAATTGGAATGGAAAGATAGCCAGGCCACAAGTCAGGGATCAATGTAGTGGAACAGCAAGCAGGATCTGGAGCCAGAAGGGATATCAGCAAAGAAAGTCTTGAACAGGATCGCAGGAGAGGAGAGTTTCTGTGATGTTAACCAAGGCAAAGGCAGAGATCCACTGGACTGAATGGCTTAAGTAGGCAGGACTGACGAGCAGGATATCATCAATAGCTGAGTAACTGTGGAGAGAAGAGCTAGGAGCTGGCAATTAGCTGACAGCTGAGCGGCCAGCTCCGAGAAGGAAGGGCTGAGCCCAGCCCTGACAGGAGCTGAGTGAAACTAGGAGGAGGGCCAGCAGAAGAGGCGGAGTATTAGTCAGTGTTGGAAAAGTACAACAGAAAAGTTGTTTAACCACTTGACGACCGCCTCACGCCGATGTACGTCGGCAAAGTGGCACGGACAGGCAAAATCACGTACATGTACGTGATTTGCCTTCCGCGGGTGGGGGGTCCGATCGGACCCCCCCCCGGTGCCCGAGGCGGTCGTCGTTTGTCCAGCGGCGATCGGTGATGAGGGGGAGACCATCCGTTCGTGGCCCCCCCCTCGCGATCGCCGCCGGCCAATCGAATCATTCCTTTGCTGCTGTATGCTAAACAGCAGCAAAGGAAGTGATGTCATCTCCCCTCGGGTCGGTATTTTCCGTTCCGGCCCGAGGAGAGACGACAAGTATGTGAGTGCACCAAACACTACACACACAGTAGAACATGCCAGGCACACAAATCACCCCGATCCCCCCCCCGATCGCCCCCCGATCCCCCCCCAATCACCCCCCCCCCCCCTGTCACAAACTGACACCAGCAGTTTTTTTTTTTTTTTTTTTCTGATTACTGCATAGTGTCAGTTTGTGACAGTTAGTGTTGGGACAGTTAGTATTACCCCCCTTTAGGTCTAGGGTACCCCCCTAACCCCCCCTAATAAAGTTTTAACCCCTTGATCACCCCCTGTCACCAGTGTCACTAAGCGATCATTTTTCTGATCGCTGTATTAGTGTCGCTGGTGACGCTAGTTAGTGAGGTAAATATTTAGGTTCGCCGTCAGCGTTTTATAGCGTCAGGGACCCCCATATACTACCTAATAAATGTTTTAACCCCTTGATTGCCCCCTAGTTAACCCTTTCACCACTGATCACCGTATAACCGTTACGGTTGACGCTGGTTAGTTTGTTTATTTTTTATAGTGTCAGGGCACCCGCCGTTTATTACCGAATAAAGGTTTAGCCCCCCGATCGCCCGGCGGTGATATGCGTCGCCCCAGGCAGCGTCAGATTAGCGCCAGTACCGCGAACACCCACGCACGCACCGTACACCTCCCTTAGTGGTATAGTATCTGATCGGATCAATATCTGATCCGATCAGATCTATACTAGCATCCCCAGCAGTTTAGGGTTCCCAAAAACGCAGTGTTAGCGGGATCAGCCCAGATACCCGCTAGCACCTGCGTTTTGCCCCTCCGCCCGGCCCGGCCCAGCCCACCCAAGTGCAGTATCGATCGATCACTGTCACTTACAAAACACTAAACGCATAACTGCAGCGTTCGCAGAGTCAGGCCTGATCCCTGCGATCGCTAACAGTTTTTTTGGTAGCATTTTGGTGAACTGGCAAGCACCAGCCCCAGGCGTCAGGTTAGCGCCAGTACCGCTAACACCCACGCACGCAGCATACGCCTCTCTTAGTGGTATAGTATCTGAACGGATCAATATCTGATCCGATCAGATCTATACTAGCGTCCCCAGCAGTTTAGGGTTCCCAAAAACGCAGTGTTAGCGGAATCAGCCCAGATACCTGCTAGCACCTGCGTTTTGCCCCTCCGCCCGGCCCAGCCCAGCCCAGCCCACCCAAGTGCAGTATCGATCGATTACTGACACTTACAAAACACTAAACGCATAACTGCAGCGTTCGCAGAGTCAGGCCTGATCCCTGCGATCGCTAACAGTTTTTTTGGTAGTATTTTGGTGAACTGGCAAGCACCAGCCCCAGGCAGCGTCAGATTAGCGCCAGTACCGCTAACACCCACGCACACACCGTACACCTCCCTTAGTGGTATAGTATCTGATCGCATCAATATCTGATCCGATCAGATCTATACTAGCGTCACCAGCAGTTTAGGGTTCCCAAAAACGCAGTGTTAGCGGGATCAGCCCAGATACCTGCTAGCACCTGCGTTTTGCCCCTCCGCCCGGCCCGGCCCAGCCCACCCAAGTGCGGTATCGATCGATCACTGTCACTTACAAAACACTAAACGCATAACTGCAGCGTTCACAGAGTCAGGCCTGATCCCTGCGATCGCTAACAGTTTTTTGGTAGCGTTTTGGTGAACTGGCAAGCGCCAGCGGCCTAGTACACCCCGGTCGTAGTCAAACCAGCACTGCAGTAACACTTGGTGACGTGGCGAGTCCCATAAGTGCAGTTGAAGCTGGTGAGGTGGCAAGCACAAGTAGTGTCCCGCTGCCACCAAAAAGACAAACACAGGCCCGTCGTGCCCATAGTGCCCTTCCTGCTGCATTCGCCAATCCTAATTGGGAACCCACCGCTTCTGCAGCGCCCGTACTTCCCCCATTCACATCCCCAACCAAATGCAGTCGGCTGCATGAGAGGCATTTTTATGTCCTCCCAAGTACCCCTACCCAACGAACCCCCCAAAAAAGATGTCGTGTCTGCAGCAAGCGCGGATATAGGCGTGACACCCGCTATTATTGTCCCTCCTGTCCTGACAATCCTGGTCTTTGCATTGGTGAATGTTTTGAACGCTACCATGCACTAGTTGAGTATTAGCGTAGGGTACAGCATTGCACAGACTAGGCGCCATTTCACAGGGTCTCCCAAGATGCCTTCGCATTTTGAGAGACCCGAACCTGGAACCGGTTACCGTTATAAAAGTTAGTTACAAAAAAAGTGTAAACAAAAAAAAAAAATATGAAATAAAAAAAAATAGTTGTTGTTTTATTGTTCTCTCTCTCTCTCTTTTCTCTCTCTCTATTGTTCTGCTCTTTTTTACTGTATTCTATTCTGCAATGTTTTATTGTTATTGTTATTGTTATTGTTATTGATTGTTATTGTTATTGTTATTGTTATTATGTTTTATCATGTTTGTTTTTCAGGTGTGTAATTATTTACACTTTACTGTGCTTTATTGTTAACCATTGTTAACCATTTTTTTGTCTTCAGGTACGCCATTCACGACTTTGAGTGGTTATACCAGAATGATGCCTGCAGGTTTAGGTATCATCTTGGTATCATTCTTTTCAGCCAGCGGTCGGCTTTCATGTAAAAGCAATCTTAGCGGCTAATTAGCCTCTAGACTGCTTTTACAAGCCGTGGGAGGGAATGCCCCCCCCCCCCCCCACCGTCTTCCGTGTTTTTCTCTGGCTCTCCTGTCTCAACAGGGAACCTGAGAATGCAGCCGGTGATTCAGCCAGCTGACCATAGAGCTGATCAGAGACCAGAGTGGCTCCAAACATCTCTATGGCCTAAGAAACCGGAAGCTACGAGTATTTCATGACTTAGATTTCGCCGGATGTAAATAGCGCCATTGGGAAATTGGGGAAGCATTTTATCACACCGATCTTGGTGTGGTCAGATGCTTTGAGGGCAGAGGAGAGATCTAGGGTCTAATAGACCACAATTTTTTCAAAAAAGAGTACCTGTCACTACCTATTGCTATCATAGGGGATATTTACATTCCCCGAGATAACAATAAAAATGATTAAAAAAAAAAATATGAAAGGAACAGTTTAAAAGTAAGATTAAAAAAGCAAAAAAATAATAAAGAAAAAAAAAAAAAAAAAAAAAAACACCCCTGTCGCCCCCTGCTCTCGCGCTAAGGCAAACGCAAGCGGCGGTCTGTCGTCAAACGTAAACAGCAATTGCACCATGC
Source organism: Lithobates clamitans (assembly GCA_037952925.1). NCBI lineage: Eukaryota > Metazoa > Chordata > Amphibia > Anura > Ranidae > Lithobates > Lithobates clamitans. The sequence goes on along the minus strand of JBBGZY010000573.1, from coordinate 6,235,307 downwards.
ATGTGAGGTATCACCGCGAAGGCCAGATCGAGTGCAGTAATTTTTCCAGTAGACCTCCTCTGTAAATCTAAAGTGGTAACCTGTAAAGGCTTTTGAAGGCTTTTAAACATGTATTTATTTTGTTGCCACTGCACGTTTGTGCGCAATTTTAAAGCATGTCATGTTTGGTATCCATGTACTCGGCCTAAGATCATCTTTTTTATTTCATCAAACATTTGGGCAATATAGTGTGTTTTAGTGCATTAAAATTAAAAAAAGTGTGTTTTTTCCCCAAAAAATGCGTTTGAAAAATCGCTGCGCAATTACTGTGTGAAAAAAAAAAATGAAACACCCACCATTTTAATCTGTAGGGCATTTGCTTTAAAAAAATATATAATGTTTGGGGGTTCAAAGTAATTTTTTTGCAAAAAAAAAAAAACTTTTTCATGTAAACAATAAGTGTCAGAAAGGGCTTTGTCTTCAAGTGGTTAGAAGAGTGGGTGATGTGTGACATAAGCTTCTAAATGTTGTGCATAAAATTCCAGGACAGTTCAAAACCCCCCCAAATGACCCCATTTTGGAAAGTAGACACCCCAAGCTATTTGCTGAGAGGCATGTCGAGTCCATGGAATATTTTATATTGCGACACAAGTTGCGGGAAAGAGACAAATTTTTTTTTTTTTTTTTTTTTTTTTGCACAAAGTTGTCACTAAATGATATATTGCTCAAACATGCCATGGAAATATGTGAAATTACACCCCAAAATACATTCTGCTGCTTCTCCTGAGTACGGGGATACCACATGTGTGAGACTTTTTGGGAGCCTAGCCGCGTACGGGACCCCGAAAACCAAGCACCGCCTTCAGGCTTTCTAAGGGCGTGAATTTTTGATTTCACTCTTCACTGCCTATCACAGTTTCGGAGGCCATGGAATGCCCAGGTGGCACAAAACCCCCCCAAATGACCCCATTTTGGAAAGTAGACACCCCAAGCTATTTGCTGAGAGGTATAGTGAGTATTTTGCAGACCTCACTTTTTGTCACAAAGTTTTGAAAATTGAAAAAAGAAAAAAAAAAAATGTTTTTTCTTGTCTTTCTTCATTTTCAAAAACAAATGAGAGCTGCAAAATACTCACCATGCCTCTCAGCAAATAGCTTGGGGTGTCTACTTTCCAAAATGGGGTCATTTGGGGGGGTTTTGTGCCACCTGGGCATTCCATGGCCTCCGAAACTGTGATAGGCAGTAAAGAGTGAAATCAAAAATTTTTACCCTTAGAAATCCTGAAGGCAGTGATTGGTTTTCGGGGTCCAGTACGCGGCTAGGCTCCCAAAAAGTCCCACACATGTGGTATCCCCATACTCAGGAGAAGCAGCTAAATGTATTTTGGGGTGCAATTCCACATATGCCCATGGCCTGTGTGAGCAATATATCATTTAGTGACAACTTTATGAAAAAAAAAAAAAAAAAAAAAAAAAAGTGTCACTTTCCCGCAACTTGTGTCAAAATATAAAATATTCCATGGACTCAATATGCCTCTCAGCAAATAGCTTGGGGTGTCTACTTTCCAAAATGGGGTCATTTTGGGGGGTTTTGTGCCATCTTGGCATTCCATGGCCTCCGAAACTGTGATAGGCAGTGAAGAGTGAAAGCAAAAATTTACACCCTTAGAAATCCTGAAGGCGGTGATTGGTTTTCGGGGCCCCGTACGCGGCTAGGCTCCCAAAAAGTCCCACACATGTGGTATCCCCATACTCAGGAGAAGCAGCAGAATGTATTTTGGGGTGCAATTCCACATAGGCCCATGGCCTGTGTGAGCAATATATCATTTAGTGACGACTTTTTGTAAATATTTTTTTTTTTTTTTTTTTTTGTCATTTTTCAATCACTTGGGACAAAAAAAATAAATATTCAATGGGTTCAACATGCCTCTCAGCAATTTCCTTGGGGTGTCTACTTTCCAAAATGGGGTCATTTGGGGGGGTTTTGTACTGCCCTGCCATTTTAGCACCTCAAGAAATGACATAGGCAGTCATAAACTAAAAGCTGTGTAAATTCCAGAAAATGTACCCTAGTTTGTAGACGCTATAACTTTTGCGCAAACCAATAAATATACGCTTATTGACATTTTTTTTACCAAAGACATGTGGCCGAATACATTTTGGCCTAAATGTATGACTAAAATTTAGTTTATTGGATTTTTTTTATAACAAAAAGTAGAAAATATCATTTTTTTTCAAAATTTTCGGTCTTTTTCCGTTTATAGCGCAAAAAATAAAAACCGCAGAGGTGATCAAATACCATCAAAAGAAAGCTCTATTTGTGGGAAGAAAAGGACGCAAATTTCGTTTGGGTACAGCATTGCATGACCGCGCAATTAGCAGTTAAAGCGACGCAGTGCCAAATTGGAAAAAGACCTCTGGTCCTTAGGCAGCATAATGGTCCGGGGCTCAAGTGGTTATAAACTGACTATATACTGCATATGCATTATGCCTGTCTATGCAGCAGGTGGCGCTGTAGTATTATAGTGTATAGTTATGTTATCTATGATATAACAGAATGTTTGTCTATTCTCTCTCTCTATGTACTTGTATGCTCCTTGTTCATGTTTCTCCATTCTGTAAAGACATGCATTGATAAGCCGTATTACATACATACAACATACAACAAACTTCCAGCATGGTTACAATACTCTGCTAACAGGGGGATCTTGTCACAGCTCAGTCAGAGCTCATCACAGCATCAGACAGTTTTTTCCCACCCTCCCTCCCTTGTTTGTTTTGGTTTAGGGAGCCTCCTACCTTCTCAAGGTGCTGGGGTATTTGTAGTGGGTTTTTGGGTTTTATGTTAGCTTGCTATTCACTTTATTGGTCCTTTTTATTTTCTTGTCGTAGCAGCAGGCAGGGGGTCTATTGGGTATTTGAAGGTGGTGATGGTAAAAAGTGCATTGGGCTCATCTGAGGTATGGGTGTCCCTTCCTAACTGTGGAAAATTGTGTGTTGGGCCCATCTGAGGTATGGGTGTCCCTTCCTAACTGTGGAAATTTGTGTGTTGGGCCCATCTGAGGTATGGGTGTCCCTTTCTAACAATACGGTGGTATCATTAGGGTATTATTTAGGTTGTATCTTGTAGTACATAAGTGGTTAATTGTCCCTGAGCCAGTGTAGTTGCGGCTGGGGGCATTTGATTGGTTGCTAGATACAACCGGTTAATCATGAGTATATAGGCCTTCAAAGACCTTAGACCGGGCATAAGCTGAGGTTGTTTTATTTGTTATGCATTGACTGTATTATATGCATGTAATAATGTTTTAATAATGCTTGTGAATGTTGTATTTAATGGTTTGTAATAAAAGGCTGCTATGGCCATTCGACTCCAAATAAAATGTGTCGTCTGGTCATTTTGGAAGGAGGGATTGGTCAAGTGTTTAATGTTTTATAGATAATCGCAGCCTCTACACTCTGCCGGTCCCTCAGGCATGTGGAATATCCCACAGCTCCCTGAGCACTATCCAAGTTACTACAGCAATAAATGTTAAAAGGTAATCATAATGGGTCAGTGTGAGTCAGTGTGTGAAGATGCTGCTTGCCTGGCTGCTGTACTAGTGGGAATTGAAAGTGGGACGTTAAAACAGTGGCTCTAGTCAAGGGTGGCGTTACATAAAAAAATATCCTTATTCTCCAAAAATAATCCATACACATCCACTACTTAAAGAGGAAGCAAACGTCCTCTGCTTACATTTACCTATAGGTAAGCCTATAATAAAACTTACCTATAAGTAGTGAAAATATCTCCTAAATGTGTTCCGTTTAGGAGATACAGTGCCTTGCAAAAGTATTCACCCCCCTTGGCTTTTTACCTATTTTGTTACATTACAGCCTTTAGTTCAATGTTTTTTAAATCAGAATTATAAGTGATGGATCAGAACACAATAGTCTAAGTTAGTGACATAAATTTAGAAAAATATATACATAAAACTATTTTTCAGAAATAAAAAAAATGATAATTGGCATGTGCGTATATATACTCCCCCTTTGTTAAGAAGCCCATAAAAAGCACTGGTGCAACCAATTACTTTCAAAAGTCGCATAATTAGTGAAATGATGTCCACCTGTGTGCAATCTAAGTGTCACATGGTCTGTCATTACATATACACACCTTTTTTGAAAGGCCCCAGAGGCTGCAACACCTAAGCAAGAGGCACCACTAACCAAACACTGCCATAAAGACCAAGGAACTCTCCAAACAAGTAAGGGACAATGTTGTTGAGAAGTACAAGTCAGGGTTAGGTTACAAAAAAATATCCAAATCTTTGATGATCCCTAGGAGCACCATCAAATCTAACATAACCAAATGGAAAGAACATGGCACAACAGCAAACCTGCCAAGAAACGGCCGCACACTAAAACTCACGGCCTGGCCAAGGAGGGCATTAATCAGAGAGGGAGCACAGAAACCTAAGGTAACTCTGGAGGAGCTGCAGAGTTCCACAGCAAAGACTGGAGTATCTATACATAGGAAGACAATAAGCCATATGCTCCATAGATTTGGGCTTTATGGCAGAGTGACCAGAAGAAAGCCATTACTTTCAGTAAAAAACAAAATGGCACGTTTTGAGTTTGCGAAAAGGCATGTGGGAGACTCCCAAAATATATGGAGGAAGGTGCTCTGGTCTGATGAGACTAAAATTGAACTTTTTGGCCATTAAAGAAAATGATATGTCTGGCGTAAACCCAACACATCACATCACCGAAAGAACACCATCCCCACAGTGAAATATGGTGGTGGCAGCATCATGCTGTGGGGATGTTTTTCAGCAGTCGGGACTGGGAAACTGGTCAGTGTTGAGGGAAAGATGGATGTTGCTAAATACAGAGATATTCTTGATCAAAACCTGTACCACTCTGTGTGTGATTTGAGGCTAGGACGGAGGTTCACCTTCCAGCAGGACAATGACCCCAAACACACTGCTAAAGCAACACTTGAGTGGTTTAAGGGGAAACATGCAAATATGTTGGAATGGCCTAGTCAAAGCCCAGACCTCAATCCAATAGAAAATCTGTGGTCAGACTTAAAGATTGCTGTTCACAAGCGCAAACCATCCAACTTGAAGGAGCTGGAGCAGTTTTGCAAGGAGGAGTGGGCAAAAATCCCAGTGGTAAGATATGGCAAGCTCATAGAGACTTATCCAAAGCGACTTAAAATCTGTGATAACCGCAAAATTTGGCTCTACAAAGTATTGACTTTGGGGGGGTGAATAGTTATGCACATTGACTTTTTCTGTTATTTTGTCCTATTTGTTGTTTGCTTCACAATAAAAAAAAAAATCTTCAAAGTTGTAGGAATGTTCTGTAAATTAAATGATGCAAATCCTCAAACATTCCATGTTAATTCCAGGTTGTGAGGCAACAAAACACAAAAAATGCCAAGGAAGGTGAATACTTTAGCAAGGCACTGTATTTACATTACATGCAGCCAGTGACATTGCTGGCAAATGCGCTCTGAAGGAACGGGCACGGGTGTCTTGGCGGTGTGTGGGCGCCGCTGAAACAGCTTAGTTCTAAGGTAAGTATTTCATAATGCGCACATTATGCCTTTGTCTTTTTTTTTGTACTTCTGTTTACAACCTCTTTAATGGCCCTGTAATCTATTTTTCATTAAATTGTTTCTGATTGTGTCTTTCTGCCTCCATGTAACATCCTCCCTGAGCTCCTCTTCTTTTCCCCCCTCACTTCAATTTGTTTGAAATGAGCAGTGTGCGTTAGTTGCGGACCTGTGCACTGCTCTATGCACACTACGCATCTCATAGTCCATCTCGGGAGTGAGCAAGAGAGGGTGGCTACATTCCTACATTCAGTGGGACCATGAAGAATGAATATAGTCACCCTCTGACAGGAAGTTAGATCACAGCAGCAAAAATTTGGAGATTTGGAGGTGGTTAAAAGCAATAGAATATACTTTTTTGAGTTAAGAATGCTTCCTTGAATTACTAGAATTTTTTTTGAAAACCATTTAGCGTCACTTACATCACCTCTCCCCCCTTAAACGATAACTAAAGGCGATTTAGACTGTATTCACACCTGGGCGTTTTGAATCAGGGACAGATTTTCTGCGATTTCAAAACACCCAGGTATGAATAACAAATTGAACAATGCACAATTCAGATGCTGTTCATTTGAACGGCACTTAAAAATGTGGGGTTCTGCCACAATTGTCGCGCCATAAATCACACTGCAATTGCAGCAAACTGCATCATGGGAAGCAGGCCAGCCAAAAAAAGCTCCTGAACTTTTTGGGGGACAAGCTTCACGCAATGCAGTTTGCCATGATTGCAGCATGATTTATTGTGGGAATAAGTGCCATTCAAATGCATGCTATCTGAAATGTGCATTATGCGATTTGTCATTCACACCTGAGCGTTTTGAAATCGTGGGCAGAATCGTGGCAAATCTGTCCGCGATTCAAAAGGTGTGAGTGCAGCCTTATTGCCATTCTGGTAGGTAACTTGACCCTAGTATGTGTATGTATGAATGTGAGTTAGGGACCTTAGATTGTAAGCTCCTTGAGGACAGGGACTGATGTGAGTGTGCAATATACTGCATATGCAAATTGATGGTGCTATATATGTACCAGTAATAAATCTAATAACAAATAATCTCTGGCCCCAAGATGGACTACACATGTATGGCGCACACATACACATGACTGCTGAGGTGCAATAATCCCAGGTCCCAACCATCACTTGTCATACCTTACCCCTTCTTCTCAACCAATAAGAACCACACATACAACCAATAACGTTGGAAAGGGCAAGGCCACAGCTTTATTTAAATCAACATTAACATTAACCTTTAGAACCGTGCCAGTCACAGTTGTACTGTGAGCACTCAACTACCAATGTAAAAGGGAGATGAAGGAGGGGCCTGTCCTTACCATCAGTGCCGGACCGGCCGTCAATCTCCCAATTACCATCCGGGCATCAAAGGGGTTCCATATTTGCTGGCAAGGTTACCAAAACCGCAACACGCTGTGACATACCATCAAAATTAGGGCGGGAGGGTGGGCAGCTCTTCCATGCTTCCGTCCGAAAAGGACCATAATCCCCTGGGGTGCCAAACTCCTGAGCTCAGGCCCAACCCTTTTCCCCCTTTGTACCAATCCTAAGTTATAACAACTTTACTGCAACTCCTCCCTGGTCATGCCCCCATCAGTCAGGGCTCTCTCTCCCGATGGGCTCAAGATTCTCTCATGACTGCTGAGGTGCAATAAGCCCAGGTCCCAACCATCACTTGTCATACCTTACCCCTTCTTCTCAACCAATAAGAACCACACATACAACCAATAACGTTGGAAAGGGCAAGGCCACAGCTTTATTTAAATCAACATTAACATTAACCTTTAGAACCGTGCCAGTCACAGTTGTACTGTGAGCACTCAACTACCAATGTAAAAGGGAGATGAAGGAGGGGCCTGTCCTTACCATCAGTGCCGGACCGGCCGTCAATCTCCCAATTACCATCCGGGCATCAAAGGGGTTCCATATTTGCTGGCAAGGTTACCAAAACCGCCACCAGCCAGTCAGTGATCCACTGACGGGCGCCCCACCGCAGCCAGCGCCTGTTCCACCCCCCTCTGAAGTCCTAGGATAAATATATCCATGCCAATGTCGTTGAGGTGAACACCATCCCTCCTCAACAAGTCATTGTTGTTTCCCTCCAAATCTTTGTGACGGACAACGACCCCCCCGATCCTCCGAACAAATTTGGACACCTGGGCGTTGACCTTCCTCCGAAAATTTTCTAAACAGGGTCCCGGAACTTCTCTAGCCCAAATAGAACGAGGGACAATCTCTGACCATACAAAAGTCACACTGGTAAACATTGCAAGGCATTGAGCAATATCACCTTTCATGGCAGCAATGAGATCCACGGACCGGGTGTAACCTACGTCATTCCCGCCGGCGTGAACCACCAGGACAATGTGACCGGACACGCGGGTACGGAGGTGCCAACATTCCCACAGTACCTGATGCCAACGCAGCCCGCGCAGGCCCAGCCAGCGAATCCTTGCCACGGTCGAAGAGAGTCCCAAATTTCTCCCATAGTTCCGGATCTCTGCACGACGAGCCGCCCAGAAGACAAAGGAATCACCCAAAATCCAAACTTGAGTCGGGGGAAAACCTGAAATTAACACAAAAGGTGAGGGCGAACATACAGCGAAAAACGAGACGACTCCCATCTACCCAGCCGCTGAAGTTCCGTATCGGAAAACCCTAAGCCAGAAGCGGCGGTGGCAGCGCCTATGCGAAATGAGTGAGTTGAAAAATCGCCCGCTGGTAAGCCTAAAGCCTCGAGGCAAAAACGAAAAACTTTTAAAAATTGGAAGCGACTCAAAGAGGAGGAGTCAGCGTGCACGAAAAAAGTGGGAGATGGGGGGCGCGCGGAAAGAAAAGGAACGGCCAGAGACACAGGACAGAATGGGCCGCCACAGTGGTGCAGCACCACTCGGCGGCCCCTGCCAAGGCTGTCAGTCTTCGAGGAGCGCAATAAAATGGTGACACTGCGCTCCGACAGGACGACATCCTCCGATCGAATACCCCCAGTGGAAGACCTGGATTTTGCAACTAATTCCCCGATGCGAAAAGCCCCAAAAAACGCCCATGAGAAAGCTACTCGGAACAGCAAAATCTCAAACTCGGATGAGCACACCTCTGGCAACATAGCCAAAACATCCGATAAAATCTGTAAAGAAATGGGGCGCCTGGAATCAGGCAGATGAGTGATGCGTTTCCAGCCCCTCAATATCCGACGCACTGGAAAGGCTTTTGTGACATCCCCCCACCCCAGAAGCTGAAACCAAAAGGATAAGGCGGACATGGCCGAAGAGACAGTGGAACCCGACACTCCCTTATCCTGTAACTGGACCAGGTAAGCAAAAAGGATCAAACGTCTATCATCCGGAGATGAAATAGAGAACTCACCGCCCGACGCTTGTGACCACTCGTGCCAGACCCGACAATACGACGCCCACGTCCTCGGAGAAAGCGACGACCGAAGCAGTTCTAACAATCCCCGGAAACGAGGTTCCACAAGTGGGCCGGACAGGGGAGGCCCTCCAGCGAAGCCGACGGAGCCAGGGAACGAAAACGGGGGTACTGTTGGCGGGAAAGAGCATCGGCAATGTCATTAGAAACTCCCGGAACGTGTTTTGCCCTAACATAAATGTTAAATTGCAAACATTTTAAAACCAAAAAACGCAACAGTGATACGACCGGGGGGGAACTGGCCGATTGCTTGTTCACTACCTGCACTACGCTCATATTGTCTGACCAAAAGATCACCTGACGATTGCGCAACTGTTCACCCCAGAGCTCCACCGCTACAATGATCGGGAAAAGCTCCAAAAGGGTGAGATTGCGCAATAAATCCATGCGGGCCCATGAGGCCGGCCAACATTCCGCAGACCACTCCCCCCGAAAGAAGGCACCGAAACCACAGGAGCCTGCCGCATCAGTGTACAACTCCAGCTGTGAGTTCGGTACCTCCTCCCGCAACCAACAAGACTGTCCGTTGTAGGATTGCAAAAAGGTTAGCCAAATGTCCAAATCCGCCCGCATGGGCTTGGTGATCCGAACGTGGTGGTGCGGGGCCGTAACGCCCTTCGTGGCCCAAGACAATCGCCTGCAGAAAGCCCTCCCCATACGTATGACCCTGCACGCGAATACTAGGTGCCCCAGCAGAGATTGTAGCTGTTTCAGCTGAAGTTTTTTGGACCCTTTCGCCAAACGAACCAAGGATAAAAGCCTGGTCAGCTTCTCCCTCGGCAGGCGAAAGACCATGGCCACTGTGTCAATCTCAATACCCAAAAAGGATAGTACCGTTACCGGACCCTCGGTTTTGTCCACGGACAGTGGAACAGTGAAACGCCGACAAATATCTTGAAAAACAGAGAGCAAGCATTGACACTGCCCGCTGTCCGAGGGACCCACAAAAAGGAAATCATCCAAGTAGTGCAGCATGGACTGAGATCCGGCCTCCCGGGCGACCACCCACTCAAGGAAGCTACTAAATAACTCGAAGAAGTAACACGAGATGGCGCAACCCATAGGCAGGCACATATCGAAGAAATAGCTTCCCTGAAAGTAGCAACCCAGGAGGTGGAAACAATCCGGGTGGACCGGGAGAAGGCGAAAAGCGGATTCAATGTCCGCTTTTGCCAAAAGAGCGGAACGCCCTGCTGCCCTGACGAGGTGAAGAGCCTTATCAAACGACGCATAATGCACCCGCGATTCCTCGCGATCAATTCCGTCGTTGACAGAGGAGCCGGAAGGGTAAGATAAGTGATGAATTAAACGAAATTTACCACTCGCCTTTTTGGGGACCACGCCCAGTGGGGACACCCGCAGGTTGTGAAATGGGGGAAGATCAAAGGGGCCCGCCATGCGCCCCAGTTCCAGCTCTTTCTGGATTTTCTCGGCCACTACTGATTCAAATTCAACAGCCGATTTTAAATTAGCCGACATGGTAGGCGCGTTCGATGGGGAAAACGGTATCCAAAAACCTCGATCCAGGCCATCCTTTAGGATCAGGGCCTCCCTACGAAGGGGGTACCGGTCTAGCCAGGGCGACATCTCTAGGACGTTCACCGGCGTCCTCCGGCTTAGGAAGGTCGGTCTTGGCTCCCGCTCTGGAAAGTGTCTGTTTACCCTTCCTGAAACACCGGCTGGAGGGGTGAGCGCCCCCACAGCTAGAGCACTCATGCCTGAAGCGACAGGCGGAGTACCACTTACAGTGGCTTTCGTTGAAAAGCCAACAGACACCTTTTTTGGAGGCGGTCGACGCTCCGGATTGAGGAGCGCCGACCGCGGACTGAAAGGACGCCGGCCTATGAGGGCACATTAGCAACAGCCATAGGCTACCATCCTGACAGTCGAAACGAAGCTCCTTGCGCGCCGCCATCTTCTGTCTAAACTGGGTGTCATACTGGAACCAGCATTGACCCCCATAAACCTTGTACGCTCCCCAGATAAGGTCCAGGTAGCAGAACAAGGAGGTCGCCAACTCTGGGTAACGCTCACAGAGCACACCCGCGTAGGCACAAAAACCTTGCAGCCAGTTCCCAAATGTTCTAGGAAGCTGCTTGACTTTATCGCCCTGCGTAGCGACGTCTACCCGACGGGATTTGTCGACCGTTTCCCTGTCCGATGGAACTAGAGCGAGGAAATCAACGAAATCCCGACGCCAAATTCTTTCCTTCGTCTCCTCCGGTATGTGGGCACCCGTGGGGGCTACAGCCCACAAGGCCCCTCCGGAAGGAGGGGAAAGATTTGCCGCCGCGCCTGAAACACCCATACTAGAAAGAACCGACCTGACCACCGACACTATACGGTCTTCGGGGCCCGATACGGAATCATCAACAGACCTCCCCCAAATCAATTCACAATCATACTCACTGATCCTCGGGGGCATCACTGATGGACGATCAACGGGCGAGGCGGTGTCCCATGCGACTCCAGGAGACTGCAGGCTGGAACGGCCAGCACCGTGAGGAGCAACGGGGCCGTGTATGTTCGGGCCGTCTCGGCCGACTGATAGATCCAAAGGCGGGGATCCCGCCACGGACACTGAAGGGTCCCCCTGGCCGAGGGCAGCGACTGTGCAGGAGCAGGAGTGCCTCTGGATTCTGACCGGCTGATCCGGGGCGGAAGCTGCCGCCAGCCCGGATCCGGAATCTCCCGCCCAGCTGGGCGCAGGGAGACTGGCGTTACCCGCCATGTTGACCGCGTAGGAGGGGTTAGACCCCGGAGACTGGAGGGGGGGAATCCGCGAGCCCTCCGCCCAACCGGGCGCTGGAGGGCGTCCGAGAGCACGGGGGGGGATGGCATCCGTGAGGGCAGATAAACCCGCACCCGCCCTGCCAGGCGCAGGGGGGGCACATCCCATCCGGGATGCTAGATGACATGGCGCGGCCCGGATCTGGGACCTGTCCCCCACCCGTCCGGGTGCAATGGGAGTCCTGCCCTGCGAAAAGCCCGCTCCCGATGGCCCAGAAGCCGCTGAGGGCCCCGCCCATGAAGGCGCCGGGGGACCCTGCGACCTGGCCACGTTTGCACGATTTCCATCCCGGGACGAATTACCCCCCACCCAGCCGGGTGCTGAAAGGGCCACATGTTGTAGGGCGCCCTGGCCATGGGAATCCTGAGCCGGCTGCGACCCCGCCCTGGAGGGCGCAGGATGGGGCAGCCCGCACCCATATGCTCCCCTGCGAATGCCCCCACCATCACCCCCCGCCCAGCCGGGCGCAGAGGGGTGCTGGGCACATGCATTGCTGGAGCTGTGCACAGCCAGTTCGAATTCTCCCGCCTGTCTAGGCGCAGGGAGCGAACTGGCCGCTAGGGGGAGCCGGTATGGAATCGAATCGCCGCCGCCCGAGGGAACGAAAGCCGCCGCCGGAGCAGGCGAACAGCTCCGGCCCCCTCCAGCCGCCCTGCGAGAGGACAGCCTGGCCGAGGAGCGGAGCGGCCGCACACCCGCCGCCCCCCCGCTGCTAGCAGGGGCGGAAGCAGGTACCAAACGGCTCGAGGCCGTGGGCTGGAGCGCTCCAGCTCCATCCAGGCCTCGCGCCATGCACAGGGAAGGGGAGGGGGGCGAGGGGGGTGCTGCTGAGCGGGGGCTACGTGAACGGGGACACCGAGGGGGGGGCTGCACGTTACTCCGGATGGCCGGGGAAGGTGACCGACGAGGGGGGGCACGCCGAGAGCGGGCGGCCGACCCCCGCTTCCTGGCTGCTGGAGCCCTGGGAACCCGCACCGGAGAGGGATGGATGGGGGGAGGAGGGGGGAGCAGTGAGAGGCCGCAGAGGGACTGGGGCTAAAACGAGAAGGTGGACGGGCGCGTCTGCGGGCCCTGCGTCCATCTGACTCGGGAGGAGGAACAGGGGAAGGGGCAGTGGAAGGGGCAGGAGAGGGCACCCCAGGGGATAGGAGGGCAAAGAGCCAGTCAGCCTGACCCCTGAGGGCCAGCTCACGGACCTTAGCCAGGAGGTGATCTGTGTCCATAGCTGGAGCCGCAGGGTCAGGTCCGAGCTCTTCCATGCTTCCGTCCGAAAAGGACCATAATCCCCTGGGGTGCCAAACTCCTGAGCTCAGGCCCAACCCTTTTCCCCCTTTGTACCAATCCTAAGTTATAACAACTTTACTGCAACTCCTCCCTGGTCATGCCCCCATCAGTCAGGGCTCTCTCTCCCGATGGGCTCAAGAGGCTCTCATGGAGATGAGTTTTTAGGTATAATTTTTTTACATTAAAGGGGCATTTTTAGGCCCCTTTCACACTGGCGGTTGTTCTGCCACTGTTGAAAGCATGTTTTGTTTGTTGAATTTTGAAATTCAGAGAATCCTGGCACAGCGTTCACTTGCAGTTGTACATTGCAATTAGCTGTGTTTACGTACGTTAACATGCGGCTGCCTTGTTACATTCTTGTCATTTCTGCTGTGCTTCCTGTTGTTTTTCTTTCCTTGTTGCCGCTGCTATCCGAAGGAGAAATAGTACACTGCGATGACCTGCAGTTATGTGCAGATAGCTGCAATAAATTGGTCCTGGACGAAGTCAATTTTTTTTTTTCTAACTGCACCAAAACCCATGTAACGAAACCATTGCTAAACGCAGTGTGTGAATGGGGCCATAGGAAAGTATTGTCTGAGTTTAGCTGCGGTAGATAACTTGATCTATCCGCAGCTAAAACCTGAATTCTATCCGCCCATGTGAAAGGGACCTAAAGCTTCTACCTGTGCCTGTAACTTACTGTAGTTTTTCCGACATTTCTACCTATTCCAACAGGACATCAAGTATAACTGGTGAATAAGCCCTAATTTTTCTGTATTTTGCTTCAAAGATCTGGTGAGTCATTAGCGTTGTCGGGACTGAGTGTTCCAGCCACTGCTTACGTAACATTATTTCTCTGTTGGTAGGGCTAAATTTCTTTTTCAATAATCTGTGCCCTGCACAAGTGCATTTTTTCAGCACAGAAGACGTGTGGTGACAAGCATCTGTAGATGTGGATGCAGGATGTGATATTAATAGATAATGTGTTCCGAGAAGGCCTGACCTGAGGCGCTTTGTTGGAATTCTGGGGGCCAAATACTATTTTCAGTTTTTATTTTACACCTCTGGAGGATTGTGCATGCCGTGAAAACCATAGTACATTTCTGAAACCTGGTGCTGTTTTCTAGTTATTAAAGCAGCTGTGACGCTTTTTTTAGAATGGAAAAAGCAGTTTTTCCTGCAAAGCATGCAGGTAAGTGTCCCTGTGCCGCCAAACTGTTTTGGATTGAAAAAAAAAAAAGCCTGCTCAAATGTCTTCTGCATTCAACATTTTTGGGAATGTCAGATATTGGAGGCCTCGCTATGCTGTGTAGTTTACTCCTGTGGTTCTTAACCCTGTCTTCAAGTACCCCCAACAGGCCATGTTTTGGGAATTTCTCTAAAATAGCTGTCCAAAATACCAAGCCATTGACTCTGATTTAAAGCACCTGTGCAAGATAAAGGAAAGCCTGCAAACATGGCCTGTTGGGGGTACTTGAGGACAGGGTTGAGAACCACTGGTTTAAATCTTGTACACACGATCGGATTGTTGGCCAACAGAGCGTCAGACTTTTGTCCGAAGGGCATCTGCCAGGAACTTGTCTTGCATACTAACGGCACACAATTGTCGGCCAACAAGCATGAACGTAGTGACGTACAGCTCTTGAGCGCCACCCTTTGGGCACCTTCTGCTAATGTCGTGTTTGGTGAACATTGATTCCAAGCATGCGTGTTTGTACTTTGGACTTTTGTGTGACGGACTTGTGTACAGACGATATAAAAATCTGACAACAGACCGTTGTCCGCCGAAAATTTACTAGCCTGCCATCCAACATTTGTTGGCGGAAAGTTGGACAACAATTGTCTGAGGCTGGGTTCACACCAGTCCAGTGCGAATTCCAGCTCCAAAAAGCAGCTGTTCAGCCGTGCCTCTCCGTTCTATCTGCGGATCAGCTGAGCAGAGAGAGGAGGGGGTGTAGGGAGGAGAAGGAGAGAATGCCTGTTCACAACGGAATGCATCTGCGAATCAGATGCGTTCCCATAGAAGAATATGTGCCTTCAATTCGCACCGCACTGCCTAGAAAACGCACACGTTTTTTGGGCAATGCGGAGTGCAAATGCAACGCACAAATGTGAACAAGATGTATTCAAACTAATAGATTTTAAAATGTTATGCGAATTGGATGCGGTGTAAGCTGCATCCAGTTCACATAGGTGTGAACCGGGCCTTAAGGAGTGTACTAACGGTCAGATTTTAGGCAGTCTGTCATCACACAATTCCCTGCCGAAAATCCGATTGTGTGTACGAGGCTTTACTCTACTGGTCCAACATTCATTCAGGGCACAGCTGAGTGCAGCTGAGAATCGGGCATCCAACACACCCTGAAGTGTGCTGGATACTGAAAATGTTTGTGCATGTTCTTTTCTTCAACCAAGAGGCATTTTGGCAATGCAGGCATTGGACAAATATTCACTTTTTTTACATTTTAAAAATAAGGATTTAACAGAATGGGTAATCAGCCAAACAGCATGACTACAACTTTCAATTTAATACATTTTTGCAAAGTTATAATCAGTGATGCAAAATCAGTTCAGGAGGGAAAAAAAAACATGCATACACTGCAGACTCTGATTGTGAAAGCTACACAAGCATGGACTCTTCACAGCAATGTCATTTTTAATGTAAAAATGAGTAAAGGGAGGCCCGCAGTAAAGAGGGAAAAAACCTAGACGGAGGGCCAACATGACTGGGTTAGAAGGGGTTTGAGCATAGGAGAAGTCATGCTAATTATAAAAGTAATGGAGGAAGGTGGTACTCACTGGATTGGTAGAAAGTTGGAAGCAGGTGGGGTTTCAGGAGATGTGGGAAGGGTTTGGGAGGAGTTTAGTCAGAAGAGAGCCTGGACGGTACAACTTCCCACCCTCCCTCCCTTAGGGTTAAGCAATGCCCCGTGTTCTAAACACAGTTGGCATCATGACTGGAGACAGTTCCTTCGGAACAGTAGAAAGAAATGGCTGCACATCCAGAACTTCCGATTGCCTTTTATTTTGCTTCACAAAGATAACACCAGAGACACCAAACTGTGGTCACATAGACACGTTTCACACATACATCTTGTGCTTAATCATTAAACACAAGATGTATGTGTGAAACGCGCCTACGTGACCACAGTTTGGTGTCTCTGGTGTTATCTTTGTGAAGCAAAATAAAAGGCAATCGGAAGTTCTGGATGTGCAGCCATTTCTTTCTTCTTTCCAAGTTTCCCACAGAGGTGTGCCGGGGCTAGCACTCTGCAAGATACTCCAATCAGCCTTATCTTTATACACCTGGAGCAGCGGTTCTTTTTCTTGTATCCTTTGGAACAGTACATTGGCGTAAAAATGGTTAAGCAATGGCTAAGAGGTGGTTGGTGAGGTTGTATAAATTTGGTGGCAGGTTATTGGTGGGAAAAAGTAAAAAGGAGGAGACTTCTGCATCACGTGAATTAATGATCCCTCAGTCTGTACAATTCTCACGAAGGAACAAGTTGCACCCCCCTTCTCTCCCCTCCTGCACTTCGACCCTCCATGTGCTTCCACACCCCCCCTTCGGTACAAACCTACCTCACAATGGAGCAACTCATCTCTCATCTCCGGCAGGAAGCTGTGAGGTGCGGTGAAGAATGACTGCAGGATCTGGTCGCAGGACTCCCCCCTTCCTTCTCTGAAGCCCGACCACGCCGGGTCCGGCACGCTGCGCAACGACTTAGCCCCTCCCCACCTCGGGCTGTGCAGCGGTTGGGCTCAAAGAGTCCCGGTCCAGGCTTCAACAGCAGGAGAAGAGCAGCAGCGTCTCACCCCTCTGCCCAGAGAGATGCTTCTGATGTGTCCCGGGAGCATGTGTCCCGGGAGCCAACCAGAGTTTCAGGGGGCAGAGCTCCTGCCCTGTTTGGACTCAGTTCAGTGTCCCTGGCTGCTGGCTCTGATCAGCCCAGGATGCAGGGAGCAAAGAGAGCCGCTCCAAATCCTCCTATGGTGTCCCCAGCAGGTCAGCAAGTGAGTATGGCCGACACCTTCTCTTCTCCTCCCTTCTCCACGCTGTCTCAGACGTCTCCTGTGCTTCCCTTTGTCTCCTTGTGGCTGGTTCCTGATCAGCAGCCACCAGCTAGTAATGTTTTACCTATGCAAGGCAGCTCTCTCCTACTCTGTGTCCCAGCCCCCCGTCACCTCTTCATATCAGGTCCAATGTGGGGGGTTATGGGGCACCCTAGGTGTCCCACTCTCTTCTTTGTCTCCACAGGTCTCTATGTTGGGAGGGATTAGCATCGGGCCTCAATCTACACCTCCAATGGCTTCTTCACAGCGCATCCAGAGGGGCATGGTGGTGGCCTCTAAATCATCGGGCACAAATGGGCCAAGTCTAGATCGTACAGTCAGCAGGAGCGATGTGCCTGCGCCAGTGGCGGCCCGTCCATAGGGGGTGCCTGGGCGCCGCCCCCTCCTCCTGTAGTCACAAAAAAAAACCTTTTTTTAAAACGGCCCCTTTAAGAAGAAAAAAGGAGTCCTTTAATTAAGTGCACTGTGTTCAGGCACCGGACACAGTGCACTAAGGGAAGCGCCACGTCAATGCAATCACGACATTTCAGATTGCCTATAGACAAAATCTCGGATCTGGTCGTCAGCATCGAATTAGCTTTGCAGGTTAGGAAGGTCACCCTACAATTGCTGCTTGGTAAACTCAATTTTGCTTGCAGAATATTGCCGTGGGCTGAATCTTCTCACGCTGTTTGTCTTTGGCCACGGCGGGGGTTCGGGAGCCGCACCATTTTATCCGTTTAACATCTCAGCATAAGGATTACGGATCTGGCACAAATTTTGGGGTACTTTTGATGGTACTTTTTATTGGCTGGAGCCCCCCCAGACTAATGCGGACTGTTCACTGATGGGGCAGGATCCTTGGGTTTTGGGGCTTTCTTTGCAATTAGGTGGTGTGCGGCTGCATGGCCTCAGCATTGGGTTGATGCAGGTTTTACCAAAAACCTAACACTTCTAGAGCTCTTTCCCTTGGTGGCGGCGGTTGAAATTTGGGTTCTTTTGCGCTGCAATAAATCGGTACTATTTCATTCCGACCACATGGAGGTGGTTTCCTCTGTCAATATTTTGTCGGCCTTTTCTCCTACTGTAGTCACACTATTGAGACAATTTGTTCTATCTTGTTTGCTTTTTAATTTGCCTGTTTAAAGCGATTCATGTTCCTGGGTTGCTTAATGACATAGCCAACTCTCTTTCTCGCTTCCAGTGGGACCTCTTCAGGAAGCTGGCACCGGAGGTGCGGGAGGAGAGCGACCCCTGTCCAGACTGGTTATGGACCCTCGTTTAACAGGTATGTGGGCATTTATTCAGTGTTCATTAGTCCCGTCTGCCTGGTCGGCATATGATAAGGTGTGGCTGCAATGGTTTCGGACGGAGCGTATGGCTGGTGATTTGCGCTGTTGTACTAGCCGACAGGATCTGCTTCTATGGTTTGTGAATGACTCGTTAGCTTGGGGCGAATCACCTGCAGTTATTGACAGAAAGCTGGCCATGCTGGCCTTTCTTTTTAAACTAATGGGATATCCTGACTACAGCAAGTTTTTCATAGTTCGTTAGGCATTGATGGGGTGGAGAAGGATGCGAACATGTGCAGATCACCGTAGAACGATTACTTTGGAAATTTTGCGTAACATAATGCGGGTACTACCTAAGTTATGCCATTCCCCCTGGCATTTTTTGGTGCCTTTCGCATAAGCGAACTAGTTAGCCCCAACAAGCGGACGGCAGGAGGGCTCCGAGCAGAGGATGTGCAACAGAGGCATGATAGTATTGACACCAGACTCTGTTCTGCAAAGACTGATCAGCTTCACCGGGGTGTGTCTATTCCTTTGTTCGCACTGCCTGGTTGTGTGACGTGTCCTATTACTTATTTGACATCCTTTTTAGTGATTTGGCCTACTGTTCGGGGGCCCCTTCTTTGCATGAGGATGGAGTGTTCCTCACACGTTTCCAGTTCACGCGTATCCTGCGACGTTATTTGTCTGAATTGAGTCTGTCTGCGTCCGATTGAATGGGCTCTGTCTTTGTGGCAGTCAGGGAGTCGATAAGGTAATCATCGATCTCCTGACAGTAACGGTTATCCCTTTTGTGAGCTGAGGTGGCAGGTGGCTGATGGAGTCGGTTGAATGGGGGGCAGGAAGCCCTTAGTAAGCCCCCTGAGCCTAACCTGGATGGTTGGAGCTGAATTTGCTCTTAATAAGTAAGGAAAGTTGAGATACGCCACTCAGCACTGCTAAAAGGATCTGGCATGGGCTATATACGTTTACTGGTTTGATGGTTAATTTACAGTTGGCAAGCTGTGGCAGATACCTAAGTAATAAATGTATCAACCCAGTCGAAAAAGAATTTTGTTGTCCATGTGATTATTTAGATTAATCTTAAGGAGAAGTGAACAGTGGACCAGTCATGGGTTTTTGCGGTTGTTTTGGTCTTTGTTCTGTATTTTTGCAGGTCACGGAGCTAGGGCATTTATTTATGTCATAGCGGCTGGCGGGGCACGAGATCCTTGGATGCATTATGATTAGGGGCAAAAGGGACATTTGTATGGACCCGTCTGAGGTACAGCTCCCATTATTTTGGCTGGTGGTACCTGCGATGTTGGTTTGTCTCCGGGTGGATGCCTTCTGCGACTGGAGGCATAAAAATTGTGGTTACGCAGGCACTTGGAGTGCATACCCACAAGGACCTTGGGGCCCCTTGAATACTATCTGATGTTCATATGTAATATGCTTAATATGTTATTTATATTTGGTTAATAAAATGCTGCTATAGTCATTAGATTCCAGTCCGTGTCATGTCTGGTCAATTTTATTATAAGTGGTCATGGAGTGGTGGTCAGGCAGTTTGGTCAAAGCCTCTTTAGTACCCTAGTCATGTGACTGCACATCATAATCTCTATATGATTCTAAAACAACAAAGTCTAGCTGAGATTCACTACTTCAGTAAAACAGCACAGAACACAAAAAATTACTTGCAATTATCCTAAGAAACAATGCCCCTCACAGTGAAGTCCAAGGTTGTTCTGGGAGCTGAGATACAAAAATGAACAACTGCAAAGATCCAAGGCTCTGCACAGTTGCTTGGTCTTCTGGAGAAGGTTTGTGCTATTAGTCTCTAGCCTAGGGTTGCCACTTTTTCTTCAAGCCAAAGCCGAACCCCTTAGTTGTGCACAGCAACTTTTAATTATTTTTTTATTTGTATACACTATAGATAACAGACCTGGGACACCTTTGGGCGCTCCAAGGAGAATAGTAATGCAGCACGCATAGTGCCTCCTCACCCTCCTGTCAGGCTCTGTTCCGAGCTAGATTCCTGTCTGAATAATGTGTCCGGGTTTCAGGGGGACTGAAACCCAGACACATGATTCAAAACCTGGACTGTGAATCCCAGACAGGTGGCAACCCTACTCTAGCCTTATGGAGAAGCTGCATGCACACTGGTTCTGACACTGGAGGGCCTCTTACCTGTCTGCAGATCACTTTCCCAGCAAACACACCAGGAATGGCCTCTCTGGGCTGCTGAAGGAAAAAGGCAGGGAAATTTTTTCTCCCTGGGCATGTCTAAGAACCAAGAGAGTTTTGGGAAATTAACTTAAAAGGCTCTGCACATGCATCTGAGCATAAGGGGTAAATTGGTGCTACAGTGAAAAAGTCGCTTTAGGTGCCTTGAGTGTTATTGCCACCCATAGTAACTCCCTTGTATGCTGAAACAAAGACTTATTTTGCTGGATCTGGCAAAAAATCCCCCATTAGTACACCCCCCCCCCCCCCCACACACACACACACACACACATAAAACACTATACAGTTATAAAATTTGTGAAATTCCTTACCAATCAAGAGAAACGTTGAAATGAATTATCAGGTCAAGTCAGCTCTTTAGTTAAAAAAATGCAACCTGTTTTCTGGCAAGGAGGAGGTGTTTGCATCATATCCTGTCCCCTCTCTTTATACTGTGATTGAACTACATTTCCCATCATGCTTTATATATAAGTACCTGAATTAATATTGCACTGATTGTGGGAGGTACACTAGGCCTGTGTACACTAAATGTAAACAAACCCACTTCATAAGTGGGCAATATACATAAACATAAATTACGCCCCTCATTCTGCAGCCACACTGCTGAGCACAACACAGACAGTGGGAAAATTCTTATAGCTGTAAAGCATGTCTGTTCTCTCCCCTCCAGCCACAACAGATAAACTTATTTCCCTTATATGCTTTATGTAATCAGTACTGAACTGTATACACATTATATATTATACACCATGTACTCTGCTGTAACTCAGTATTAGAAATATTCCTCTTCATGCAGCTTTGAGATCTTTCTAATAGTAATCAGTGCTTGTATGGTGTATGAGCACATCCCTAGCCTCACCACAGAGAAAAATAGCCAGACCATGCCTCTTTACATCAGCATCACAGACATCCCAAGTCTCCCGCGAGTTGCGGTAGTCTCCCTCATTTAAAAGAGATCCTATTATGGGGGAATTGACGCTGTTCAAAAAAGTATTCAAATATTAAATATTGGATAAATATTAAAATAATACCAATCAGTAATTAAATAAATAAATGTGAGTCAATAAGTAAATAAATACTCCAGGTGAAAATGTATCCAAATATACTGATGTGTTATAAAGTGCAAAGTGCTGGAAAATATGTGATCTGAATATATAAAATACAATTCATGTGAATTAAATAAATAGATAACTAACGGTGATATTAAAAACACCAAATAACATGTTGTAAAAAAGTCTTTCAAGTAAATCCACAATAAACCACTGTGAAAAAATGGTAAAAAAAAAAACGCAGAATGTGTTTTCCTTTGAACTTCCGGTTTCTGATAGGCAGGCTGTGGAACGCACGCCGCTACCACGCTGTTGCTGCGGGAATCGGCTTTGAGCCAGCCGGCGGAGCATTGTCAGCTCCTGTTTTAATCAGTTTTATTATACACAATAAATTTTGCTTTTTGGCTTCACACTATGAGGCTCCTTTTTTCTACATTATATGGATGTCTATCGTTGGGGATTATTAAGAGGACCTCCATGGTACATGAGAAAAGGGGAAGAAAAAGACACCCGTGTGAAGGATTATCCACCACCAAGAAACATCACTGCTGGATCCTAGCCTACACGCCTATTACCCCTGCAGGAGTTAGGCGCTCTGGTGAGTGAGGGCACAATTGGGGTTGCAGTTGAAGGCGGGGAGCACTTGTTGAATCACCATATCAAGAACTCTTTTGGATTTTTATTCTTGGATTAATAAACAATAGTTTTTTCACAGACTGTATTCATTTTTTCCAGGACACAGAGATTTTTTATTATCATATTTCACACACAGTATTTTTTATATCACATTCTGCATTTTTTTACCATTTTTTCACAGTGGTTTATTGTGGATTTACTCAAAAGACTTTTTTACAACATGTTATTTGGTGTTTTTAATATCACCGTTAGTTATCTATTTATTTAATTCACATGAATTGTATTTATTTTATATATTCAGATCACATATTTTCCAGCACTTTGCACTTTCTAACACATCAGTATATTTGGGTACATTTTCACCTGGAGTATTTATTTACTTATTGACTCACATTTATTTATTTAATTACTGATTGGTATTATTTTAATATTTATCCAATATTTAATATTTGAATACTTTTTTGAACAGCGCCAATTCCCCCATAATAGGATCTCTTTTGCCAGAATTTCACTGAGGTGATATTCTTTGTTGGGGGGGCTGCAGTTCCCCTTTTTTCCTAAGTGCGGAATAATTGACTTTTGTAGTCTCCCTCATTTGACTGCAGGCTCCTGGACACTCTCAAGCGCCGGGCGATCTCCCGACTGGGGCTACTTTCTAGGTCGGGTCAATTCAGCAGGGAAGGAAGGGGGGTGGGCGCCAGGCGGAGGCAGAGAGAAGACTGGACGCCGTGACCTGTAGGCTGTAGCAATTAAAAAAAAAAAACTTTTCCCAATCAAGCGGACTCTTTCTCCACTTTCAGGTGCCGCCACTCAGTATTCTCCATGGCAACAAGTACATGACAGTCCCTGCCCCTTCTACATCAATCCACCGGGCAGACCGGGACTGTCATGTACTTGTCGCACAGGAGATTACTGAGTGGCGGCACCCGAAAGTGAAGAAAGAGTCCGCTTCCTTCTGGGGAATCCGCTTCCTTCTGGGGAATTCTCTGTCTAGGATGGCTTACCAGCACCAGCAGCCCAGTTCCAGCAGAGAGAACAGGTCCAGCGGTGAGAAAGGAGTGTAGTGCAAGCATGTAGTTAGGATGGTGGTAAATGTGCACAGGTGTGGTGGTGACTGGCAGAGCACAGAGAAAAAATTATGGAAGGGAGATGGGTGGGGAGAGAAATTGGGCTGCAGGTGTGGTGAGTGGGGAAAGAAGGTGGTGTGCAGGCTTGGTGAGTGGTGGAAGAAAGTGCTATAGCAGGATGGCTCACCAGCAGCCCAGCTCCAGCAGCCAGACCCCAGACCCCAAGAGCAGCAGCCAGACCCCAGGACCAGCAGCCAGACCCCTGGCCCCAGCAGCCAGACCCCAGGCCCCAGGACCAGCAGCCAGACCCCTGGCCCCAGCAGCCAGACTCCAGGACCAGCAGCCAGACCCCAGGAGCCAGGCAGCCAGACCCCAGGAGCCAGGCAGCCAGACCCCTGGCCCCAGCAGCCTGACCCAAGGACCAGCAGCCAGACCCAAGGCCCCAAGAGCCAGGCAGCCAGGCTCCAAGAGCCAGGCAGCCAGACCCCTTGCCCCAGCAGTCAGACCCCTGGCCCCAGCAGCCAGGCCCCAGGACCAGCAGTCCAGCTCCAGTAGCCAGACCCCAGACCCCCAGGCCCCAGGACCAGCAGCCCAGCTCCATTAGATAAACCCCAGACCCCCACGCCCAGTAGCCAGACCCCAAGAACCAGTAGCCAGACCCCAGGACCAGCAGCCAGACCCCAGGACCAGCAGCCAGACCCCTAGCCCCAGCAGCCAGACCCCAGGACCAGCAGCCAGATCCCAGGCCCCAAGAGCCAGGCATTCAGACCCCAGGACCAGCAGCCAGACCCCTGGCCCCAAGAGCCAGGTAGCCAGACCCCTGGCCTCAGCAGCCAGGCCCCAGGACCAGCAGCTCAGCTCTAGTAGCCAGACTCCAGACCCCCAGGACCAGCAGCCAGACCCCCAGGACCAGCAGCCAGACCCCCAGGACCAGCAGCCAGACCCCAGGACCAGCAGCCAGACCCCAGGACCAGCAGCCAGACCCCAGGCCCCAGCAGCCGGACCCCAGGCCCCAGCAGCCAGATCCTGGCCCCAGCAGCCGGACCCTTGGCCCCAGCAGCCAGACCCTTGGCCCAAACAGCAGCCAGATCCTTGGCCCCAGCAGCCAGACCCTTGGCCCCAGCAGATGGACCTCAGGCCCCAGCAGCTGGACCCCTGGCCCTAGCAGCCAGACCACTGGCCCCAGCAGCCGGATCCTTGGCCCCAGCAGCCGGATCCTTGGCCCCAGCAGCCGGATTCTTGGCCCCAGCAGCCAGGCCTTGGCCCCAGCAGCCAGGCCTTGGCCCCAGCAGCCAGACCCTAGGCCCTAGCAGCCAGACCCCAGGAACAGCAGCCCAGCCCCAGCAGCTGTGTGATCAGGCTGCATTGCATAAGCACCGGTAAGGCTGCATTGCATGGGCACCGGTAAGGCTGCATTGCATGGGCACCGGTAAGGCTGCATTGCATGGGCACTGGTAAGGCTGCATTTAATTGGCACTGATCAGGCTGCATTTAATTGGCACTGGTAAGGCTGCATTTCATTGGCACTGGTAAGGCTGCATTTTATTGGGGTGGGTGGGGGGTTCGAAGCCCTGAAATAAGTTTAATACCTCCCTGAAATGAGTTTTTGCACGTTGGGATGTCTGATGTCGGCATGAGAAAAAAACAAAAAAGTGCAGCGCTAACTTACTAATCTATAACACAATAATGGTGGAACCCTCTAATGTGTGGCAAGCTTCAATATCACCACAATACCGGTCTCTGTCATATGTAATGTCACATATAATACACATCACGCTGAAAATAAGAAAAAATAAAAAAATTACTGCAAACTTTGCAGGGATGGTGGAAAACTCTCTTCTCCTACAGATAGTTGGCAGTGGATGGTGTCAGTAAAGCGGTGGATGGTGTCCACTGCTTATCAATACAGCCTAATCAGTGCCCATATGTGTAGCCTCATCAGTGCAGCATATCAGTACTGCCTTATCAGTGCAGCTTTTCAGTGACCATAAGTGCAGCCTTAGTGCCCATTAGTGCAGCTTATCAGTGTCCATCAGTGTGGTCTCATCAGTGCCCACCAGTGCAGCTTATCAGTGCAGCCTCATCAATGACGCCTCATTGCAGCTTATCAGTGCCCATCAGTGCAGCTTATCAGTGTGGTCTCACCAGTGTAGCTTTTTAGTGCGGTCTTACCTGTGCAGCTCATCAGTGCGGTGTCATCAGTGCAGCTTATCAGTGCTCATCAGTGCGGTGTCACCAGTGCAGCTTATCAGTGCGGAGTCACCAGTGCATCTTAGCAGTTATTATCAGTGCGGTGTCACCAGTGCAGCTTATTACCCCCTCCGCCTACTTCAGCGAGCCAGGTGGAAGTACAACTCCCTGCTCGTTTTCAGCGGACTACAAGGGGGCGTGTTATGCCCCGTACACACGGGCGGACTTTACGGCAGACTTGGTCCGGCGGACCGGAGTCCGTCGGATAATTCGATCGTGTGTGAGCTCCAGCGGACTTTTTTTTCCCTAGAAATGAAACATGTTTCAAATCTTTCTTACGGACTCGTGTCCGGTTCGAAAAGCCCGCTCGTCTGTATGCTAGTCCGACGGACAAAAACCGACGCTAGGGCAGCTATTGGCTACTGGCTATGAACTTCCTTGTTTTAGTCCGGTCGTACGTCATCACGTATGAATCCGTTGGACTTTGGTTGACCGTGTGTAGGCAAGTCCGTTCATTCGAAAAGTCTGTCGGAAAGTCCGTCAAAGTCCGCCAGACCTAGTCCGCCGAAAAGTCTGCCCGTGTGTACGCGGCATCAGACTGCTGGCTGAGGTTACTGGAGGGATAGCAGTCAGCGGTCTTGTAAACAGGAAATCACCAGGCAATAACGCTTTTTCAGCAAGTTCAGCAGGCTATTGCCGAGGAACTAAAGAACTCAGAAGAACATGGATGACATAGTTGGTGAAGGTACAAAGGTAAGTCGGTTATTATTGGGCATATAGTTGTGCCACATCCAATGTTACAGAAAATGAAACAAAATCAGTGCGGTGTCACCAGTGCAGATTATCAGTGTGGTGTCACCAGTGCAGATTATCAGTGCCTATCAGTGCAGTGTGGGGAGAGTTACAGATAATCCGGAGACAGAGCGCATCTTGGGCTGACAAGTCTGTATGTGAAAACACCGCTCGTCGTACAGCCCCGCCTCCCTGGACCGGAATTGTGATAGCGCAGAGCGCACTTTTCCAATGTGCATGGAGGCGGGGCTGTATGACTGTACAGACCTGTGAGCTCGAGATGCGCTCTGTCTGCCAATTATCTGTAACTATCCCCATAGTGGAGAGAGATGGCAGGATAACGGGCGGGCGTGGCGGGGGGATGGGAGCGGCTGGCAGGGAGGAGGTGGGAGTAGAGGAGAAGGACACCACCTCTATGGGAGGCACAGACCAGGGGTTGTGACTGAGACCCCCTCTGCCCACTTCAGAGAGCCAGGTGAAAGTACAACTCCCTGCTTGCTTTCAGAGGACTACAAGGGGGCATGTCAGACTGCTGGCTGAGGTTACTGGAGAGATAGCAGTCAGCGGTCTTGTAAACAGGAAATCACCAGGCAATAACGCTTTTTCAGCAAGTTCAGCAGGCTATTGCAGAGTAACTAAAGAACTCAGAAGAACATGGATGACATAGTTGGTGAAGGTACAAAGGTAAGTCGGTTATTATTGGGCATAAAGTTGTGCCACATCCAATGTTACAGAAAATGAAACAAAATCCCCTGGTGGCGGACTTTTAAGCCACAAAAGTTATAAAAAATATTCTAATATGAAAAAGTATTTATTGAAAAATACAAAACATGTAATAAAAAGCACATTTAAAGTGAATATTACAGTGTTGTCATCCAAAACAGAATACAAATAATAAGCTAATGTTTCTTGCACCCAACGCGTTTCGGAGTAACTATGTAGTTCTCCTCAGGGGTATAGTTTAAAGTAGGAAATCAGTATTATATCATGGAATGACAACTGTTGCCGATTAAAAACATAAGGGTACACAGGAAAGTTGCTTCCAAATTGCTTGAGCCAGAGGGTTCAACACAAAGGCATACCTCAAAAACAAGGATGTGCCTGGCCCAAAAATGCTGGTCCAGCTCCCCTCCACACACACACACACACACAGCACCAAGAGAGGAAAAAGCCAGGGGACCCACTGAGGCCAAAAAACAGGAAGGACCCTGCAAATGGTGCGTGAAAGTTGCTTGGCTATACAGGGAGGGGTGTTATTGTTATATTGTAGAAGGGCTGCAGGCACCACAACTGATGAGAACTTGTGACTGCTCGCTCCAGCATTCAGTCCAAGACTGCCCCCCAATTTTACTGTGTGCCCCCAATGTGTAACCTGAATAACGTCTGCCGGCCAGCGCCGTGGCTGTTCGAGTGTCCGCCCGCCTCTATGACTCACTTTTCTCCTGAAGTTTCCCTCTCTCTCTGAGCCTCGAGTAAGACGGGGCTAGCCTAGGTGACATCACGTGATGGCCGCCGGTGTTGTTTGTGGGATTTGTAGTCCACGGCGGCGGCTGTGTGCTCAAGCTCCCTGCTCCCGGTGGGTGGAGTCTGGAGGGCAGCACAGCCAGCCTTCGAGTTCGTGCTACAACTCCCCTCGCCACCGTGGTTGGATCTTTTGGCCGCCGCTGTTGACTGCAGAGTGCAGACAGTACAGTAACAGTACTGTGAGTGTGGACTAAGTTGAGCTTGACACCAGGAGCAACATCACCCACCCCCAGGACTGGGGGAAGCCCTGCAAAGAGAAGGAGGAAGAGAGGTCCTGCTGACCTCTGAGCTGGCAGCTGCGGAGTAAAGCTGAGGTGAGTGAGAGACCCTGACACCCCCACATGATCAATCATCCCATCGATTTCACCCCCCCCATACAACCTCATTTACCTTGCCCATGGCCTGTGAATCCTGCTGGGAGCTGCCAATGGCCTACAGGCCAGCAGGACCCACAGGTCTGTGGCCAGCACCCAGCAGGACCCACAGATCCTGTGGGTCCTGCAGGCCACTGACCTCTGGGTCCTGCTGGGAGCTGGCCATGGATCTGTGGGTCCTGCTGGCCACTGACCTGTGGGTCCTGCTGGGAGCTGGCCTTTGACATTAATGGGCACTGGTGAGGCTGCATTGATGGGCACTGGTGAGGCTGCATTGATGGGCACTGGTGAGGCTGCATTGATGGGCAAAGGTGAGGCTGCATTGATGGGCAAAGGTGAGGCTGTATTGATGGGCACCAGTGAGGCTGCATTGATGGGCAACAGTGAGGCTGCATTGATGGGCACTGGTGAGGCTGCATTGATGGGCACCGGTGAGGCTGCATTGAAGGGCACTGATGAGGCTGCATTGATGAGCACTGGTGAGGCTGCATTGAAGGGCACTGATCAGGCTGCATTGATGGGCACTGGTGAGGCTGCATTGATGGGCACTGATCTGGCTGCAATGATTTGCACTGGTGAGGCTGCATTGATGGGCACCAGTGAGGCTGCATTGATGGGCACTGGTGAGGCTGCATTGATAGGCACCGGTGAGGCTGCATTGAAGGGCACTGATAAGGCTGCATTGATGAGCACTGGTGAGGCTGCATTGAAGGGCACTGATCAGGCTGCATTGATGGGCACTGGTGAGGCTGCATTGATGGGCACTGATCTGGCTGCAATGATGGGCACTGGTGAGGCTGCATTGATGGGCACCAGTGAGGCTGCATTGATGGACACCGTTGAGGCTGCATTGATGGGCACCAGTGAGGCTGTATTGATGGGCACTGGTGAGGCTACATTGATGGGCACCGGTGAGGCTGCATAGATGGGCACCGTTGAGGCTGCACAGACGGGCACTGGTGAGGCTGCACAGACGGGCACTGGTGAGGCTGCATAGATGGGCACTAGTGAGGCTGCATTTATGGTCACTGGTGAGGCTGCATTGAAGGACATTGGTGAGGCTGCCCTGATGGGCACTGATCCAGCTACAATGATGGGCACTGTTGAGGCTGCATAGATGGGCACTGGTGAGGCTGCATTGATGGGCACTGATGCATTTTTTTTGTTAAACCTCCTTTGTTGCTATTAACATTAAATTATGTTAAAACATTGAATTATATTTCTCTTGCTTCATAACATTAATATCCGTTATAAAACCAGGTGGGCATGCATGGATGGTGAGCTGATTTGGTGCTTCAATGGGCCACTTGACTGGATTTGCCCCCTAATTAAAGCGCTTTTTTTTTTTTAATTAAAAAAAAAAAAGTTTGTTGGCGCCACCAGCTTTCAGCTGAAAAGAGCAGAGCACTAAATTCAATAAATAGGCATCACCGCTGAAAAACGCACCCTCAAGGCGCATATTCCAGCAGGGACAGGTTTCAATCCAGGTGTTCGTGTCGGCGGCATTGCCGGCGTGACGTGATGTTTCATGTTTATGCATTTGATGCCCATTGTCAGGAATATTTCATGTTTATGCGTTTTGTGTGCATTGTCAGGAATATTTCATGTTTATGCGTTTCGTGTGCGTTGTCAGGAATATTTCATGTTTGTGCATTTGATGCCCATTGTCAGGAATATTTCATGTTTGTGCATTTGATGCCCATTGTCAGGAATATTTCATGTTTATGCGTTTTGTGTGCATTGTCAGGAATATTTCATATTTATGCATTTTGTGTGTATTGTCAGGAATATTTTATGTTTATGCGTTCCATGTGCATTGTGAGGAATATTTCATGTTTATGCGTTTGATGCCCATTGTCAGGAATATTTCATGTTTATGCGTTTCATGTACATTGTCAGCAATATTTCATGTTTATGTGTTTGATGCCCATTGTCAGGAATATTTCATGTTTATGCGTTTCGAGTGCATTGTCAGGAATATTTCATGTTTGTGCATTTAATGCCCATTGTCAGGAATATTTCATGGTTTTTTTGCGTTTCGTGTGTATTGTCAGGAATATTTCATGTATGTGCGTTTCGTGTGCATTGTCAGAAATATTTCATGTTTTTGCTTTTCGTGTGCATCGTCAGGAATATTTCATGGTTGTGTATTTGATGCCCATTGTCAGGGGTATATACAGTATATATCTGATAAAAACCAAAAGGAAAAGGTTAATTGCACACTATCGCAAATCTCTATGCACATTAAAATAGCTGGAGGTTTCTAGTATCACTACACTAACACTAACTCACCTAAGAGGTTTTGACATAGCAGGTGAGCTTACACTTTACTGGCTACTGGAGCGATACTAAAAAATATTCAGTTATTTAAATAGGCAGATGGATTTGGGATAGTGCGCAGGTAACTTTTCACTTTGTTTTTTATTATATGTATTGGGGCATTGTTGCCGCCCAAGAGTAGTGGGAGCTTAACCACTTGAGCCCCGGACCATTATGCTGCCTAAGGACCAGAGGTCTTTTTCCAATTTGGCACTGCGTCGCTTTAACTGCTAATTGCGCGGTCATGCAATGCTGTACCCAAACGAAATTTGCGTCCTTTTCTTCCCACAAATAGAGCTTTCTTTTGATGGTATTTGATCACCTCTGCGGTTTTTATTTTTTGCGCTATAAACGGAAAAAGACCGAAAATTTTGAAAAAAAATGATATTTTCTACTTTTTGTTATAAAAAAAATCCAATAAACTAAATTTTAGTCATACATTTAGGCCAAAATGTATTCGGCCACATGTCTTTGGTAAAAAAAATGTCAATAAGCGTATATTTATTGGTTTGCGCAAAAGTTATAGCGTCTACAAACTAGGGTACATTTTCTGGAATTTACACAGCTTTTAGTTTATGACTGCCTATGTCATTTCTTGAGGTGCTAAAATGGCAGGGCAGTACAAAACCCCCCCAAATGACCCCATTTTGGAAAGTAGACACCCCAAGGAAATTGCTGAGAGGCATGTTGAACCCATTGAATATTTATTTTTTTTGTCCCAAGTGATTGAAAAATGACAAAAAAAAAAAAAAAAAAAAATATTTACAAAAAGTCGTCACTAAATGATATATTGCTCACACAGGCCATGGGCCTATGTGGAATTGCACCCCAAAATACATTTAGCTGCTTCTCCTGAGTACGGGGATACCACATGTGTGGGACTTTTTGGGAGCCTAGCCGCGTACGGGGCCCCGAAAACCAAGCACCGCCTTCAGGATTTCTAAGGGTGTAAATTTTTGCTTTCACTCTTCACTGCCTATCACAGTTTCGGAGGCCATGGAATGCCCAGGTGGCACAAAACCCCCCAAAATGACCCCATTTTGGAAAGTAGACACCCCAAGCTATTTGCTGAGAGGCATATTGAGTCCATGGAATATTTTATATTTTGACACAAGTTGCGGGAAAGTGACACTTTTTATTTTTATTTTTTTTTTTTTTTCATAAAGTTGTCACTAAATGATATATTGCTCACACAGGCCATGGGCATATGTGGAATTGCACCCCAAAATACATTTAGCTGCTTCTCCTGAGTATGGGGATACCACATGTGTGGGACTTTTTGGGAGCCTAGCTGCGTACGGGACCCCGAAAACCAATCACTGCCTTCAGGATTTCTAAGGGTGAAAATTTTTGATTTCACTCTTTACTGCCTATCACAGTTTCGGAGGCCATGGAATGCCCAGGTGGCACAAAACCCCCCCAAATGACCCCATTTTGGAAAGTAGACACCCCAAGCTATTTGCTGAGAGGCATGGTGAGTATTTTGCAGCTCTCATTTGTTTTTGAAAATGAAGAAAGACAAGAAAAAAAATTTTTTTTTTTCTTTTTTCAATTTTCAAAACTTTGTGACAAAAAGTGAGGTCTGCAAAATACTCACTATACCTCTCAGCAAATAGCTTGGGGTGTCTACTTTCCAAAATGGGGTCATTTGGGGGGGTTTTGTGCCACCTGGGCATTCCATGGCCTCCGAAACTGTGATAGGCAGTGAAGAGTGAAATCAAAAATTCACGCCCTTAGAAAGCCTGAAGGCGGTGCTTGGTTTTCGGGGTCCCGTACGCGGCTAGGCTCCCAAAAAGTCTCACACATGTGGTATCCCCGTACTCAGGAGAAGCAGCAGAATGTATTTTGGGGTGTAATTTCACATATTTCCATGGCATGTTTGAGCAATATATCATTTAGTGACAACTTTGTGCAAAAAAAAAAAAAAAAAAAAAAAAATTTGTCTCTTTCCCGCAACTTGTGTCGCAATATAAAATATTCCATGGACTCGACATGCCTCTCAGCAAATAGCTTGGGGTGTCTACTTTCCAAAATGGGGTCATTTGGGGGGGTTTTGAACTGTCCTGGCATTTTATGCACAACATTTAGAAGCTTATGTCACACATCACCCACTCTTCTAACCACTTGAAGACAAAGCCCTTTCTGACACTTATTGTTTACATGAAAAAGTTTTTTTTTTTTTGCAAAAAAATTACTTTGAACCCCCAAACATTATATATTTTTTTAAAGCAAATGCCCTACAGATTAAAATGGTGGGTGTTTCATTTTTTTTTTTCACACAGTAATTGCGCAGCGATTTTTCAAACGCATTTTTTGGGGAAAAAACACACTTTTTTTAATTTTAATGCACTAAAACACGCTATATTGCCCAAATGTTTGATGAAATAAAAAAGATGATCTTAGGCCGAGTACATGGATACCAAACATGACATGCTTTAAAATTGCGCACAAACGTGCAGTGGCAACAAAATAAATACATGTTTAAAAGCCTTCAAAAGCCTTTACAGGTTACCACTTTAGATTTACAGAGGAGGTCTACTGGAAAAATTACTGCACTCGATCTGGCCTTCGCGGTGATACCTCACATGCATGGTGCAATTGCTGTTTACGTTTGACGACAGACCGCCGCTTGCGTTCGCCTTAGCGCGAGAGCAGGGGGCGACAGGGGTGTTTTTTTTTTTTTTGTTTTTTTTCTTTATTATTTTTTTGCTTTTTTAATCTTACTTTTAAACTGTTCCTTTCATATTTTTTTTTTTAATCATTTTTATTGTTATCTCGGGGAATGTAAATATCCCCTATGATAGCAATAGGTAGTGACAGGTACTCTTTTTTGAAAAAATTGTGGTCTATTAGACCCTAGATCTCTCCTCTGCCCTCAAAGCATCTGACCACACCAAGATCGGTGTGATAAAATGCTTCCCCAATTTCCCAATGGCGCTATTTACATCCGGCGAAATCTAAGTCATGAAATACTCGTAGCTTCCGGTTTCTTAGGCCATAGAGATGTTTGGAGCCACTCTGGTCTCTGATCAGCTCTATGGTCAGCTGGCTGAATCACCGGCTGCATTCTCAGGTTCCCTGTTGAGACAGGAGAGCCAGAGAAAAACACGGAAGACGGTGGGGGGGGGGGGGGCATTCCCTCCCACGGCTTGTAAAAGCAGTCTAGAGGCTAATTAGCCACTAGGATTGCTTTTACATGAAAGCCGACCGCTGGCTGAAAAGAATGATACCAAGATGACACCTAAACCTGCAGGCATCATTCTGGTATAACCACTCAAAGTCGTGAATGGCGTACCTGAAGACAAAAAAATGGTTAACAATGGTTAACAATAAAGCACAGTAAAGTGTAAATAATTACACACCTGAAAAACAAACATGATAAAACATAATAACAATAACAATAACAATAACAATCAATAACAATAACAATAACAATAACAATAACAATCAATAACAATAACAATAAAACATTGCAGAATAGAATACAGTAAAAAAGAGCAGAACAATAGAGAGAGAGAATAGAGGGAGAGAGAACAATAAAACAACAACTATTTTTTTTATTTCATATTTTTTTTTTTTTTTTACACTTTTTTTGTAACTAACTTTTATAACGGTAACCGGTTCCAGGTTCGGGTCTCTCAAAATGCGATGGCATCTTGGGAGACCCTGTGAAAGTGTGCCTAGTCTGTGCAATGCTGTACCCTACACTAATACTCAACTAGTGAATGGTAGCGTTCAAAACATTCACCAATGCAAAGACCAGGATTGTCAGGACAGGAGGGACAATAATAGCGGGTGTCACGCCTATATCCGCGCTTGCTGCAGACACGACATCTTTTTTGGGGGGTTCGCTGGGTAGGGGTACTCGGGAGGACATAAAAATGCCTCTCATGCAGCCGACTGCATTTGGTTGGGGATGTGAATGGGGGAAGTACGGGCGCTGCAGAAGCGGTGGGTTCCCAATTAGGATTGGCGAATGCAGCAGGAAGGGCATTATGGGCATGACGGGCCTGTGTTTGTCTTTTTGGTGGCAGCGGGACACTACTTGTGCTTGCCACCTCACCAGCTTGAACTGCACTTATGGGACTCGCCACGTCACCAAGTGTTACTGCAGTGCTGGTTTGACCACGACCGGGGTGTACTAGGCCGCTGGTGCTTGCCAGTTCACCAAAACGCTACAAAAAAACTGTTAGCGATCGCAGGGATCAGGCCTGACTCTGCGAACGCTGCAGTTATGCGTTTAGTGCCTTGTAAGTGACAGTGATCGATTGATACTGCACTTGGGTGGGCTGGGCCGGGCCGGGCGGAGGGGCAAAACGCAGGTGCTAGCAGGTATCTGGGCTGATCCCGCTAACACTGCATTTTTGGGAACCCTAAACTGCTGGGGACGCTAGTATAGATCTGATCGGATCAGATATTGATCCGTTCAGATACTATACCACTAAGGGAGGTGTATGGTGCGTGCGTGGGTGTTAGCGGTACTGGCGCTAATCTGACGCTGCCTGGGGCTGGTGCTTGCCAGTTCACCAAAATGCTACAAAAAAAACTGTTAGCGATCGCAGGGATCAGGCCTGACTCTGTGAACGCTGCAGTTATGCGTTTAGTGTTTTGTAAGTGACAGTGATCGATCGATACTGCACTTGGGTGGGCCGGGCGGAGGGGCAAAACGCAGGTGCTAGCAGGTATCTGGGCTGATTCCGCTAACACTGCGTTTTTGGGAACCCTAAACTGCTGGTGACGCTAGTATAGATATGATCGGATCAGATATTGATCCGTACAGATACTATACCACTAAGGGAGGCGTATGGTGCGTGCGTGGGTGTTAGCGGTACTGGCGCTAACCTGACGCCTGGGGCTGGTGCTTGCCAGTTCACCAAAATGCTACCAAAAAAACTGTTAGCAATCGCAGGGATCAGGCCTGACTCTGCGAACGCTGCAGTTATGCGTTTAGTGCCTTGTAAGTGACAGTGATCGATCGATACTGCACTTGGGTGGGCTGGGCGGAGGCACAAAACGCAGGTGCTAGCAGGTATCTGGGCTGATCCCGCTAACACTGCGTTTTTGGGAACCCTAAACTGCTGGGGACGCTAGTATAGATCTGATTGGATCAGATATTGATCCGTACAGATACTATACCACTAAGGGAGGCATATGCTGCGTGCGTGGGTGTTCGCGGTACTGGCGCTAATCTGACGCTGCCTGGGGCGACGCATATCACCGCCGGGCGATCGGGGGGCTAAACCTTTATTCGGTAATAAACGGCGGGTGCCCTGACACTATAAAAAATAAACGAACTAACCAGCGTCAACCGTAACGGTTATACGGTGATCAGTGGTGAAAGGGTTAACTAGGGGGCAATCAAGGGGTTAAAACATTTATTAGGTAGTATATGGGGGTCCCTGTCGCTATAAA
Source organism: Lithobates clamitans (assembly GCA_037952925.1). Classification (NCBI taxonomy): domain Eukaryota; kingdom Metazoa; phylum Chordata; class Amphibia; order Anura; family Ranidae; genus Lithobates; species Lithobates clamitans. The sequence continues at coordinate 6,199,297 of JBBGZY010000573.1, read as the reverse complement.
ACGCTGACGGCGAACCTAAATATTTACCTCACTAACTAGCGTCACCAGCGACACTAATACAGCGATCAGAAAAATGATCGCTTAGCGACACTGGTGACAGGGGGTGATCAAGGGGTTAAAACTTTATTAGGGGGGGTTAGGGGGGTACCCTAGACCTAAAGGGGGGTAACAGTAACTGTGCTAACACAGTAACTGTCACAAACTGACAGCTAGCAGTTATCAGGAAAAAAAAAAAAAAAAAAAAAAAAAAAACTGCTGGTGTCAGTTTGTGACAGGGGGGGGGGGGGGTGATTGGGGGGGGATCGGGGGGCGATCGGGGGGGGGATCGGGGTGATTTGTGTGCCTGGCATGTTCTACTGTGTGTGTGTAGTGTTGTGCACTCACATACTTGTCGTCTCTCCTCGGGCCGGAACGGAAAATACCGACCCGAGGGGAGATGACATCACTTCCTTTGCTGCTGTTTAGCATACAGCAGCAAAGGAGCGTTTTCATTGGCCGGCGGCGATCGCGAGGGGGGGGCCACGAACGGATGGTCTCCCCCTCATCACCGATCGCCGCTGGACATAGGACGACCGCCTCGGGCACCGGGGGGGGGTCCGATCGGACCCCCCACCCGCGGAAGGCAAATCACGTACCCTGTACGTGATTTTGCCTGTCCGTGCCACTTTGCCGACGTACATCGGCGTGAGGCGGTCGTCAAGTGGTTAAGCAAGGGGCTTAATATTGTAGTTTTGTATGCATTTGATACCCATTGTCTGGATATATAAAGCGTATGCATTTATTTCTCATTTGCATTATAAACAACTTTGTTTATGCATTTACTGGCATGATATACAAGCTTTATGTATTTACTGCTCTTGGCACGATATACCAAGTATATGTGTTTACTGTTAATTGGCATGATATACCAAGTGTTTACATGTATTGCTCATTGGCATGTTATACCAAGTTAATGCAGCTGCTGCTCATTGGCATGTGTGTTCATTAGTATGTGATGTGTGTGTGCATGTAACACACACATACACAATTAGTTCTATTATACTTATAATATTTTACCATTGCATACTTACCAACTGTCCCGAATTTCCCAGGACATTCCCGAGATTTAGACCCTTTTCCCGGATTTCGCGATTCCTGGGAAATGTCCCAGGAAATTCTTGTATTCCCGAATTTTCGCCACCGCTATAGGTCCGCGGCTGGCAAAGACAATGTCTCCGCCGGCCACCATTTTCCTGAAGACTAGAAGACTAGAACAAGAGGCTGGGTGGCTGCCCATAGAAATTGAGCTGCGGCACCGCCCACCTCCCGCCCCGCTGCCGGTCTGTCTGTGACCACCTGATGTGGGAAGGGGCGGGGGTGGGCGGCGCCGCAGCTCAATTTCTATTGACAGCCACCCCGCCTATTTTTTCCACTGACTGCCTGTGCGATCTGTTTTCTGTAATGGCGGCAGAGAGAGTCTCTGCTGCTGGGGGACACCTAATGAGAGGGGGGCTCCACTGGGGTACATCAACACAGAAAAATAAAAAAAAACAAATAGATCTCCACAAGCCTACATGAGTTAAACTACCATCATTTTATTGCCTTAAAAAACGACATACATAGAAAAAAGCCCATATCCCTCAATATGTTAGAGCAGAGGGGAAGGCCCTCCAAAAAAAATGGGGATTCTCCCCAGTGGTCTAACCTAGCCCAACAACTAAAACACAAACTGCGTAAAAGGTGTAAATGGAAAAAGCCCTTCACAAAAAAGGAGGGAACACACAGATCACATAGTCTGCAGACCTTATCCCTCCCCTAGTAAAAAACACCCCCTATGTATACCTAATAAACACATAGATCACCCATAGGACCACAGTCATGCAAACAGTTCCTAGTGTGGGGCAGTGTATTCCCGTAAAACAGGTTAAATCTCACTATCCCACAGTGGAATAGGGCACAGCCTGAAATGCACTAGATGAAAACCACCCGTAGGGCTCCCAGTCGTCAGTCAGTCAATAAACAATTAAATGCATATATTGTACGTCCTGCTAATAGTCTTGTCCTGCTGAATTGTGTATAATTAAAGGAAAGGAAACGTTCTCAGATACTCCAAGGGCTATATACAACAACAAGTTACTCAGTTCTTCAGAAGAAGGCATTGCACAGAGCATTAAAGGAAGTGCCTTTTCCATCATTGCAGATCTAAGTAAATCAGAACAAATATCTGTCGTAGTCCGATTTTTTTACAATCAGATCGTCCATGAACGGTTCTTACAATTCTACCGAGCAGATGGCCTTGATGCTGAATCTCTAACAGGATACATATTCCAGGTTCTAGCATCTCTAGGCATTGATAAAAATTATTGTGTTGGAAAAGACTATGATGGAGCCTCTGTAATGAGTGGCCGGCTTAATGGTGTGCAAGCACGCATTAAAAAGGAGGTGCCTTGTGCACTTTACATTCATTTGATGTTCCACCACTGCGCTCATGTAAATCAGTAATGCTCCCTAAAGCTGCCCTACTTAAATGAAAATCAATGATATAGTATTTTAAATGAAAAAAGAGTGGCGCTATGTACACGTGAATACAGTGACAAAAACTTTAGATTTATCAGAAACAATTCATAATAATAAACTATACTGCCTACTTAAATGATAATAAATGATATAGTATTTTAAATGAAAAAATAGTGGCGCTATGTACACGTGAATACAGTGACAAAAACTTTAGATATATCAGAAACAATTTATAGTAATAAACTATACTGCCTACTTAAATGAAAATCAATGATATAGTATTTTAAATGAAAAAATAGTGGCGCTATGTACACGTGAATACAGTGACAAAAACTTTAGATATATCAGAAACAATTCATAATAATAAACTATACATTTCTGTATAATCAAAAGTGTTTCAGGATGTTAATAAGTGTCCCCAAAAAATTAAATAAATTACACTCTCAGTGTGTTATCAGCAAAGATATATAAGGTGATAATGAAAAAATTAAATAGATAAAAATAAAAATAAACAGTAAAGTCCATGCATAGTGGTGTATATCAAAATTGGTGAATAATCTTCTTATACACTTTAAAATTCTTCCATCACACCGGTTGTGATCGTGATCCGCTCCCTTTGAAACCGCACTCAACAAAAAGATTTGCCTTGCACTCTCATGCTCGGCATAAATGCTGTTTTAAACCAACCAGGGTTAATCACACTTTCCGGCTTCCAGCAGTAATCAACAGAGGAGGATATTCCCATATGTGAACATGAAATAAAGAAAATGCCTCCAATAGTGTCATACCGTAAACTATTTATTAAACAGACACATGAAATCCTCAACTATTGCACTCACATCACTAAAATCATATAAAAGCATTTCAGGGAACAAAACCCCTATAACTGAGCTGTAGCGGTGTAATAAGGTCACGGTGGACCCGGGATGCAGCTGTTGAATCTCACCCTCCACTCGCTCGCTCGTTTGTATCACAAGACCGCCACAACCGGAAATGACCGAACGTCACACGTCACACATCACAGATGGTTTCCGTACAGTCACGCCCCGACATGTTTCGTCATTCTGACTTATTCATGGAATTGCCTATTTTTTCATTTAAAATACTTTACATTCATTGCATGAGTCACCACCTCAACCTGGTCATCGTGGATACTGTGAAGAATGTACAGGCAGCAAATGCATTTTTTGTAAAACTCGAAAAGCTGTATGTGTTTTGCAGTACTTCTATTGTTCACTCAGGGTTTACTAATGTGCAACAAGAAATGTCAAGCAATCCAGCTATCCAGCCTAAACAAATAAGTGACACAAGGTGGACATGCCAACATGCAGCCTGCAAAGCTGTTCTTAAACCCTCGGCCCTCTGTTGGAAACTCTCAATATTTTGGCAGAAGGGAACCATACTGAGAGAGCAGTTGAGGCAAAATCCATTCATCAGTTCACTGATTTTGGCTTCATTCTGGCACTTGTGTTTTTTTGAAAACATACATACAAAAGGACCCAGACGCTCTCTAACATGTTACAAGCCAAAGATATTGACTTCGCATCAGCTGTCCTTCTTGTGCAAACAATTATACAAGAGCTTGAAGAAGTGCGCAATCCAGAGAGGAGACCTAAAGCTTCTGCTAATTCTGGAACAATAGAAAGTGTCTGGGCAGAAGCAATCCAACTGAGCATCAAGTGTGGAATATCAGCACCAAATGATGATTCTACCAAAGTGCCTTCTAAGAAGCCAAATCGCCGGCCTCCTCTCAACTTAAGAAATAGCGTAATTTTGGAGACTGTAGGGCATCGACAACAACTGCTCAAAAAAGATGATTTCATTCAAATGTTCATGTATGTTGTTCTTGACAGAATAATTTCAGAGCTAAAATCTCGCTTTTCAAAAGATTCTCTGGAAATCATGGAAGGTATACAGTCTAAATCCTTGATCTGATTCATTTATTCATTTTGAAAAATGGCTACCAATGGCCAAATTCTACTCCTGCAACATAGAACACTTGGAGACTGAGATGAAGCAGGCAATGGTAACCCTACACAGAAAAAAGTCATCAGATGCCATTAAGGTGGACACAATTCTTAAGTTTACTAACTTTCTGGTGCCTTACTCTATTCCATTCCTTGAGCTTTATCGGCTATGTAAAATAACTTGTGTTTTGCCAGTCAGTAGTGCCTCATGTGAAAGAAGCTTTTCTGCACTAAAGTTAATAAAATCATTCCTACGCACAACAATTAATGAGGAAAGGCTCTCAGATCTGGCCACATTGTCAATTGAAAATCAATATGGAACTTGTAGTTAGCAGGTTTGCATCAATCCATAATAATTCACGTTTAAGCCTATATTAGCCTATATTAGCGTGAACGTCAAAATTTAAGTTACATTTTTTTTATTGTGGTTCACTGTAAAAGGATAACACTGCATATTTGTTGTGACGTTGCACTTTATTTTATGTACACTTGTTTCCTTATTTAATAATTGCTTTATACTATAATGTCTGTTTATCTGGTAATATTTGAAAGTTAGATATTTATAGTTAAAGGGACACTATAGGATTAGCAATACCAACAGGTTCATTTTATTCTCCTCTGTCTGTCCTACAAAGCTGCATGACCCTCTGTCTGGACAGTGCTGATTGGCTCTGTGCTGATCTCATGCACCCTCCCAAGGAAAAAAAACCTCTCTAGCAATACACACCACACTGAGCAATGTACAGCTTGCCCCAAGACTGTACTATCAAGAGATGAATTGGGGACTGTGGAAGAAGGGGGGATCAGAGAAGACAGGATCAAACAGCCTTTTTACACAATGCAGAGGTTTAACCCCTTAGGTTTCACAATGAGTATAACAAGCATGCTTTGCTGCGTATAAAGACTGATTTTACTATTGTGGGTTTAGTAACACTTTAAGCTCAAGTTATTCTGGTGACTATGGTGTCCCTTTAACAAAAATAGTTACAATTATTGTTGTTCATTTAGTAAGTGTACTATAAGCTGCAGTAACAAGCAAAAGCTGGGGCTATTATCTTGTTTTCTTTTGCTGTGACACTTTAATAGTTGCAATAGGATATATTATTTACAGTTATGCCCCGTACACACGGTCGGACTTTGTTCGGACATTCCGACAACAAAATCCTCGGATTTTTTCCGACGGATGTTGGCTCAAACTTGTTTTGCCTACACACGGTCGCACAAAGTTGTCGGAATTTCCGATCGCCAAGAACGCGGTGACGTCAAGCACGTACAACGAGACTAGAAAAGGCCAGTTCAGAACCAAGCGAGGCACCCTTTGGGCTCCTTTTGCTAATCTCGTGTTAGTAAAAGTTTGGTGAGAGACCATTCGGCTTTTTCAGACTCGTGGCTTTCAGATCGTTTTCTGCCGTTCAGTTTGTGCTTGTGGGCTTGTATCTGCTCTTTAGTGCGTGCAGTCAGTTCGTATTGGAGTTTTCTGTGCGATCTTGTCCGCTCGTTGCTGTTTTTCAGGTCGCTCTTCACAGGCCTTGCTGTTCTTCAGTGCGTTCTGTTACTTCGTTCTGAGCAGCCGACCGTTTTCTAGCCATGTTGCGTATGCGTACTCCTCGTAGAGTTCGTGCTGTGCGGGGGCTTGGTGTTGGGGTCCTGACCTTGACACAAGTCCAGACCATGAACAGGGTGGGGAGGAGTTCATGGACCAAGAATTGGTTGCTTCAGCGTGACCAGTTCTGTCATATGCCTTTGCTCCGTGAGATCCGTGAGAATAATCCTGATGATTTCAGGAACTTTCTCAGGATGACGGACCCCGTATTTCACCGTTTGTTGGCTTCGCTGACCCCCTATATCAGCAGGCAGGATACCTGCATGAGGCAAGCCATCACTCCGGAGCAGAGGGTTTTTAATTACCGGCTGGCCAGAGCCCGAAGAGTGGTGGAGAACACATTTGGAATCCTGGCCAGCCGGTTCCAATTATTTATGACACCCATCCATATGGCGGAGTATAAACTGAACCATATAATACTTGCCTGCTGTGTTCTCCATAATTTTCTACGAAAACATTCAGCCAACTATGCTGGCTCAGTTGGGCCTGAGGCCGGAATCCCAAATACATCAACAATGACGGCACTTGAAAGCGGCCGTCCTGGCTTGCCCTCCCTGAATGCCCGTGATGTCCGGTTACGATACCTGGAGTTCTTTGCGGGTAGGGGGGCTATCAATATGCCAGACAATATGTGACACCTTTTTCAAATAAGAAACAATCAAAAGAAATTCTTGGTGGACATTTACTGCTTGTGTTTGTTTTAGCTGACCCTGACAGAAATGTGTTGAGTGCAGAAAATGTCGTGATTGGATAACCTTATAAAAAACAGTGTTGGCTGGTACTTCCTAAATGCAAAAACACATTTCACTACAAGTGGACTTGCAACTGCACTGAACCTGCACTTGTAGTGCAAAGAGGATTTGCCCTTAGGAAATAACCCCCATTTGTGCATAAAACAACAATTACATCACCCCAAAAGTGTTGTAGTGTTGAGACAATAATCCACACATTCTTGAGTAAGGCACTTTTTTATACCTGCACAATCACATGCGCATTTACCAAAGGTTTTTAAAACAAACCAACATGTTTGTTGTATAACAATGTTTGCAGTAGCATTATGAAAAATCAAAATATCCATTTCAGATAAAACGGGCCTGTGTAAAACCAACAAGAAAGCCAAAAAACTTGAACTTACAAAGTTCACATTAGGTAAAACCTGAAGGCTATATCAGACATCAGTATTTAGGAACTGGGTTTGATATAGCGTTCAGATGGGGGGAAATCACCCCTGGAAAAGTCAAATTTGGAAGATGCACACCAATTTACAAATGTCCACATGTGCTGTCTGCCATCATGGGGGATCAAGGGACGTGTTTGGGGGGAGCAAGCCCTTCCTCAACGCTACTTTATAATTGAGGAAGGGGTTGCCCCCCCAAAACGCGTCCATTGATCTCCCGTGATGGCAGATAGCACATGTTGGCACACTGTGTGCATCCTCCAAATTTGGCTTTTCTAAACATTGAAAAAAGTTTGGTACGATAAAACAGGTGATTTTGTGGGGTTTAAATTCGCCCCAAAACATCAATGATGTTATTATTTTTTTTAATAACATCACTGATTTGTTGATGTATGTTTTGCAATTGGAGATTACACCCCATGATCTCCCCGATCAGTATCTGGGCACTTTCAGATGTAAAGCGTTCTGGATCCCTCACATCACGATCACCTAAAAACAGATAAAGAACAAAAAAAAAGGTCTCAAAAATCTGCCACCAGCCATCTCTTTTACCTGAGTCTGTGGTCGCAGACACTCACCTGTTGTGGTGCCAATCTCCACCACATCTTCTTCTTCCTCCTGCTCAGCTTCTTGGGTTGGTATTTCCCCTTCTTCCAGAGAGGGGGGGTCTCTGGTCTCCTGGGATGAGGGGTGTCCGAGTCTTTTCTCCCCTATGTAAAACAAAAATGGTATACTTAGCACACAGATATTTGATGGCAGAACTATAGAAATAGGAAACATTGCTTGGAAGTGGGGTACAATTGTCTATTTTAGCCGAGTTCCAAGATGTATATTTTTTATTGCCCTTTGTCAAGCTGCAATACTTTACCTGTTTGGTACAAGCTTCACAGATGGAGACCCCCCTATAGTATACACTGGAGCACCTGTGTGGCCCCCTAATAAAAATGGTGTTCTTGTGTCCCACACTAGTGCTCCAGTGTCCAGATGTGAAAACAGCTGCTCAGTGTCCTCTCCTTACACACAATCTAGTTTGCATTTCATTCTAGTAACAAACCCATCTACACAAACAAATATTTGGCATCCAAGTAGGCCCCCAAAAATGTGTGAAGATGCATATGGCCTAAACAATGGTGTTCTAGAGGCCGAAAGAAAAATGTTTGATACGAACGAATAATGTGCCCATGAACATTAAAGTTGACCTTTGGAAACGTTACAACTAATCAAAGCATATGGAGCAGAATGAACGTAATAAAGACAGAAAGAATAGGAACACAGCACAACTACTTACTTTTTTGCAGCACTCTCCAGATCTTTTGGTACTGCTCTGGCTCTCTCAACTTCAGGTCCGACCACCGCTTCCTGAGCTGATCTTTAGACCTTCGTACCCCGAAATTCCGCTCTAGACTCCTGACCACTTTCGCCATGATTTTGGCCTTTCGGATATTGGGGTTGGGGTAAGGCCCATATTTTCCGTCATAGTCGGACTTCCTCATGATGTCGACCATCTTCAACATCTCCCCAAACGACATATTTGTGGCCTTAAAACATCTCCTTCTGGATCGGGACGTGCCTGGATCCGCCCTTTCCTCCTCCTCCTCCTCCTCGTTGCTACAATTAGCCCGCACCTGCTGTATGTCCGCCATCATGCTCTTCCCCCACTGCGCCGAACGAAAAGGGGCGGGGAATACACTAGAAAGAACGTCAGGGGCGGGCGGAGTTACACGCATGCGCAGTGTATATAAAGCGTAACACGCGTGCGTATTACGTACGATCTGTGAGCGGAGGAAGGAGCATTGAACGCGGCGATCGTAAGAACGAAGGTAAGAGACAAACTTGGGCCTATACTGCTTCTATAGATTGAGGCCTATATTGTAACATGATTAGGAGAGTTTGGTGTGACATTAGGCTTTGTCTTGTGTTGTGTCTTGCAGTGAACATGGATATGGTACTGAAAGATCAGGACTTCATTTCAGTCTTCATAGAGATGCTAAGGGAGCTGCCCTGTCTGTGGGAGATTAAACACCCCCATTACAAGAACCAAGCAAAGAGGAAGGCAGCACTGGAGCAATTGTGTGAAATTGTGAAGCAGGTGATCCCCACGGCAGACATCACTTTTTTAAAGATTTTCATTGGTGGCCTGAGGAGCACATATCTGAGGGAGCGCAATAAAGTCCTGGACAGAGATCCGGAGCAGCAGGTGACATCTATGTCCCCAGGATGTTGTACTACGACAGGCTGCACTTTCTGGCAGGCCAGACTGAACCCAGGTCATCACTCTCCAGTCTTCCTTCCACGCTTCCTTACCCCCCGGCTGAGGCTTCTGACGCCCAACCTGGGCCTTCCAGGCCACATGTGGAGGAGCCCAGATTGAGCCAGGTATAGCATTCCTCTAAATATTTCTGCTTGTCCAATCAATGATGTTAACTAGATGTTAGTTGGGAGTACTAATTTATGATTGTGATTGATGATGGAAAAACTAAAACCATGTCCCTTTTTCATACACAGGGAAGTCTCAGCCAGGAGGTGGCCGGGCCGAGCCGGCTGGCTGATCTGCAGGTCCCTCCACCCCCCCCCCTGGAAACAGAAAGTGGCAGTAGGAGGAGTACCCTAGAGGAGGCTGCTATCAGATTTTTTTGTAGGGCTACAGAGGTCCTGGGAGCACCCCACACCAGGCAGGAGAACATTGCTGCATTCATAGCCTATAAAATGCAGAGGATGGAGGAGGGCCAAAAAGCCATGTGTGAGGCCCTCATATCTGAGGCTCTGGCGAAAGGTGTGAGGGGCCAAATTACACCTCACACACAGCTTTGGGATGGTCCTCCTCCTCCTCCTGCAGGTCCTACTCCTCCTCCAGGTCCTACTCCTCCTCCTGCCACATCTCCAACTGCACAGCCACAGCCCGGAAGGAAGTGTGAAAGGAAGACCAGACAGTGAGGACCCTGGATCCAGTCTGGTCGGCCAAAAGATGCAGCCTCTTGTGGTACCACAGCCTGGGGACACTGATGTCATCTGCTGCTATCCAGATCTCTGTGAATCCCGGACCAGACTGCCCTCCCTTACATATGGACTCCTCAGGCCACCAATTTTGAGGTTTAAGAATTGATGTCTGCCGTGGGGGTCCCAGGCTTCACTAATTTCTCCTGTTGATCCAGTGTTGCCTTCCTCTTTGTTTGGTTCTGAGCCCTTAATAAAGGATTTTTGTTTTGAATTATACTCTCCTATGTGTTTTACTTCAAAAATGATGGTTTGTTTGTGAGGATTCAGGTACATTTCTAATATACAATGTGAAATGAACAAGGGACACCAACAACAAAAAATCTCATGGAGATTAAATAATAAAAGATATCAATGGTGTTGGGGTAACTTGCCACACAAAACACACACAAAAATATTCTGGAGTAAAAATAAAAATAACATTGAACAAAGATCAGCCTTGGAAAAAATCCAAACTTTATAGAAAAAAAAAGGCTTAAAAACAAAAACAAAAAACATAAAAAATATAAAACTGTCAAATGTGACAACTAATAACAATATATTGAGGGAATCCCACTAAAAAACACAAATAAAACTTTGTGAGAAGTGTGTGTGAATATGAGCAGCAAAACTACCGTATTTATCGGCGTATAACACGCGCCGGCGTATAACACGCACCCCAAGTTTAGGAGAGAATTTTAAGGAAAAAACATTTTTAGGAGGGAAGTTTAAGGAAAAAAAAACTTACATTACAATGCCCATCAATGCAGCCTTATCTGTCTATCTGCAGCTTTTTCAGTGTCAGTGCAGCCTTGCCCCAGTGCAGTCTCATCAGTGCAGCTTTGTCAGTGCAGCCTTGTCAGTGCAGTCTTGTCAGTGCAGCTTTGCCCCAGTGCAGCCTTGTCAGTGCAGCTTTGCCCCAGTGCAGCCTTGCCCCAATGCAGCCTTGCCCCAGTGCAGCTTCGTTCGTGCAGGTCTGCCCCAGTCCAGCCATGTCAGTGCAGCTTTGTGCACTCAGTGTAGATTCAAAAAATGGCGCCGAGACTGCAGGGAGCCGAGATACACATACACGAGTGTTCTCGGCTTTTTCCGGCGCCGCCGTCACGCCCAGTCCCGCCCCTGGACCTGTGTTATGTCCATCATAGGGCGGGACTGGGCGTGACTGTCAGCGGCGCCGAAAAAAGCCGAGAACACTCGGGTATGTGTATCTCGGATCCGACAAGAGCAGAGATACACATACCCGAGTGTTCTCGGCTTTTTTCGGCGCCGCTGACAGTCACGCCCAGTCCCGCCCTATGATGGACATAACACAGGTCCAGGGGCGGGACTGGGAGTGACGGCGGCGCCGGAAAAAGCCGAGAACACTCGAGTATGTGTATCTCGGCTCCCTGCAGTCTCGGCGCCATTTTTGAATGTACCCACGGCTGTGTATGTCGGCGGCGACCGCGGCAATTGCCGCGATCGCTCCGATGACACAGAAATCGGCGGGGATCGGCCTATAACACGCACCCACGATTTTCCCCTGATTTTCAGGGGAAAAAAGTGCGTGTTATATGCCGATAAATACGGTACTTCATTCTTGTCACATTTTAAAGAAGAAGAGAGTGCGCTGTATTAAACCATTTACATTGCAGCGTGACGAAAGTGCTGTATCCATTGCGAACGCTAAGTTTACCAGAACAAGCTGTCCCGTGTCGGAATTTCTTCTGAGCATGCGTGGCACTTTGTGCGTCGGAACAGGCCACACACGGTCAGAATTGACGCGATCGGATTTTGTTGTCGGAAAATTTTATCTCCTGCTGTCCAACTTTGTGTGTCGGAAAATCCGATGGAAAATGTCCGATGGCGCCCACACACGGTCGGAATTTCCGACAACATGCTCCGATCGGACATTGTCCATCGGAAAATCCGACCGTGTGTACGGGGCATTAGGTCCATATATATTTGGACACAGGCACAATTTTCATACTTTTGGCTCCCTATGCCACCAGAATAAAATTAAAATGAATCAATCTAAATGAATTTAAAGTGTAGACTTTTAGCTTTAATTGAAGGGGTTGAACATAAATATCAAGTACAAATTTTAGGAACTGCAACCATTTTTATACACAGTCCCCTCATTTTCAGGGGCTCAAATGTAATTGGATAAATGAATATAATCATAAATCAAATGCTCATTTGTAATATTTTGTTGAGAATCCTTCACTGGCAATGATTGCCTGAAGTCTGAAACCCATGGACATTACCAAAGACTGGGTTTCCTCCTTTCTGATGCTTTGCCAGGCTCTAACTGCAGCTGTCTTCAGTTCTGTGTGGGTCTTTCTACCTTTAGTTTTGCCTTCAGCAGGTGAAATGCTCAGTTGGGTTCAGATCAGGTGATTAACTTGGCCATTACGGAATATTCCACTTCTTTTCCTTCAAAAGGGTTACTTTTGCAGTTTGTTTTGCATCATTGTCCATCTGTAGTGTGAAGCGCCATCCAATCAACTTTGCTGCAGTTAACTGAATCTGGGCTGACAGTATATCTCTAAATACTGCAGAATTCATCCGGCTGTTTCTGTCTTCTGTCACATCATCAATAAACAACAATGACCCAGAGCCATTGGAAGCCATGCATGCCCATGCCATCACACTACTTCCACCATGTGACCACAGATGATGCTTTGTGCTTTGGATCATGAGCTCTTCAAAGCCTTCTCCACACTTTTTTCTTCCCATCATTCTGGTACAGATTCATCTTAGTTTCATCCGTCCAAAGAATGCTTTTCCACAACTGGTCTGGCTTCTTTAGAGGTTTTTTGGCAAAGTCTAAACTGGCTTTTCTATTCTTCAGGCTTATGAATGGTTTGCACCTTGTGGTGAACCCTTCGTATTTGCTCTTGTGAAGTCTTCTCTTGATTGCAGAATTTGACAATGATATGCCCACCTCCTGGAGAGTGTCCTTCACTTGTCTGGATGTTGTGACCATAGAGAGGATCCTGCCATCATCCACCACAGTTATCTTCCATGGTAGTCCAAGCCTTTTTATTTTGCTGAGCTCACCAGTGTGTTCTTTCCTGTACCAAATTGTACCAAATTGTTGATTTGGCCACTCCTAATGTTGCTGCTATCTCTCTGATAGATTTGTTTAGTTTTTGAAGCCTTACAACAGCCTGTTCCACTTGCATGGATAGCTTCTTTGAAAGCACGATGTAAGTTCACAGCAATAGATTCCAAATGCAAACACCACACTTAGAATCAACTCCAGACCTTTTAACTGCTTAATTGATGAAGAAATAACAAAGGAGTAGCCCACACCTGGCCATAAAACAGCTTTTGATTCAATTGTCCAATTGTCCAAAGGGGGTGTGGCTATTCATAAGAGCTGTAATTCCTAAACCCTTTCTGCGATTTGGATGTACATACCCTCAAATTAAACCTGAGAGGGTGCACTTTCAGCTCACATCCATTATATAACTATAGCTTGAATATGTTTTTGGTACGTACCTGGAAAAATGATTATTATTGCATATGCTTTAGGAGCAAAATAGGTATTGCACTTCATTTTGCAATGTTTACCATTATACGATTTAATAGTGTATTTTTGTAGGGGATATTAAATTATTACATACATTTCAACTATAGACTTAAATTAGCAGCATTATGAAGGGCCAACCCTTCCTAGTAGTTTTTAATGGAAGTAGGGCTAAATCAGCTTTTCTTACAGGACAAGCTAGCTCATATAGTTGGCCCTTCATAATGCAAATTTTTGCCTATGGCTATGGGTCATGTTAAAGGGACTCTCCAGCTTCCGTCTCGGAAATACACCTAGGGACTTTTTTGCATCTTTATAAAAGTCTGTAGTTGGACTGAAACGTTACCACTCAAGTGTATTGTATATTGCACAAATAAAACAAAGGTATATTTGTAACAAGACCTCTGGAGTGCATTCTATTCTTGAAAAAAATAATTATAAAAATGTGTGTGTGTGTTTGTGTGTGTATATGTGTATATATATATATATATATATATATATATATATATATATATATATATACAGTCAGGTCCATAAATATTGGGACATCGACACAATTCTAATTTTTTTGGCTCTATACACCACCACAATGGCTTTGAAATGAAACAAACAAGATGTGCTTTAACTGCAGACTTTCAGCTTTAATTTGAGGGTATATACATCCAAATCAGGTGAACAATGTAGGAATTACAACAGTTTGTATATGTGCCTCCCACTATTTAAGGGACCAAAAGTAATGGGACAGATTAACAATCATCCATCAAACTTTCACTTCTTAATACTTGGTTGCAAATCCTTTGCAGTCAATTACAGCCTGAAGTCTGGAACGCATAGACATCACCAGACGCTGGGTTTCACCCCTGGTGATGCTCTGCCAGGCCTCTACTGCAACTGTCTTCAGTTCCTGCTTGTTCTTGAGCATTTTCCCTTCAGTTTTGTCTTCAGCAAGTGAAATGCATGCTCAATCGTATTCAGGTCAGGTGATTGACTTGGCCATTGCATAACATTCCACTTCTTTCCCTTAAACTCTTTGGTTGCTTTCGCAGTATGCTTCAGGTCATTGTCCATCTGCACTGTGAAGCGCCGTCCAATGAGTTCTGAAGCATTTTGCTGAATATGAGCAGATAATATTGCCCGAAACACTTCAGAATTCATCCTGCTGCTTTTGTCAGCAGTCACATCATCAATAAATACAAGAGAACCAGTTCTATTGGCCTACGCCATGACACTACCACCACCATGCTTCACTGATGAGGTGGTATGCCTTGGATCATGATAAGTTCCTTTCCTTCTCCATACTCTTCTCTTCCCATCACTCTGGTACAAGTTGATCTTGGTCTCATCTGTCCATAGGATGTTGTTCCAGAACTGTGAAGGCTTTTTTAGATGTTGTTTGGCAACCTCTAATCTTGCCTTCCTGTTTTTGAGGCTCACCAATGGTTTACATCTTGTGGTGAACCATCTGTATTCACTCTGGTGAAGTCTTCTTTTGATTGTTGACTTTCACACACATACACCTACCTCCTGGAGAGTGTTCTTGATCTGGCCAACTGTTGTGAAGGGTGTTTTCTTCACCAGGGAAAGTATTCTTCGGTCATCCACCATAGTTGTTTCTGTGGTCTTCCGGGTCTTTTGGTGTTGCTGATCTCACCGGTGCGTTCTTTCTATTTATAGATGTTCCAAACAGTTGATTTGGCCACACCTAATGTTTTTGCTATCTCTCTGATGGGTTTGTTTTTGCAGCCCAATGATGGCTTGCTTCACTGGTAGTGACAGCTCTTTGGGTCTCATATTGAGAGTTGACAGCAACAGATTCCAAATGCAAATAGCACACTTGAAATGAACTCTGGACCTTTTATCTGCACTTTGTAAATGGGATAATGAGGGAATAACACATACCTGGTCATGGAACAGCTCAGCAGCCAATTGTCCCATTACTTTTGGTACCTTAAAAAGTGGGAGGCACATATACAAACTGTTATAATTCCTACACCGTTCACCTGTTTTGGATGTAAATACCCTCACATTAACGCTGAAAGTCTGCAGTTAAAGCACATCTTGTTTGTTTCATTTCAAATTCATTGTGGTGGTGTATAGAGCCAAAAAGATTATAATTGTGTCAATGTCCCAATGTTTATCGACCTGACTGTATATATGTATATATATATATATATATATATATATATATATATATATATATATATATATATGTATATATATCTATATCTATATAGATATTTTATGGTTGGCCCCCCCACTTTTTTTCCTGTACCCCCATGTGCCCCCCTAAATATGAAAGCTAGAGACGCCACTGACAGCATAACGTCAACGAAGCGGGTGGCGGCCATGTTGATACACCCTAATTGGCACACACATATATATGAGGCTGAGAGCTCATTGTAGTGACAGATGGCAGAGGGGAAACATCTCTTAAAGATGGAGAGTGCCCTCATCTGCCAAAAAATATCGTTTTTTTTTTTGTCCTGCTGCCTGGTGTTATGGCAGCAGTGGCTTTAACGTCAGTTTCCAGAGCCACAAGAACTTGGTCTCATAATATCGAGATTGCCCTCAGACAAGGCATAGATTCGGGTGAAATTAGCAAAGTCCTCGATGAGTTAAAACTGGCTTCAGATTTTATAGCCAAAGCAGCTATAGATACTCTGAAATGCTCCACCAGAGCCATGTTGTATTCCATTAATGCCAGGGGGGCACTGTGGCTAAAGCCATGGTCAGCAGACCCATCATCCAAGTAGACTTCGTGTCACATACCATACGACGGAAAAGCTCTTTTTGGCGAGAAGCTGGATATGGCGCTTAACAGAGTTACAGGGGGAAAGTGGCCTAATTCCCCAGGATAGGAACAGGAGGAAAAGGTTTGAAGCACGACCAGCGGCTCAACAAAAAACTAGGGACACCAGAGCATACCGTCCGGGAAGAGAATATAGAAGAGGCTGGACAGGCTCTCAGGCTTCCTTTGTAAAAATGGGGAAGCAGAAGACCACAACACCCGCAAATGAAAATCAAAAGTCTTTTTGACTCCTTGCCCATACAAGTCAGTCCAGTGGGGGCCCGACTCAGGTCGTTCGCTCAGGTTTCAGTGGAGAATTGTTTGGATCAGTAGGTCACTTCCACGGTCCTTCAAGGTCATTTTTGGAAGTTCAGCTGCCGACCTCCACACTATTCCTTCCTGACCACCAAGATCACAAGCTCCAAAGGGAAAAAGGAAATCCTATTTCAGTATGTCTAAATGCTATTGCATCAACAAGCAGTAGTAATGGTCCCAGATTCTGAGAAATTCTCAGGATTCTATTTCCCAGTCTTTTTAGTACCCAAAATGTCAGGAGGATGGAGACCAGTTTTGGATCAGAAATGGTTAAACAAATTCATTCACATGGAATACTTCAAGATGGAATCCCTAATACGGTAATATTGTCAGTGCATCCAGGGGACTGGATGGTCTCCAAAGACCTCCAGGATGCATGTTTTCACATACCTGTTCATCAGATTTTCCAATCCTTCCTGCAGTTCAAAGTAGGTGAACTTCACCTCCAGTTCCGATGCCTTCCTTTCGGAATTTCAACAGCACCCAGGACCTTTACGAAGGTATTAGTGACAATTCTGGCTCCCCTCCAAGAAAAGGGGATATGGGTTTTTACATTATCTGGACGACATATTGATTCCAAGACAAAGTTCTGCAAACACACTTGAAAGAATTTGCAAACACATTGACCAGATACGGTCAACTTATCCCTTCTCAAAGGGAGAAAAATCCCTATGCTGTTAGGGAAAGTGAAAAGTGCAATGGCAAGCAGGTCCATGTCAGCAGTGGACTACCTAAGTCTCCTGGGATCCCTCTCTTCATGTATCCCAATGATGAAGTGGGCCAGGTGGCATCTACGGGGATTCCAACTGGTTTTTCTATTGCAGTGGAGGAAGAAGACCATAGATCAAGAGATCCTGGTTACGCTAACAATGAAGTCCAGTCTGTGGTAGTGGATGAGACCAGACAATCTTCTAAATCACTGTTCCCTTGGCCCCATCTCATGGATCATTCTTACATCAGATGCGTCGGTTAGGTTGGGGCGCACACTACAAAGAACCGTTGGTGCAAGGAAGATAGCAGTTCAACACAAAAGGCTTAGTGTCAAACATCTTGGAGCTGAGGGAAGCATGGATGGTGATATCACAACTGGAAAATCCATCCTGCTGCAGATGGACAACAGAGTGGCAGCCTACGTTCAGAATCAAGGGGGTATGCACAGCAGATCCCTATCCGAGAAGGAAGGCTGATCTTAGCATGGGCCAAGAGGAATCTAGTCAATCTCCGGGCATCCTATATTCCAGCCCTCGAAAATCAGTTAAGAAAGAATCAGTTAAGAAAATCTCAAGAAAGTTCAGCAACAACCTGTGGTCTCTGAATCTGGATGTCTTTCATTGGATATGTCAACAGTGGGGTAAGCCCTAATATGGATGAGCCGAACACCCCCTGGTTTGGTTTGCACCAGAACTTGCGAACAGACAAAAAAAATTCATAGTATGCCTGTAAAGTGGCGCATTTGTCCCATGTTTAGAACAGTACCAGAGCAAAATGACATTTCTAAAGGAAAAAAATGAATTTAAAACTGATTGCGGCAGTAATGAATTGTCAGGTCTCGGCAATATAGCTAAAACTCATTGAAACAAAACAGCATGCCCCCCCCCCCCCAGTCCATTACCAGGCCCTTTGGGTCTGGTATGAATATTAAGGGGAACCCCGAACCAATTTTTTTTTTTTAATTGCGTGTGGGTCCCCCCAAAATCCATACCAGGCCCTTCAGGTCCGGTATGGATATTAAGGGAAACCCTGCCCAAATTAAAAAAAAATGGCATAGGGGTCCCCCCAAAATCCATATCAGACCATGGATTTTAAGGGGAACCCTGCGCCAAAATGTAAAAAAAGGCGTAGGGGCCCCCCAAAATCCATACCAGACCCTTATCCGAGCATGCAACCTTGCAGGCCGCAGGAGAAGAGGGGTGGCGAGGGCCACCTGATGACGTAAACGGCTGACCCTGCCCCCCTCTGACGCCACGTGACATCAGAGGAAGGCGGGGTCACCCGTTTATGTCACCAAGTGGCCCCGCCCTCAGCTATATAACAGCTGTCATTGAGAAGAAGCGTTACTTGGCGGGAGCTTCTCATGGAGGCGGAGCTGTTGTGCCTTTTTTTTCTTTTTTCAGCTCGTCGGGCGGCGTGAGGTGGATCTACATCGCGGAACATTTTTATTTTATTTTTTTCTAATAAAGGACTTGTCCCAAAGTGTCTCCTGTCTTTTTTACTATTTTTGACACTTTTTTGTGAAATGGTAGGGTACAATGTGAACCAATTCACATGGGGAGGGCCAGGATCTGGGGATCCCCTTGTTAAAAGGGGCTTCTAGATTCCAATAAGCCCCCCACCTGCAGACCCCCACAACCACCGGGCAAGGGTTGTGGGAATGAGGTCCTTGTCCATATCAACATGGGGGCAAGGTGGTTTGGGGGGCTACTCCAAAGCACCTTCCCCATGTTGAGGGCATGTGGCCTGCTATGGTTCAGGAGGTTGGGGGGCGCTCTCTCGTCCTCCCTCTTTCCCTGTGCCCTGCCAGGTTGCGTGTCTGGATAAAGGTTTGGTATGGATTTTGGGGGGACCCCTATGCCATTATTTTTAAAATTTTTGGTTCGGGGTTCCCCTTAATATTCATACCAGACCCAAAGGGCCTGGTAATGGACTAGGGGGGGAACCCATGCAGTTTTTTTCAATGAGTTTTATCTATATTGCCGAGACCCATTAATTCATTACAGCCGCGCTCAGTTTTAAATGACTTTTTTTCCTTTAGAAATGTGATTTTGCTGTGGTACTGTTCTAAACACGGGAAAACGGCTCCACTTTACAGGCATACTATAGACACCCCCCAGCCACAATATTTAAAGGAACATTTCATTTTTATTGTTTCACTTTAAGCATTATTAAAATCACTGCTCCCGAAAAAAAACGACCGTTTTTAAAACTTTTTTTTGCATGTCTCTTGGGGCAGGACCAAGGTCCCCAAACACTTATGACAATAACTTGCATATAAGCCTTTAAAATGAGCACTTTTGGTTTTTCACGTTAGAGTCCCATAGACTTTAACGGGTTTCCGCAGCTTTCAAATTTGCCGTGAACACTGCATAAAGTTCGTTGTTCGCCGAACGTCCGAACAACCAAAGTTCGGCCCGAACTTATGATCGGGCCGACAAGGTAGCCGTCCTGGAAGTCAGCGGGAGTAGATGCCTGCCCTAGTCCAGCCTTTCGACTTTCAGATGGGATATGCATTTTCACCGGTCTTTTTGAGGTTCCTCCAATGCCGAAGAGAAAGTCACAATTCTGGCAGTGATTCCATACTTGCCAAAGAGACTGTGGTTTACACTCCTAGCCAAACTGGCTCTTTGCGAACCATTACTCCTTCCGAACACGGACAATCTGCTGTCTCAAGAGAGCTTCATCCATCCACATCCAGAGATTCTGGATTTGAGGGCTTGGAAATTGAGCAGAAAAGGTTGGACTTAGGGTGTTCCCACGAGGTTATCTAAACATTACCACAAGCTAGGAAATTGTCCACCAATGCCACCTACTACAGAATATGGAAAAAATTCCCAAAGTTGGCAGAAATCAACCAATTCAACCCACTAAACCCAGGGGTTCAGAATCTACTATTTGTCTTACAAAATGGATTAGATCTGGGATTGGGACTCAACACCCTAAAAGTACAGGTGTCAGCTTTGTCAGCCCTAACAGACACACAATGGGCATTGAATCCCCTTTATAGAACGCTTTTTAAGACCAGTCTTAAGGTTATGGCCTCCTAGAAAGTCTCTTTACCCAAAATGGGATTTATCCATGGTGCTCACTGCTCTGACAATTCCTCCTTTTGCACCCACTGAAAAATATGCTCTGGAAGATATTACTTTAAAAACTGCCTTTTTAATTGCCATCACCTCAGATCGAAGCATGTCAGAAATCCAAGCACTAAGGGGCGCAAGAGCCAAACATTACCTTTTTTCCAGACAGGGTTGTTTTATAACCTCTTCACCAGTTCGTTCCCAAGGTGCCGTCCATCTACTGCCTCAATCAGGAATGGGTTCTCCCAGCCTCCAAGAAGGATCCAGCCACCTCAAAATTGCATAAATTAGATGTAGCAAAATCTCTACGTCGCTACATAGAGCTGACGCAGCAGTTCCGCAAAGATCAAAGCCTGTTGGATATCCCTAAGGGCGTTAAAAGAGGGATGGCAGCATCCAAGACAACTTTTGGTTAGCTGGATTGTTCGACTTATTCAAAAGACTTACCGGGCTAGTGGTCTTCCAGTCCCAAATGCGGTCAACGCTCATTCAACGCAAGGAATGGCTGGCCTTTTCTTGGGCAGTTTTGGCATGGGTCTCTCCTGAAACAATTTGCTAGGCTGCTAGTTGGTCCTCCTTTAGCACCTTCATAGCACACTATAGTCTAGATCTTACTTCCTGTGATTTTGGGAAAAAAACCTTACCATTGGTTTTGCAACCACATGAAATTTTCCTTTGGCAGTAACCCTCCCTGTAAGCGAGTTATTTACCATAGGTATACTGACATGGAGGCTCCAGGAAAATGGAGAATTGAATACCTATCTTTCTGGAATTTTCCTTTCCTAGTGTCTACCCATGGCACCATATACCCTCCCTTTTATAATCCTCAGTTTTGAAGACTAGTTACAAGAATGTCTTAGGGGGGGCAGCTCTTAATTTTATAGAGTTATAAGTAGTCCAGTGGTTTGGTTGGGGGTGGAGCAACCAACCATAGGTATGCTGCCGTGGGTAGGCACCAGGAAAGGAAAATGACGGAAAGGTAAGTATTCATTTTTCCGTTATTGGCCATTATAGTGAAGGGAAAATTTAGAAATAAACAGATGAGTCTGTAAATTTTACCATTAGCATGTCTATTATAAAAAAGAAACAGATGGACTGCAAATATTTACATATTTTGACATAAAAAGGCTGACCACAGAAATCCTAATGTTGGAAAATGATTGTTTGCAAAATGTACAAAACCGAAAATGTTTTTCCAGTTAAAGAAATATTCTACTTCATCAATATTCTTAATCCTTGAGACTACATTTGCGCCTTCTTTCTTTTTTTATTTTTGTAGTTGTTTCTGCTTGAGTGTTTCTTTTATTTCTTTTTAGTCAAAGTAAACCTAGTTACTATTATGTGATTACGTGTGTTTTTTTACACTTTTTTTGCACATTCCCATTGAAATCTATTGGGGCTAAAAACACTTAAAGCTTATAGCTCAAAAGCAGCGCATATACTTTTCCGAGCTACACGTTTCAGGCTTTGAACGGCACTACACTCGGGTGTGTACAGGAGGAGGAACAGGAACAGTATAGAGTACTGTAATGGGAAAGGAGCCCAGCAGCCAGGCATAGCATCCAGGGTAGAGGGGGTGGTCAGGGGGCTTTGGGGGGGGCACAACTTAGATCTGGGGGGGGGCAAAACCATGTGACACAGAATCTGGAGCCTGCAGCCCCTCAGGAGGTGTTAGGGGATTTGTTTTAGCAATTAATGAAGGTTTCTTTGTCTGTGTTGGCAGGTGTTGGTGGAAGGTCACCTCCCGGAGGTGTGTGGCTTTTCCCAGTTGTCAGGGAAGTGGAGTAAGCAGACAGCCCCGGGTGGGGAGGGTACAGAGAATCCCAGCTGTTGACTAGGAGACACTGAGCAGTGACTTACCTCACCAGTGACAGCCGTCCCATCGTGGCTACAGGATGGCACTCTCCACCTCTTGCCTCGCTGAGCTCGGTTACCATTTCATGTTGCCAGCACACAGTACAGACACTTCCCCATCCTGGGCTGTTCTCACTCCGTGCTCCTCTTGATGAAATGGCTCACAGCTTCTCCCCAGCCAATGAGAACAAAGGGGTGTGTACTGTGGAAGGCAAAGTGGAAGCCCAGTACTGGAGTGTGGCTGTGGGGCCCATAAGGCAGATTGGAGCTGGACTTTGTGGGGAATATGATAATATGACATGGATGCTGCAAAGGCCCCCTGGAGCTAGGGGCATGATTGGGATTGTGACCCCTGGGACCCCTTATGCTATGCCCAATAAAGTGGACGGTGAGTGTAAATGGAAAGTACAGAGCTTTTGTCTCAGCAGAGGTGCTGGTACTCTCCTGTCCCACCTCCTAAGAACCACTCATCACTGCCCCATCTCCCAAGCACCACACATTTACTCACTTTCCTGAAGAACATAGAACCAAATTATTATGCAGACATTGTTATATACCTATATTGTAAAGCACCACACAGTATATGCAGAGTCACACTTTTTTTGCTCCTAGATTTCAACGGGCGAGTCTAAAAATTTTCAGCACAGATGTTTGCGGAAGTTTTTGTGTTATTTTCGCATCCAAAATTGGAGGAGATAGGTCACCTTCCCCCTAGCAAACAATCTCTGTGACCGAAATAAAGGGTACTTTGATGTACTGAGGGATTCATCTGAGGGATCACCCTAACTTTTATGATCCCAAGGACCCCCATACAAAAGCTGTCCAAGGCTTTTACTCTGCCTCCTAGAAAAAGAGCTAAGAAAATTAAAATGTTGCAGTACCCATTTGTTATGTATGCAATTAATGCATGGCAGCACATGCTGCCTTAACTGCAGTGATTGCGTTCTGCATGTTGATGGGAGTGTAAAACACCACTTGTAATACAGGAGGCCAGAAGCACACTTTACAACACTTCATGGTCTGGTGAGGCGATAATTGAACACCGTCTTTTGTAAATCCAGGGAGCAATTTGAACAGAGCCTTAGTAAGTGCTGAAAGGCAAAGGCCTGGTCACCAACAAATACAAAACGTAGCGCAGGATTTGGTCCCGGCATTGGAGAGTTCTCGGGAAAGTTAAGTCCATCCATCTTCCTGCATCATAGGTCCAGCATTAATTAAAAAGAAAACAATAATTTGCATCAGCCACTTAAAACAAAAGAAAAACATTTTTTTTATAATTAAAGTACCTACTGCTATATCCTATAGGCTTAATGAACCATATGTGTTTCCTAACAATTGCTCCCACACAATTGGGGACATTGCAGCTCTCCCACAAAAGATGTGCTATATTTGACCATTCTTCCCTTGTTGGTTTTTTTCATGACCACATTCTTGAGAACATGCTTTATGATTGAGCAGGTGTCATGGAGCTTGCTGTCAATTGTCCCACTATTATGCGAAGTGCAGACTAACCAAGAATTGAGTGGTTGCTATAGGTACCCAGAAATAAACGAAACATAACTGGAGTGGAGACATGTGAGAGAGAACAGGAGTGGAGCAGCTATCAGGGAGTATTTGAACATGACAGAGATGGAGGTCTATGGCCTGTACTACAAATGAGAAAGTAAGCTAGCATTTAGTTTTACATATAGTTTAATTGTGATAGATGTTCTAATGCATATTTTTTACTTTTCAGCATTGAAAGCAGCTGAGAACATGCAGCAGAAATGGAAGCCAACACCGAGGAGGAGACACCAACCCAGGACACACAGGCTACAACAAGCACCTCTTCATATGTGGCCCCTTTGACTGAGAAGGAATGGGCAGTAGTATTCAAAGAATTTCTCCTCATGGCCCAGAACTGTCCTCTGCATAAAGCAGATTCAGGATGACAGCTACTAATGTCACAGATGATACTGCTTTCCACTGGCCAAAAGCTTCAACGTGCCTGGGATACATATGTAAAATGCTTAAAAAAAAGTGTGTTTACACATGCAAGAATGCTAAAAAAAACTACTAAAAACCTGAATACACTTATGCCTAGGTATGAATGAAGCCTAAGGCCTCGTTCACAGGGGCGTACTTAAGCATATGCCCGGTGGGGACGGGCTGTGAGGTCAGTGGCTGGTGAATAGGGATGGGCTGACTGTTCGAGTCGAACAGACGAAGATCGAACATTATGGGCCGTTCGCGCCAAATTCGAGTGGTGCGTTGCGGCCCATAATACACTGCGTCATCACAGTGCATTGCTGGCTGATGATTGGCCAAGCATGCACTATGACCCGCATGCTTTGGCCAATCACAGCGCCATCAGCGAAGAGAGCCATAATTGGTCAAAGGCAGGGTGCCTGTGGCCAATTATGGCTCAGGGGGTTAAGTACACGCCTCACACTATATAAGGCCGCCCGCACGTCAGCCTCGTGTAGTGTGTTGGTGGCGTTTGGTCAGAGAGAGACAGAGAGAGTGTCATTTCATTTAGTCTGAGCAGGCAGGCAATTTCTGGTGTTCTGTTGCTAATATACTTCAGGCAGGCGAGACAGTTAGATAGCTGCAGTGTATTTAGTATATATGCATCCCGGTTTTGTGTATATATATATATATAAATATATATATACACTGTATACAGTTTAGCTAGATCTTACTGCAGCACTGCAGACCGTTCCTGGTGTACTGTTGCTAATATACTTCAGGCAGGTGGGTGAGACAGTTTGAGCTGCAGTGTATTTAGTGTATATATATATATATACATCCCGGCTTTGTATATGTGTATATATATATATATATATATATATATATATATATATATATATATATATGTACACTGTATACAGTTAAGCTTCATCTCACTGCAGACCATTCCTGGTATATTGTTTCTAATGTACTTTAGCCAGGCAGGTGACTCACTGAGCTGCAGTGCATTTTATATATATATATATATATATATATATATATATATATATATACAGGCTTGTATATATATATAGTCTAGCCAAGCCTATACCTGACTAGGCCATTGCCTGAGTGCGTGTTCAAAGACACTTTCAGCCAGGCAGGTGACCCACTGAGCTGCAGTTCATAAAATATATATCCACTGCATTGTATTCCAGCCAAGCCTATACCTGACTGTAGGCCATTCCTTGAGTGCGTGTTCAAAGAAACTTTCAGCCAGGCAGGTGACTCACTGGGCTGCAGTTAATTTTATATATATATATACAGGATTTTATATATATATATAGTCTAGCCAAGCCTATACCTGACTGTAGGCCATTCCTTGAGTGCGTGTTCAAAGACACTTTCAGCCAGGCAGGTGACTCACTGAGCTGCAGTTCATTTAATATATATATATATATATATATATATATATATATATACACAGGCTGTATAATATATATATATATATATATATATATATATATATATATATATATATATATATATATAGTCTAACCAAGCCTATACCTGACTGTAGGCTATTGCCTGAGTGCGTGTTCAAAGACTCTTTCAGCCAGGTAGGTGACTCAGTGAGCTGCAGTTCATAAAATATATATCCACTGCATTATATTCTAGCCAAGCCTATACCTGACTGTAGGCCATTCCTTGAGTGCATGTTCAAAGACACTTTCAGCCAGGCAGGGGACTCACTGAGCTGCAGTTCATCTAATATATATATATATATATATATATACAGGCTTGTATACATATAGTCTAGCCAAGCCTATACCTGACTGTAGGCCATTGCCTGAGTGCGTGTTCAAAGACACTTTCAGCCACGCAGGATACTCACTGAGCTGCAGTTCATTTAATATATATATATATATATATATATATATATATATATATACAGGCTTGTATATATATAGTCTAGCCAAGCCTATACCTGATTGTAGGCCATTGCCTGAGTGCGTGTTCAAAGACACTTTCAGCCAGGCAGGTGACTCACTGAGCTGCATTTCATAAAATATATATCCACTGCTTTGGTATCCAGCCAAGTCTACACCTTACTGTAGGCCATTCCTGGTGTACTTTTTTTAGTAAACTTCAGGCGTTGTTTTGCTAATCTAATTGTACAGTGTCTGGAAGGCCACCAAGGAAAGGCAGACGCTCACAGGCCACTAAAAGAGGGCAAGCAGGCTCTGTGTCTACAGCAAACAGTGCTGGTCGTGGACACGGTGCATCCTCAGCACGTGGCCGTGGGGCACGCTTGTCTTTTTTTCAGCAGCTGGCAGTGTTGAGCCACAACATGCAGAAGGGTTGGTAGAGTGGATGACTAAGCTGTCCTCATCCTCTGTCACCCTGGCTCAGGATACTTGTCTGCCAATGCAGCTGCCAAAGCAGCCTCTTCCATCGGCTCAGTCATCAGTCACTCCTTCCCTAGGCCCACCATCATGCCCTGAGGAGTCCCCCGAACTGTTCGACCACAGTGTCGGGTACATGCTGCAAGAGGGTGCGCAGCGTTTTGAATGCTCTGATGATGGTACCCAGGTTGAGGATGAAGGCAGTAACATGAGCCCAGAGTGAAGAGGGGGTGCCCAAGAAGGACAGGAAACTGGCAGTCATGTTCCCCCAGCTGCAGCATACTGCCAGGTTTGCTCCTGGCGAGGAGGGAGGGGATGATGAGGTCACTGACTCTACGTGGGTGCCTGATAGAAGTGAGGAGGCACATCTCCAACAAGGCAGGATGCCCCCCAGGGGCCAGCTTAAGGGCAGCCAACCGACTGCATCACACTGCAGAGCTCCACATGTTCAGGGCGCTGCTGACTCTGCACGTTTTTTCCAAAAGTTCTTTGGTGTGGGCCTGTTTTGAGACGTGTGCAACAGATCGCACTGTTGCTGTTTGCAACATATGTCTGAAGCGTATCAAGCATGGCCAAAACAGCAGCTGCTTGAGCACCACATGCTTGACCAGACATATGTCGAGCTCTCATGCAGTCCGTTGGCAACAGTACTTAAAAGACCCACACCAAAGAACAAGACGGACCTCTCCTTGCTCCTCACCAGCTGGGATCTCAAACCCCACTATACCTTCTGTCCTCTCAGAAACCAGCACTGACAGGAATGAAGGTGTAGAATTAGGTGTGCCAAGTACTTGTGGGCAATCTGCTATCGATACGCTGCTTTATACCGGCAAGTGCAGCCCCTATGAGACTAGGCATTACGCTGCATGAACTGCATTTTTTGACTGTTTGCTTTTATACATTTTTTTAAAACAATCTTTAAATAAACGGAAGTTTTGGTTATACTGCACTATGGGAGCCAATTTCTCTTTTTTATAAGGATTATGAAAATTACATCTATCACAACCCGGATATCCCAAGGCTGCTCGAGGAACTGCAAAGGCTGACACCAGTGGTTACCTGCCAACCTAAGGAGCTACATGCGCATTACCCCTGTAGGGGTAGTAGCATCTGGTGAGTGGGGACCCTTGAGGGGGAGCACGCAAGTCATCTGTCAAGATTCTGTGATCACTAAAGTCACCTGCTACAATTCCTCTAAACACGAACAGTCACTTTCATTGGGATGAATGCACCTATGTGTTCTTTGTACACAGCACGATAAACTGCATCGTGGTGGAATATTTAATTTTGGTGCGATTTTTGCATTTTTTCTGTAGTTTTGGTGGGTTTGTTTACATGTTTTAAATTTTTTTCTGCATCTTGGGTTTCTATACACCTTGATTTTATGATTGGGACACTATATGTATACACTTATATGTTTTTGTACATGGTGCGATAATTACATTTTGGTGCGATTTTTTTATAACTTTTTTCTTTTTTGGTGTGCATTTTTATTTGGATTTGGTTTTTGGGTTTACTCACAGCCTGTATTTTGGGTTAGGACACTATACGCACTATTACAAGCATAGGATCACTATACTATCATGATATTCATGTCTGGATGTTTTATACACTAACTTGTAATCCATTACATTTTTGGTGATAACTTCTCCAGTATAGGATTGGTGTCCGCACCAATCCTATACAGGGTTTTAGTACTCACCTACTGGGGTAGGTGAAGTGTGATACCTATTACACTACCACCTTTATGGAAACTGTTTTGTTATAATTTATTCCACAATAACACTGTGTCTTTTAATACTTAGCCACTATAGAGTGATTTGGTAGCGCGCTATTTGACATATAGGTAGCGCCACTTACCCCTTCACATCTTCTTTCTTTCTATATTCTAGAGCCCTCTTACGGGGGGGGGGGTTTTGGGGGAGGCTGCAACCTTCACATACGTCCTAAGCGCAGACCTTCCTAAATTAATTTATTTACATATAATGCCAGTGCTCGGCTGGCTGACCTTCAAAAGGAATGCAACCTGCCCAAGAACCGCCTCATCTGTGACATGCCCACCAGGTGGATCTCAATGTTGGCAATGCTGCAGCGGCTGCACACGCAGCAGAGGGCCATCAACAAGTACCTGTGCGGGTATGGCACCAGGACAGGGTCAGGGGAGCTTGGCTTTTTTTCACCACACCAGTGGCTCATGATCAAGGATGCATGCACTGTCCTGTCACCATTTGAGGAGGCCACGAGGATGGTGAGCAGTGACAGTGTATGCATCAGTGATACTGTCCCTCTTGTCTTCCTGTTGGAGCACAAGCTGCATAGAATAATGGACAGGGCACTTGAGGCAAAACAGAAGGAGGAAGAGGAGGACTTCCTTACCTCTCAAGGCCCCCTTTATCCAGACAGTATTCCTGCGGGCCCGCCGATCTCACAGGAGGAGTAGGAGGAGGATGAGGATTGGGTCAGCATGGAGGTGGAGCCTAGCACTCAGCATCAGCAGCAGTCTTCAAGGGATCGTTTACAGTCCCCAGAAACCAATGCACTTGTACGTAGCTGGGAGGAGGTGGCTGCGGATCAGGTCGTCCTTAGTGACCCAGAGGACTCCGGATCGAATGCCACAGCAAACCTACGCTGCATGGCCTCCCTGATCCTGCAAAGCCTGCGAAAGGACCCTCGGATTCATGTGATCAAGGAGAGGGATCACTACTGGCTGGCAACCCTTCTTGCTCCACGTTACAAGGGTAAGGTTGCGGAACTTATCCAGCTGTCACAGAGGGAGCAGAGGATGAAACATCTTCGGGAGGCCTTGCAGAAAGGTTTGTGCAACGCGTTTCAAGAGCCTGGGAGGGTACAAATTCCTGGTTCTGGACAACGTGTTGCTGAGGCTTCAGTCAGTCACAGAAGGAGCGGTGGAGAAGATGGCCATCTGACCGATGCGTTCAGACAATTTTCTAGTCCGCAGCCCCAAGGTATGATCAGTACTAGCAACTATCGCCAGCGTCTGTTGTACATGGTGCAGGAATACCTAGGGGCAAGATCAGACTTGGAGACCTTTCCAACCTAAAATCCACTGGGTTACTGGGTCTTATGGATGGATCACTGGCCAGAGCTTGCATAGTTTGCAATTGAGCTACTGGCCTGTCCTGCATCCAGCGTTCTTTCGGAACGCACATTCAGTGGCGCTGGAGGCTTTTTAACCGATCACAGAGTGCGCCTGTCCACCGACTGGGTTGATCGGCTCACCTTCATAAAAATGAATCAGTCTTGGATCACCAGCTACCAAGCACCTGATGCTGATGTAACCAAATAATTTTTTTATGAATGTGAGATCCCTTGAAGACTGCCTATGCTGATGCTGACTGTCCTGTTATGCCGAGTGATTATCCTATTCCTCCTCAATGTTCATGTTGATAGCTTCTAAGAACATTTTTGGTTCTGGGCACCAGCACCAGTGCCTAAAGCCCAATTTTTCTGCTCCTGTTTAACAGGGGCGTGTAATTACAATTTTTGCCGTAATATTTTGCAGCAGGGCTTGTTCCTGCACTCAACTAGAGTATCTGTGAGGGGTTGCAGTGTTGTGGCACCAGCACCACTGCCTAAAGCCCAAATTTTCTGCCCCTGTTTGACAGGGGTGAGTAATTACAGTTTTTAAATCTAATATTTCACAGCAGGGCTAGTTCCTGTGCTCAACAACAGAATCTGTGAGGGGTTACAGTGTTGTGGCACCAGCACCAGTGCCTAAAGCCCAATTTTTCTGCTCCTAATTAACAGGGCCATGTAATTAAAATTTTTGCTGTAATATTTTGCAGCAGGGCTCGTTCCTGCACTCCTGCACTCAACTAGAGTATCTGTGAGGGGCTGCAGTGTTGTGGCACCAGCACCTAAAGCCCAATTTTTCTGACCCTGTTCAACAGGGGCATGTAATTACAATTCTTGATATAATATTTCACAGCAGGGCCCGTTCCAGCGCCCACCAAGAGTAACTGTGAGGGCCTACAGTGTTGTGGCAACACCACCACACCACCACCAAAGACCCAATTTTTCTCACCCTGTTCAACAGGGGCATGTAATTACAATTCTTGATATAATATTTCACAGCAGGGCCCGTTCCAGCGCCCAGCAAGAGTAACTGTGAGGGTTTACCAACACCTAAGGCCCTGCAGAGTATATAGGGCAGGCCCCTACTTTCAAACATCCAACTTACAAACGACTCCTACTTACAAACGACTCCTACTTACAAATGGAGGGAGACAACAGGAAGTGAGAGGAAATCTACCCCTAGGAAGGGAAATTCTCACCTGTAAGGGTTAATATGGGAAAAAGGTGTCTCCTCCACTGATTTATCACCAATCCTTGTTTCCCTTAAAAACCCCAAATTTTCAAAATCCAATTGTCATTGGGACAGAAAGTGAGGTGAAATCATCTGAATAGGGGCAAAGACAGCAAAACAAATGTTACAGGGGTGATAACCCTTCCCTATGTTTTCCAAAAAGCTTTAAAATAGATTTTTTGGCTGGAGCTACACTTACAAAATGTACCTGTTCCAAATTACAAACAGATTCTACATAAGAACAAACCTACAGTCCCTATCTTGTTTGCACCATCTGTATACTGCTGTTCAGAGTATATAGGGCCTGGGGGCCCAACGCCTTTTCTTTTTTTAATTTGGTTGCAGGGTTCCCCTTAATATCCATACACGACCCAAAGGGCCTGGTAATGGACTGGGGGGGGGTACCCATGCCATTTGTCTCACTAATTTTCATCCATATTGCCGGGACCCGACATTACATTAAAGCCGCAAGCAGTTTTAAATGACTTTTATTCCTTTAACCACTTCAGCCCCGGAAGGATTTACCCCCTTCCTGACCAGAGCACTTTTTACAATTCGGCACTGCGTCGCTTTAACTGCTAATTGCGCGGTCATGCAATGCTGTACCCAAACGAAATTTGCGTCCTTTTCTTCCCACAAATAGAGCTTTCTTTTGATGGTATTTGATCACCTCTGCCGTTTTTATTTTTTGCGCTATACACGGAAAAAGACCGAAAATTTTGAAAAAAAATGATATTTTCTACTTTTTGTTCTAAAAAAAATCCAATAAACTCAATTTTAGTCATACATTTAGGCCAAAATGTATTCGGCCACATGTCTTTGGTAAAAAAAATGTCAATAAGTGTATATTTATTGGTTTGCGCAAAAGTTATAGCGTCTACAAACTAGGGTACATTTTCTGGAATTTACACAGCCTTTAATTTATGACTGCCTATGTCGATTCTTGAGGTGCTAAAATGGCAGGGCAGTACAAAACCCCCACAAATGACCCCATTTTGGAAAGTAGACACCCCAAGGAATTTGCTGAGAGGCATGTTGAGCCCATTGAATATTCATTTTTTTTGTCCCAAGTGATTGAATAATGACAAAAAAAAAAAAAAAAAAAAAAAATTACAAAAAGTTGTCACTAAATGATATATTGCTCACACAGGCCATGGGCATATGTGGAATTGCACCCCAAAATACATTTAGCTGCTTCTCCTGAGTACGGGGATACCACATGTGTGGGACTTTTTGGGAGCCTAGCCGCGTACGGGGCCCCGAAAACCAAGCACCGCCTTCAGGATTTCTAAGGGCGTACATTTTTGATTTTACTCCTCACTACCTATCACGGTTTTGAAGGCCATAAAATGCCCAGATGACATAAACCCCCCCCAAATGACCCCATTTTGGAAAGTAGACACCCCAAGCTATTTGCTTTGAGGCATGTTGAGTCCATGGAATGTTTTATATTTTGACACAAGTTGCGGGAAAGTGACAATTTTTTTTTTTTTTTTTTTTTTTTTTGCACAAAGTTGTCACTAAATGATATATTGCTCACACAGGCCATGGGCATATGTGGAATTGCACCCCAAAATACATTTAGCTGCTTCTCCTGAGTACGGGGATACCACATGTGTGGGACTTTTTAGGAGCCTAGCCGCGTACGGGACCCCGAAAACCAAGCACCGCCTTCAGGATTTCTAAGGGCGTACATTTTTGATTTTACTCCTCACTGCCTATCACAGTTTCGGAGGCCATGGAATGCCCAGGTGGCACAAACCCCCCCCAAATGACCCCATTTTGGAAAGTAGACACCCCAAGCTATTTGCTGAGAGGCATGGTGAGTATTTTGCAGCTCTCATTTGTTTTTGAAAATAAAGAAAGACGAGAAAAAAAAATTTTTTTTTTCTTTTTTCAAGTTTCAAAACTTTGTGACAAAAAGTGAGGTCTGCAAAATACTCACTATACCTCTCATCAAATAGCTTGGGGTGTCTACTTTCCAAAATGGGGTCATTTGGGGGGTTTTTTTGCCACCTGGGCATTCCATGGCCCCCGAAACTGTGATAGGCGGTGAAGAGTGAAATCAAAAATTTACGGCCTTAGAAAGCCTGAAGGCGGTGCTTGGTTTTCGGGGTCCCGTACGCGGCTAGGCTCCCAAAAAGTCTCACACATGTGGTATCCCCGTACTCAGGAGAAGCAGCAGAATGTATTTTGGGGTGTAATTTCACATATTCCCATGGCATGTTTGAGCAATATATCATTTAGTGACAACTTTGCGCAAAAAAAAAAAAAAAAAATAAAAAATTGTCTCTTTCCCGCAACTTGTGTCACAATATAAATTATTCCATGGACTCAACATGACTCTCAGCAAATAGCTTGGGGTGTCTACTTTCCAAAATGGGGTCATTTGGGGGGGGTTTGAACTGTCCTGGCATTTTATGCACAACATCTAGAAGCTTATGTCACACATCACCCACTCTTCTAACCACTTGAAGACAAAGCCCTTTCTGACACTTATTGTTTACATAAAAAAATAATTTTTTTTTGCAAGAAAATTACTTTGAACCCCCAAACATTATATATTTTTTTTAAAGCAAATGCCCTACAGATTAAAATGGTGGGTGTTTCATTTTTTTTTTTCACACAGTATTTGCGCAGCGATTTTTCAAACGCATTTTTTGGGGAAAAAACACACTTTTTTACATTTTAATGCACTAAAACACACTATATTGCCCAAATGTTTGATGAGATAAAAAAGATGATCTTAGGCCGAGTACATAGATACCAAACATGACATGCTTTAAAATTGCGCACAAACGTGCAGTGGCGACAAACTAAATACATTTTTAAAAGCCTTTAAAAGCCTTTACAGGTTACCACTTTAGATTTACAGAGGAGGTCTACTGCTAAAATTACTGCCCTCGATCTGACCTTCGCGGCGATACCTCACATGCATGGTGCAATTGCTGTTTACATTTGACGCCAGACCAACGCTTGCGTTCACCTTAGCGCGAGAGCAGGGGGGACAGGGGTGCTTTTTTTTTTTTTTTTTCTTTTTTTCTTTATTATTATTATTTTTTTATCTTATTTTTAAACTGTTCCTTTCATTTTTTTTTTTTTTAAATCATTTTTATTGTTATCTCAGGGAATGTAAATATCCCCTATGATAGCAATAGGTAGTGACAGGTACTCTTTTTTGCAAAAATTGGGGTCTATTAGACCCTAGATTTCTCCTCTGCCCTCAAAGCATCTGATCACACCAAGATCAGTGTGATAAAATGCTTTCCCAATTTCCCAATGGCGCTGTTTACATCCGGCGAAATCTACGTCATAAAATGCTCGTAGCTTCCGGTTTCTTAGGTCATAGAGATGTTTGGAGCCACTCTGGTCTCTGATCAGCTCTATGGTCAGCTGGCTGAATCACCGGCTGCATTTTCAGGTTCCCTGTTGAGACAGGAGAGCCAGAGAAAAACACGGAAGATGTTGGGGGGGGGGGGGCATTCCCTCCCACTGCTTGTAAAAGCAGTCTAGAGGCTAATTAGCCACTAGGATTGCTTTTACATGAAAGCCGACCGCTGGCTGAAAAGAATGATACCAAGATGATACCTAAACCTGCAGGCATCATTCTGGTATAACCACTCAAAGTCGTGAATGGCATACCTGAAGACAAAAAAATGGTTAACAATAAAGCACAGTAAACGGTAAGGTATAAAAAATTGCATACCTGAAAAGCAAACATGATAAAACATAATAACAATAAAACATTGCAGAATAGAATACAGTAAAAAAGAGCAGAACAATAGAGAGAGAATAGAGAGAGAGAGAACAATAAAACGACAACTATTTTTATTTTATATTTTTGTTTGTGTTTTTTTTTTTTTACACTTTTTTTTGTAACTAACTATAATAACTGTAACCGGTTCCAGGTTCGGGTCTCTCAAAATGCGATGGCATCTCGGGAGACCCTGTGAAAGTGTGCCTAGTCTGTGCAATGCTGTACCCTACGCTAATACTCAACTAGTGCATGGTAGCGTTCAAAACATTCACCAATGCAAAGACCAGGATTGTCAGGACAGGAGGGACAATAATAGCGGGTGTCACGCCTATATCCGCGCTTGCTGCAGACACAACATATTTTTTGGGGGGTTCGCTGGGTAGGGGTACTCGGGAGGACATAAAAATGCCTCTCATGCAGCCGATTGCATTTGGTTGGGGATGTGAATGGGGGAAGTACGGGCGCTGCAGAAGTGGTGGGTTCCCAATTAGGATTGGCGAATGCAGCAGGAAGGGCACTATGGGCACGACGGGCCTGTGTTTGTCTTTTTGGTGGCAGCGGGACACTACTTGTGCTTGCCACCTCACCAGCTTCAACTGCACTTATGGGACTCGCCACGTCACCAAGTGTTACTGCAGTGCTGGTTTGACTACGACCGGGGTGTACTACGCTGCTGGTGCTTGCCAGTTCCCCAAAACGCTACCAAAAAAACTGTTAGCGATCGCAGGGATCAGGCCTGACTCTGCGAACGCTGCAGTTATGCGTTTAGAGTTTTGTAAGTGTCAGTGATCGATCGATACTGCACTTGGGTGGGCTGGGCCGGGCCGGGCGGAGGGGCAAAACGCAGGTGCTAACAGGTATCTGGGCTGATCCCGCTAACACTGCGTTTTTGGGAACCCTAAACTGCTGGGGACGCTAGTATAGATCTGATCGGATCAGATATTGATCTGTTCAGATACTATACCACTAAGGGAGGCGTATGCTGCGTGCGTGGGTGTTAGCGGTACTGGCGCTAATCTGACGCTGCCTGGGGCTGGTGCTTGCCAGTTCACCAAAATGCTACCAAAAAAACTGTTAGCGATCGCAGGGATCAGGCCTGACTCTGCGAACGCTGCAGTTATGCGTTTAGTGTTTTGTAAGTGACAGTGATCGATCGATACTGCACTTGGGTGGGCTGGGCTCGCCTGGGCGGAGGGGCAAAACGCAGGTGCTAGCAGGTATCTGGGCTGATCCCGCTAACACTGCATTTTTGGGAACCCTAAACTGCTGGGGACGCTAGTATAGATCTGATCGGATCAGATATTGATCCGATCAGATACTATACCACTAAGGGAGGTGTATGGTGCGTGTACGGTGCGTGCGTGGGTGTTCGCGGTACTGGCGCTAATCTGACGCTGCCTGGGGCAACGCATATCACCGCCGGGCGATCAGGGGGCTAAACCTTTATTCGGTAATAAACGGCGGGTGCCCTGACACTATAAAAAATAAACTAACTAACCAGCGTCACCCGTAACAGTTATACGGTGATCAGTGGTGAAAGGGTTAACTAGGGGGCAATCAAGGGGTTAAAACATTTATTAGATAGTATATGGGGGTCCCTGTCGCTATAAAACACTGACGGCGAACCTAAATATTTACGTCCCTAACTAGCGTCACCAGTGACACTAATACAGCGATCAGAAAAATGATCGCTTAGCGACACTGGCGACAGGGGGTGATCAAGGGGTTAAAACTTTATTAGGGGGGGTACTGGCGCTAATCTGACGCTGCCTGGGGCGACGCATATCACCGCCGGGCGATCAGGGGGCTAAACCTTTATTCGGTAATAAACGGCGGGTGCCCTGACACTATAAAAAATAAACTAACTAACCAGCGTCACCCGTAACAGTTATACGGTG